>JAKWJA010002500.1:41617031-42217031 GCA_027704765.1 Solanum habrochaites
GTGAAAACGTGCCTAGTCCAGTGAGGAAGCCATACGAGGAGCCAGTAGTGGCTATGCATGTTTGTCCTCTGGCAACGGAGGGGGTGCAGAAAACACTGAGGCGCTGACCCTGACAGGAAACCCATGACATAAGCGAGAACATGCTTGGTCATTTCTGGGGTAGGTTGGGGTGCAATTTCCTCATTATGTACTTGTTCATTCTTCCCCATACTCCCTCTTTACGACTTCCTCAGTCGGTGGAGGATGTCACCGCCCTAGAACCGCTGGGCTAAGTGGCTCGTTCATCTCCCTCCTAGCGGACGTCCTGCCACGACCTCTACAGCGGCCCTCTTGCCACCTGTTGCACTTCGAGTAAGCCCCAGTGGGCGGGGGGATGTCTCGATGCATCTTGTCTGCTGATGTTGATGTTGGCGTAGTCGTGCTCTAGTTCTAACCATCTGCGAAAAGCGGAAGATGGGCAGATAACCAATTTGTTCACCTAGATACCAATTGGATCCAAGTAAATAGACACGAAAGAAAGTAAGAAAGAATGGAATTTTTTCCCTAAAGTCTTATAGCCCTCAAAGAAAAGTAAAGGCGTCCCCCTACCGTTCTTTAAGACTCTACTAGACATGTTCTTGTGTGATGAGACAACGCCCCCAACCTACTGCTCTGATTCCCAAGTTGGTCCCGGACCCAAAACAGAGCCGCGACTGGCATCCACGATTTACCCTCCTATGGAGCGAACCAACCAATCTTAAACCATATCATTTCAGTTTAATATCCAACATAAAAGCAATGCGGAAGACTTAAAACTCATAAATAAAAGACAGATTCAATACTTCTAAAATGCAACATCATTATTTCCCCCAAAATCTGGAAGTCATCACACAAGAACATCTATGACAATTTATACTAAGAGTATTCTAAGAAGCTAAATAAAAAAAGTAGTATATGCCCGAAACTTCAAGCATCAAGAATGGAGGAAGAGCTCCAGTCCAAAGCTAGAAGCATTAGCTCACCCTGAAGATACGGTTGTGACGAAGAATGCTAGAATACTGTTTGAGTCGAAGAGCGCACGTTTGCTGCATAGCCACAATATACAAGAAGAAAAACATAAAGTAGTGGGTAGTACAACCACAATATGGAGTAGATATCATCGGCCAACTCAATAATAGAAAGCAATCTATCTCAGATAATATCATAAAACAACTTTTTTAATATTCTTGAAACATGGATAGCACAAGGACAAACATCATTTATTAATATCACCGATCATAGCTAGAGGACTCAAGCATCCACACCATACTCTTTTGGGATTACTTGTTCTTTAGCATTGATGTATATTAGCATCTTTCAAGATTCATTATCTTTATTCCTTCTTGTGTCGTAAGTGACACTCCGATTACTCTTAATACTATGTGCGGAAAGTGGCACACTCCGATCCCCTAATTCAATGTGCGGTACGTGGACACTCCGATCCCCTAATATACGGGTCGTTCTTGACACCGTCCCACTAATTCATGTGTGGTACGTGACACTACGATCCCCTACATCTATGTGTGGAAAGTGACACTCCGATCCCCTAATTCGAATGTGTCGGTAGTGACCACTCCGATCCCTACATTATGTGGTCGTTCGTGACACCCGCCCCACTAATTCCTATGTGTCGGTACGTACACTCCGAGTACCACTATCTCATCTATTAATTCACAAGACTTCTTTATACCAAGGCGTCATCATCTCATCACTTTATTCATCAAAGCCTTCTTTTATACCAAGGATCATCATTAACAAGAGATTAGGTTGATATCATGATTTGGGATTTAATAGCTTCATCATGCTTGTTTCATCAAATTCATATTACTAAAATCACATCATGCAT
Source organism: Solanum habrochaites (assembly GCA_027704765.1). NCBI lineage: Eukaryota > Viridiplantae > Streptophyta > Magnoliopsida > Solanales > Solanaceae > Solanum > Solanum habrochaites. The sequence goes on from JAKWJA010002500.1 coordinate 41,618,896, forward strand.
ACACACAATTAAGCAAAGGAAGACTCTTAATACTACCCCCCCAAACCCCATATCATTCGCTATTAGAGTTTTAATACGAATGTGTAAAAATCCATAACCTACCCCCACCGAAAGAAGGCCGATCATCAAGCACTTCTCAAAATCCTTGCTATCCTCTTCGCTCTCTCCTCTATACTCGTTCTCTTCTTCTTTTTCTGTCTCTCTTGGATTTTTATTTTTTATTCAAACCCTCTTTCTTTTACCCAATTAATATTATAATTAAGTGTATAAGATGGCAATAATAACCCAATAATTAACTTAGGTTACCCTTAACACCCAGGAGGTAATAGACTTATTAACATTAACCCTCTAACTTTATAATTAAAGCAGGATAGTCACAAAATGTCCCTTAAAACGTATAAAGAAAGCCCAACCCAGAGGGGATTGCGCAACCTGCGACGGCCGTCGTGCCTGCGACGCGCTGTCCTGCAGGGTCGTCGCAAGGTTCCAGATGAGTGGATTTCCACTAAGACTCTGGGGACGGTCCGTCACACATGTGACGGGTCGTCCTGCAATTTCGTACGAAGTTCAGAGAGTCAATTTCAGTACCCAAGTTCAATTTTTTAAGTGTTTTTGAAACGAGACCCTGCGACGGTCCGTGGCCCATACGGTCCGTCGTGGGGTCAGTCGCATAGCTATTTTTCCAGAAATAAAATCTGCTGCTCAAAACGATAAACAGTCGATTAACATTCAAAAAAGGTTGGGGTACAAAGGATGAGCTAGCATCACCTCATTCATCCCCAATGCATGGTCAAGCGGAGCGTACTATTCCGACCATTAAGTAGTATTAGAGCGTATATTGACTTCAAGGGAAATTGGTATAAACACTTGCCTTTGGTTGAGTTTTCCTACAACAATAGTTACCATTCATATATATCTATGGCTCCTTTTGAGGCCTTGTATAATAAAATATGTAGGTCTCCAATAGGATGGTTTGAAGTGGGAGAGTCTTCAAATTTGGGTCCCAAATCGATTTATAAGACTTTGGAGAAAGTTCATATAATACGGAATCGCTTAAAAACAAACTATAGCTTGTAAAAGTCTTATGCCGACCATAGGAGAAGAGACTTAGAGTTTGAGTAAGGCGATAAGGTGTATCTAAAAATTTCACCTATGAAAGGAATGGTGAGATTTTGCATGAAAGAAAAGGTGAGTCCTCGTTATGTGGGTCATTATGAAATTTTGCAAAGGATTGGCAATGTTGAATATGAGTTTAGGTTACCAAGTGAATTTTTGGCTTCGCTTCATCCGGTGTTCCATGTATCCATGCTGAAGGAGTGTATAGGTGATCCTTAGTCCACTCTTCCTATTGAGGGACTAGGTGTGCAAGTTATCAAGGAGGTGACTTCCTCAAGTTTGAGAATGATGCGTTGTTATTACTCAAGCTATGGTTCTTTGTTATAGTCTAAAGATTATCATTTCATTCATGTTGTTTCAAGATATTCTTGTAAGCCCTATATGTAATTTCTACATTTGTGTAAGGGCTTTGCCCATATTGGTTCGACTCCATTTTGATGGTTAGTATGAGACATCCGTTTTAAGAATATATTATGTATGTTGTGTATATGTTCCATAAAAGTAGAAGACTATGTAATCTTCTTATATGAAGGGTCTATGGATAATTGATATAAATATATTATATGTAAGCGACAGGTCTAAGTAAACCTCATGAAGTCGTGTACATGAGATTTTTTAAATTTTCAACATTTTTAACCTACGAATGTGATGATGAATGCTAAGAGGCTAGTTTTAGTCCTTTACAAGGGCGACGACACCGGTTACGTATAGGGGTACTTCCCGGATGTGACAGCTGACCCGATGAGTATTCTCCCATTAGAAGGGTTAGGGGTGAATGAGAACCTTTCTTATGAACAAGTTCCAATTGAGATCCTAGATCATCAAGTTAAGAAATTGAGGATTAAAAAGGTTGCCTCCATAAAAGTTCTATGGATAAACCATCTAGTTGAGGGTGTAACAAGGGCAGCCAAGTCCAACATGAAGTCCCGCTATCCTCTTATCTTTCCTCCTACTCCTATTCAAGGTGAGGTTAGTAGTTCCTCTTAATTTAATAAATATTGAGAGTCATATGTATTAATGACCATGAAACGAATTCCTTGTATGTGCATATCCTTGTAGAAGTTCGTGATTAAACTGAGTTTTCATGAAATTTGTTCTCATGGTTAACTTGCACTTATATGTAGTGTTATATATATTCTTTGTGAAAGTTGTATTGAGCATAATTTATGTTGTTTTGATAAGAAACTCCATGTCAACTCTTTGATGTTCACATTGAGTTCATACGTAAATGGAGAAGGTAGTTCCTCCTTATGTGATGTAGAATGGTGAGCTTTTATATGTGATAATTTTATATTAAGTTTCTACGTTTTACTGCTATGATTATGTGTTGAAAGGAGTTAACAATTCCTCCTATAAGTTGTAACTTATTTTGGTGTTTTTTGTTGGACTGCTAGTCTTGAGTCTCTTTCTTGTCCCTGTAAGAGGTTAAAGGTGTATTCGGGGACGAATGTTCCTAAGGGGGAGATATTGTAACACACCAAAAATTTGTATGATCTATACTAGAGACTCACATATTGAATAATGTTTACAATGTTGCTTCCAGACCTAGACTAATATAATAAAGGTTATTTAGAATTATTAGAGCCTAAACGTCAAGGGACGACCATTACGTTTGGAAACCAGTGAAATTGAACTTGTAGATGTCCTTATGTCTTGTGAAGGTTTGGGAGTGTCATCTGAAGTCTAAAACTTGTAAATGTACTTTGAATAGGTAAAATAATGTTTATAGGATCAAAACGTCCAGTTACTGCCTCCCAAGGACCCGCCCGTCCTTGAGGAGGGACCTATCGTTGGTAAGGGGGCTGCCAAGGCAGCGACCAACCACCCTCTTTTTGGAGATAGTCACATCTCACGCCCCTTCATTTAAAGGAGAAAAATTTCCATATGATGATGAGTTGTCACGTACCTCTCTTCCTCAAATCGCATTCCAAAAAAAGATTTGGAGGTTCCCGCGACACGCAGCCATGTCCTAGATTTGATCGTGTTTTTTTTATTTCAAATTAACTTCTCAAAAAGACTCAATTAAGTGAGGGGTCTTTTGAGTAATTTAGGGGAGGGGTAAAGATTGATTTTAGGTCATTTTAAGGTCATTTTTACCCACCCAAATAAAACCACCAATTGAAACCAGAATCTCTCTCACTTCTCTCTAAATTCTCTCTCTACTCAACCTCCATTGAAGAAGAATTTAAGCTTGATGAAGAAGACCAAATCCCCAAAGTTTCTACTTGTAAGGACCCCAAAATGAATTAGGTCCAACTAGAGTCTAACATGTTTTCCATGACATTAAAAGGTCCTAAAAGGACTAAATATAGTGTTAAGAGTCAGTATATATAGTTTGGAATAGTTTGGGGGTGATACATCCAATTATCATTGAGAACGTGCTTGCGCTTAGTATGTTTCATGAGGTTTTATGTAGTTTTTGGAGCTCAAAATGGTAAGGAATATTCCTAACATCTATACGGACGTATTTACAGTGGAAAGGTCCGGTCACGATTGTCATTTGATGACTTCCCATCGGTGTCCTGTAGTGCAGACTACGCCCCGTCGATTGGCGGTGTCACTCTACACTTAGACGTGGGAGTTGAGCTCCCAAATTAAGGTTCTCAGTGACCAAGATGTACCTGCAGTACGGTACCATCATCGCATTGATGGATTGTCGACTCCAGGCATCGTTTGGACCTAATAATTTTGCATGCGTTCTGTTAAGTGAAGGAATGAATTGGGAAACTCACCCCACGTCCAAATAAATTCATAGGCAATTAAATTAAGTGCTTTTAAGAATTATATGAGTATTTAAACAATAATAGACCCATTTATACATTAGACTCCAAGATCAAAACCTCACCCTCTCCAAAACTCTCTCAATAACACCATAGAAGAAGAAGAAGAAGAAGAAGAAGAAGAAGAAAGAAGAAGAATCGACAGGAAGACAGAGAAGGATGACGAAGAAGAAGAACGAAAGACCTGAAGACAGAAGAAGAAGACGATGATAGAAGAAGAAAAGACTAGAAGAGAGAAGAAGCCAAGAAAGAAGAAGAGAAGAGAAGCATAAAGAAGATAGAAGAGAAGAAGAATGGAAGAAGAAGAAGAAGAAAGAAGAAGAAGAAGAAGAAGAAGAAGAAGAAGAAGAATGAAGAAGAAGTGAATTGTAAAGGAAGAAGAAAAGAAGAAAAGAAGAAGAAGAAGAAGAAGAAGGAGATCAGAAGACGATAGAAGAAGAAGAAAGAAGAAGAAGAAGAAGAAGAAGAGAAGAAGAAGAGAAGAAGAAGAAGAAGAAGAAGAAGAAGAAGAAGAAGAAGAAGAAGAAGAAGAAGAAGAAGAAGAAGAAGAGAAGAAGAAGAAGAAGAAAGAAGAAGAAGAAGAAGAAGAAAGAAGAAGAGAAGAAGAAGAAGAAGAAGAGAAAGAAGAAGAAGAAGAGAAGAAGAAGAAGAAGAAGAAGAAGAGAAGAAGAAGAAGAAGAAGAAGAAGAAGAAGAAGAAGAAGAAGAAGAAGAAGAAGAAGAAGAAGAAGAAGAAGAAGAAGAAGAAGAAGAAGAAGAAGAAGAAGAAGAAGAAGAGAAGAAGAAGAAGAGAAGAAGAAGAAGAAGAAGAAGAGGAAGAAGAGAAGAAGAAGAAGAAGAAGAAGAGAGAAGAAGAAGAAGAAGAAGAAGAAGAAGAAGAAGAAGAAGAGAAGAAGAAGAAGAAGAAGAAGAAGAAGAAGAAGAAGAAGAAGAAGAAGAAGAAGAAGAAGAAGAAGAAGAAGAAGAAGAAGAAGAAGAAGAAGAAGAAGAAGAAGAAGAAGAAGAAGAAGAAGAAGAAGAAGAAGAAGAAGAAGAAGAAGAAGAAGAAGGGTTTGAGCTAGGATTAAGGCTCTAATTTATGGCATGTGAATCTTATTCAACCATCTAGTCGTCTATTCATGGAGTCCCCTAGTTACTCCTCAATTCTGAATCCAAAGAACATCAATCTAGAGAGGGTTATGATTGCATTGTAGTTAACGCTTGATTGAAATCTCAATCTAGTGGGTAGAATTGAATAATGTTCATATGATGATTATATGATGTTTTCCTGAGGTTTCCGTGGTGAATTTTAGTAATTGATGTTGAAGGTGATCATTTTAATTTTACGGAAGATGAAGGTTCTAAGTTGATCTTCTTAATTATATTATATTGTGTGCTAATTGGTCATAATTGAATCAGCTAGATATGAATTGAATAGGCCAAATTGATCTAGGTTGGTCTTGACTTGTAAAGTTTGAATTGAACCTATGTGATCATGTATTCCTGGACTTGCCTTCTAATGATCTAATTGAATGAAGAAAGCATGAATTTGAACATAGATCATAATTAATTAAATGTAATAATTGATCATGGGTTGTTATGACATTGATGCAAGGGTGTTGAGGGTAAATTCATTATGAAGAGATTATGATGAAGTTTTGTTCTACACTTACACATGAACATAATAGGAGAAACAAGTTCTCTCACATAGATGAATTCTAGGTTGACCTAAGAACCTAAAATGAATCAAGAAATGATGAACTAGATTAGCTTGAAGATGTCATGATAGCTTGAGATCGTTCGAATGAGATGTAAAACAAGTCAGATTAGGATCTCATTATAGCTTGAGATGGTAGGTCTGAAGGATAGCTTGGGATAGTAAATTTCAAGAAGGATTGAGTTGAAATATTCATGGTAGCTTGAGATGTTGAGTCTCATGGATGCTCGTATTGAATGACTCATGGTAGCTTGAAATGATGAATTTGATGGTTCTTGGGATGGAGGAAATAAGATCTCTCATGTTTAGATTTGTCATGTGTTGCAAGGATTCTTGATCATGGTAGATTGAGAATGGTTGTTATCATTTTTCCTTAGGATGGAGCAAGTAAGCTTTCCCATGATTAGCTTGGTCTTGTGTTGTAAGGATACTTGATCATGTTAGATTGTCTTAGTTGGGCAAAAACCATTTCATGTGAGTTGTAGGGGAAAGGCCTATACTCTTCTAATTATTAGCTTGACTTGCAGAAAGGTGCATTTCATGGTAGCTTTATTTAAATTCAAGGTTCATTTCATGGAATATATTGATATTAGTTTCTCATGGTAGCTTAGGGTTGAAGATTCATGATCCCCTAGGGTTAGCTTGCATCTACATGATTGGATGCATGGTGGTTAGGATGGTTGTATCCTTCCTTTAGTTAGCTTTGTTAGTATGTTAAGATGCTTTCCATGGTAGTAGCTCAATTGTGATAGTATGTTGAGCTGAATAGACAAGGATGCAAGATAAGTTACCTTGGAATAGGATAGTCTAGAGGAGTACTTAGTGTGGATAGTAGTATGGGATGTTATCCATACATGGCACAAGTATGACTTGAATATACATATGACATGACCAATAAATGATGTATGTTTAGCTTGGATAGTGCTATAGCTTTCTTACATACATGATTGACTTAAGATGATAGTTCCTTGTCAATGATGAAACAGGTCTACTAGAGACTCCTAAACTAAAATGAAAAAAAATAGGGTGACTTCAAGATATGCTTAGTGTGCTTTGAGGTTACCTAGAGCTTAGTGCTCATATGATATGATGAACTTAAGGTATTAATTATGATAGTGGATTATGATCAAGAATGACCAAAGAGATTTACTTAGCTTTCGTAGTATTATGGGATGTTACCTTAGCCTTGCACAAGTATACTTGGAGGTGGCTTGTGAAGGAGTCAATTTGAATAAGAAGGACAATGAGTGATTATGAACTCTTATATGCGTTATAATGCTTTATTATGCTTATGTTATTCATGTTATGTTTATTCTTTATCTCTTAAGATTATGTCTATTGTTGACTAACCCTTTGGGATATCTTATGTTTTGGTAAGATAGTTTCCATACTTAGTACATGTCGTACTAATGCATATTTGGGCCTACATTCTAATCAAATGTAGGGTCTTGAGATGATTGAGTTGCTTTTAATGGTAGTATTTCCAAGGATTGCAAGGAGAGAATATTGGTGAGTCTTCATAGCATCCGAGGACATCACTCTTGTTGTCTTTTATGTTCTTTTCCTATGTTAGAATTTTATGGGTTGTGACCCAAGACTATTCATGATATCATACATGGTTTTTGAGACATATGTTAGAAGTTTTATAAAATGATTCCGCATTATGTTTTGAAAGAAAAGTTTTAATTCTGTGTACTTTTCATATATATGCAATGAATGATGTTCAAAGGCTTGTGCAAGACCTCCGAGAGGTCAAGTACGTCGTGTGGCAACTCAAGAGTGACCTATCTTGTAGGGTGTACTTGAGGGTCGTGACACTAATCATATTTGTGGTTTTATCATCTTTAAGGTATCGTTTCCTTCACTCTTGGGATTCTTTTCCCCAAGAGGTCCCTTAGGATGGTTTTCAAACTTCCCCAAATCTAGGGTTTTTCTATATACATGGTTCTTCTTTGAAAAAGGAAATTATGAATTATAATCAATTAATGTTGTTTAAGTATATATTGATGGTTAATTCTTTTTATTTACTCAAGAATCCCATAGAGCCATGTTCTTCCCTAATTTCAAAAAAAAACTTGAATTGATATGCTGAGTTGTGAAGAGAACGAATCCGTTAATTGGTTGTATTGATGTTAATTATAGTATTACTTTATTAATTACCTTGGTTTATGTATTGATTATAAATTCTTGGATGATTGAGGTATAAAGTCCCATGACGGGCAAGAAGCTATGAATATTGGTTCTATCTTAGACTCAAGTATACGAGATGAATTACTTAGATCGTAATGATGTTGTAGCAAATGTGTTGTTGTGGTATTGATGACAAGTTCCCTCATCATTAACCCTATACTCTTGATTTATCTATGAAGTATAAATTTATGTTATTTTTAATGATGGTTATATGATTAAAAGGTAGTTCTTATGATTATAATGAAATGCTTAAAGTGTTTCTAAAGTGAAAGGATTGTTCTCACGTGAGATCACCTATGAGCTATTATGATGAGATGTTTACATAAGGTTCTATTATATATTATTACTAAAAGAAATGAAATGCTTAAAGTGTTTCTAATGTGAACTTGTATGATGAATAAAGATGAGTACTAAAGTGAATAATTTCTTAGCATCGAAAGGGCATGTAAATGAGATGGGGGTGTCACATGTGAAAATTGGGTTCACCACCTGTGTTCCTCACGTTTAGCAAGTTCAGATTCCCAATGAATGTATTATCTCATAAGATGGAAACCCCCACGTTTAGAAATTTAAAGCTTCTAGTAAAAATCTCCTTAACCCTTAACTATTTGCCCACATAGGACTCTAGCTTAATTAGAACCACCTAAATAGCTATGTACGAAAGGTTACACCTTAGGCAAGTGTTAACCCTCTTTTTTTGGTGTGAGAGTAGAACAAAATATTCCATGTAGCTCGCATTGTCTAATGTCAGTTATTGCAACCTCTTTCCCTAATGTAAAAGTAAATGGACAAAGAAGTGTATCAACTCTCTATAGAGCTTTCCTGTGTGTTTCTACATAGTGTGAAGGAGGGTATGGGACTTCTCTCATGCATTGAACTTGTGGGATCCTATGAGATGATCTAGTAGAAATATTTTATGATTATGTTGATTTGGACTTATGTTGATAAGCTATGTGTGAAATTTATGAATAAAGCATGTCATGATGAAATATGAGATTATGTTGTATGTATGAAGTAGGTGACTGAAGGTGATACTTAGCTTTGGATATGTTTATGGAATTCTATTCTTTGCATTGCACAAGTATTTCTTGGGTTGTCTATATGATGGGTTGATATCATGTTGGGTTGGCTTATAATGCTTAGTATACGTGCATGTTCGTTTAATTGATGGAAAGCATGTTTTTCTCTAATATGTCGTTTTATACATGCATTAATGATTTTTGTACATACAAGTCATACTTAGTACGTGTGATGTACTAACCAAAATTTTCTTCTCTTTTCCCAAACAATGTAGGTACGCGCCATACTTGAAACTAGATTGTCACATCTGACGAGCACCCATAAACGTAATCGGCGATGTCATCCTTTTTTAGGACTAAGAATGGCCTCTTAGCTTACACGATTCATATGGAAAATTTAAAACTTTTCATTACTTCTGCATTGAGGTTTACATAAATGTCTATATACACATAATATTTATGTCGAGTATACATAGACCCTCCATATAGGAAGATTACATAGTATTCTACTTTTATTGCACATACATATATAAGATATAACATAGTCTTAAATGGATGTCTCATCTCATAATCACCTAACAAGTGTACAAAAATTTGGGCCTAGCCCATATATCAATGCAATAAAGCCACATATAGGCTATATAATGTTTAGTACTCAGATGAAAAGGAAAGAACATAGAAGTCTTAAAAATAGAAAAACTTTATAAGATTGATATTGGCATTGTCCTAGGAAAGTGAGGACATGCCCAACTTGGATGAGTTAGACTTCCAAGTCTTCCTTCAAACTCGTCTCAAAAGCCCTTGAATGACTGAAACCTAAAATGTTTGGGAAAAAGAGATAAAATGGGGTTAGTACATCACTTGTACTATGTATGAGACCATATGCACACATATCATGAAATCATGCTAAAAAGGGACAATTCATTAAAGTATGTAATTTACTTTGAAAAAAAAGTCTTATGCACATTCAAGAAGACCATACAAATCAATAAGACATATTCATTAATTCTAGAGTATGTACATCACAAGATCAACAATACGGAGTCTAGTCAACCCAACATGCATATTCACATAATTTGAACACATAGTCAAGACAACCCTATTACAAAGATATAATATCACAAGCATGAATAAGAGTCCATTAAAACATAACTAAAGTAAGACAATTACCCATGAACCCCCATTAAGTCAACTGGTGAAATTACCAAGAAAAGCCCCATAAACTTACTTAATCAAGTAAACTCAACAAGACCCATAACCAATGTCCAACGTCATATAGTGAATCATTAAGACTACATATCATCATACTTTAGCAATGAATACCAACACATATTTCTTAAGTGAAACCAATCATCGTATAGTATCATCAATGTGTAAGATCATCATATACTTATAATGCACCATTATAAGCATATACATATTTAAGAACATCCTCCTAAGACTTTCCTTAAGGCTAACTAGTGCAATGTTTAGGTAGAGTCCCATACCCTATAGACTAAGCTAAACCACTTAGGTTATCCTAGTAAGATTTTATTCCTTTAATTATCTTTACCTATTGGGAACATCTTGACTCAACAAATATAGACCACATGAGCTAATATGGAATCTGGTGTCATGGAACCCTATACCGAAGGAAGGCAGACTACTTGCCAAAGTAGTACCAAAACATGAACATTGCAACTACCTGGATCCACTAGCTAGTATTCTTATGGAGGCAACATAGTTCAAGAACTAGGAGATATAGTTGGGACCCTCTTTATGCTACATGCATTATAGTCTCCAATATCAAGAGTATATTAGTGATCCTACCTTCCCTATGTGGAAAAGGACACTCCTCACTCTAGTTCATCACTCGGTGCTAATCTAGAGTCCCTTTTGAAATGTTTTTAATGTCTTTCTTAATCATCAGAGCTTAATGTATGTCATAGGGTCTATCCCTTGTATAATCGTCATCATCATAACTCAATAAGAACTACATAAGTATAATCCTTTCATAAAATTCATATAAGTGAAATTGGCACATTTACACATTCACAAAATTCATACAAGTGAAGTTGGCACATTTACACATTCACATCACGATAATGCACATTAGTAAGTTATCAACATCCTTATATCATTTACATGTTAGCAAACACAGGACAAACCATACTCAATACATTTCAATTCAACATCATACCAAACCTATCAATCTTAATATAAGGTACACTTCAAAAAAACATCATTACATAAGCACAAGTAACCATAATCAAACTAAAGGATAGAGATTACAAGACTTACTCAATCGTCTTTACAATTCCTTCCTTATGGTCATACCATAAACCTCCAACTTAACCCAAAAATGGTATAATAAAATCATATAATATTAAAAAAATACAACTAAAATACTAATTTAATCATTATACCATAATTTCTCACTAATTCATAGCTTATAATTAGAGGCTTAGATCAATTTCATAGTTTACTTCACTCTCTAAGTCAATTACTGAAGAAAAAGCATGATAGGATTAAAATTTATTTTATCTATTCATAATCTATATAATAACATCATAGGATAGTAACTCAACCAATTACCAAGTCAACTGAATCAACACTACACAATTTCCATCACGATCACAACCTAGGGTTAAGGGAAATAGGTCACCTTCTACAGACTAGACCAATACATCAATAAGTAGTGTAATATAGTCACAGTTCATCATAGTTTAGTCAATACAATCCAAATAAACCATAAACAAGTATAATTTAAAGATAAATTTCGAGATTGGAAAAGATCCACATGAAAATTCATCTTTTGAAATCAATTTGATGGAACCCTTTAGGGAAAGAAGTCCAAAAGGTGAAAGTAATCTCATACCTTATTGTTTGATGAAGATTGATGAAGAAACTTTGATGATTGAATCCCTAAAACCCCTTTGAACTTGACCTTTTATGGTGTTATTCAACTTGGGAGAGAGAAAGAAGAAAGAAGGAAGAGTGTTTGGGTTTTGTGAATCATGAGAGTTAGGTTAGTCTAATTAGGTTAGGGTCTTGATATAGGTTGTTATTTAACTTAAGTAGACGCCTCGTTGTGTCAATCGACGGACCAAGGGACCATGCGTCCTTCTGGTCTGTTGTTTCATTCTCGGATTTGGCCAAATAGTTTAAGTGTCCATCTGCGGATTCAATCAACAAACCATCGATTGGAAAACAATTTGTTGATGACAAGTCGTTGGTGCACACTTCCTTGGGAATCCTTCGACCCAAATGCAAGGGTCCTTATCAAGGGCCCTTGGTTGGTATTTGGGTGGTCGTACCCATACGTCTCAATTACGAACTAACTCTAATACATGTTAGGCACCCTTCCACAAAAATTCATCAATTTCCGACTCCTAAAACTTAGTCAAATAGGCTAAGGCACACTAGCACCTCACTAAACTAGTTTTCAGACGTCATGGACGTTCCTTGACATTTTTATTCCTAAACCTCCTAAATGAATTATATACACTATTTATGACCTTCATAAAGTGTCAAACACTCTTTGCACCTATAGTAAACTCTAGAATATGTCTTAGACTTTCGAAGTGTTACATAGCTTCTTTAAGTTGGTTAGTCCTTAAGTTCGAGGACGAAGCCACATATTATAGCTTTTTTGTTGTGTTCTGTTAGGAAGATAATATTGTAATTTCTAATTCAATATGTTCTCATTGACGTATGGGCTAAGTCCCAAATTACTATATTCCTATGTTTAGATGGTATGAAGTGACGAATTTAGACTCTATTTTCATATATGAAACGACGTGAACTTACAAAGTAAAAGTTTTAAATTTTCAGCACTTTTTTCTATGATACATGCTATCATGTAAGCTAAGGGCTTGTCTAAGTCCCTTTCGAGGATGAAGACGCCGGTAACGCCTAGGGGGTGCTTTGTACATGTATATACATATATATATATATATATATATATATATATATATATATATATATATATATATATATATATATAGAGAGAGAGAGAGAGAGAGAGAGAACTCTCCCTAGAATTCCCTTCAGAGTTATTTGTGCAATGTAAATACGATCTCATTCCCATACCTATACTAAGCAACATATATTTAGTAGTCATAGTTTGTGTTCATCTTCTTACTAATATTGTTCATTTTACATTAGGGAAAATTTACCTTAACCGACATTACACCATGTCAGCTAAACATGTAATCCGGTGTTAACCCCTCACACCGAAAGGAGGGCATCCTACCTGCCAAGGTAGGAAATATACATTCATATAGAATATAGGTGGATCCACTAGATAAGGTTCTTATATAACATGTACAGATCTCCTAGTGTATATGATGAGAATGTCCTTTCATCAGAACCCAACATCATGTGAGAATATCCTTTTACATAATCATAGCCTAGTCTAGTTTAGATTAAAATTAAAGATACCATCCAAAAGACTCTCATTTCTTAGACTACATTTAACATATTTCATTCATACATTCATTTGTGTGTATGTGTTCATATATGAGAAAGCCTTTCACATAAACACCTTTTGACAACACATGTTCATAATTCATTAATCATATACTTTATATGCACAGTAAGGTACAAAGGTGCATATAAGAATTATTATTTCAATAGACACCCTAACATATTATACTCATAATTATGCATGGAGTGTGTGTGTACATATTGGTCATCATGATCAAATAAGATAAAAAAACCTAGTTACCTGGGAAGCACCCTTCAAAGGATCACAACATGTATATAATATCCCTCAAGTCATGAACAACTCGCATATAGAGCATTAGAGACATTAGACTACACACCCAAATTGCATCATAGGTCACAAAGAAACATTCAACATTTGAATAGAAGACTCTTATCATTCATAAGATCACACATTCATGTAGGGTTACATAGGTAGGGGATCATTCTAAAATAGCTTTCATCACAACCAAGCATGTAGACCATACCTTACCCTAACATCATCATTCACATTACAATTCAAATTGACAATATACCCTAATCATGATTCTAGTATTGAAGACTACACACATAACCTTCATAGTCATGATAATCATCATATAAAATCACTTCACATCTATTTCCCAACAAGGCATGATCACAATATGTATTGATAGAATGTAAACACCATCACCATAAGTGGACCATACCATAAAACAACAACTCCATTACTAGAATAGGAATTAGGTCACCAATTCATAATCAATTGATATATATAGCAATAGCATTAAACAATACATTACAATCTCACCACAATGCAAATAACATCTAATCAAGATCCCAAGACCCACTTTGTAGGCTAAATTGAGAGATTAGCGAGATCATGGGTTCCTTCATAAATTCTATAGTAAAAAATTATCAAAACACTAATTCTTCATTTATTCATCATTAGAATGACTTAGAAAATAATTTTACTAGGAAACCATACTAAGATTGAAAGTTAGGAATTTTGATCATAGTAACTCTTTAGAAAATCATTGATAGAACTCCTTAGATGAAAGGTTAAGTAAGGATAAATGGTTAACATACCTTAATACACTAAAAACCACGAAATTTGAAGAAAAAAATACCTGGGATCCATCCCCCTAGCTTGATATTGAGCTAGGTCTCCAGTGGAGGTTTTGAGAGAATCATATTAGGGAGGAAGGGTTTGATTTGAAGAATGAATTATAATTTGGGGTTTTCTTATTTTAAATAAATTAAAATACCCAAAATAAGGTAAAATAAGTGTTCATTCTTTAATTGGAACGTGGGGTAAATTTCCCAATTCTCCCTTCACTTGCTCGTGTCTATACAGTAAATTGCACGTCCATTCGGCTGATGCAAACGATAGGGCGTTGTCTCATTGACAAGCCATCCTATTGCTCCATCATTTGTTAGTGAGACTCCCTCATTTGGGGGCTAAGATTCTATCAATAAGTGTGTATCCACTCTCCCATTTTGATGGGGCGCCAATCAATCTACTAGGCGTCGACCGTGGCATGGTTTGACACTATTTTGGCAGCCTCTTGCCAACCTTTGTGTCTTTAACAAGGACCCGTAGAGTGGTCCTTGGGATTCATTCCCAGAAATTTCCACCTAAACACGACCATATAAATATTAGGGTAACCTCCTATTATTTTAGACTCCAAACAACACAAAAACACAAGGCAAACATACAAAATCACACTAGCACACAAACAACTAGTTTCCAAGTTTATTGGTCGTCCTTCGAGATTTGACCTCAAACCAACCATTAAAAGTTGTGACACACCTTATAGCCAAGTTATAAACTTTTACAGAACATGTGAGGCTCTAGATTATCCTAGTTTATTTTGAGCGTCTTAACAAACGTGCAGCTATATAAGAAGAGGTTGAAACGTCAAGGATTCATGATTTCTTGAGAATGAATCCTCCAAGTTTCACAGGATTGATCCCTACTGAGGATTTGGAGAATTTCATTGAGGAATTGAATAAAGTTTTTTATGTAATTCATGTTGTTCATGCTTAAAAAGTTGATATAGTTGCATATCAACTAAAAAATGTGGCTAGTACTTGGTTTGATTAGTGGAACAAACGTAGAGTTGAGGATGCACCACATCTGAGTTAGGACTGTAGTGAAGAAGCTTTCTTGGGGAATTCTTTTCCCTGAGAATTGAAAAAGTCTAAGGTATGAGAGTTTCTTACACTGAAACAGGACTCTTTAAGTGTGCATGAATGTGGGTTGAAGTTCACCCAATTGTTCTGCTATGCTCCTAAAATGGTTAACGACAAGAGGAGCAGAATGATATTATTTGTCGCTGGCTTGGGTCATGCATCAATAAAAGAGGGAAGGGATGCGATACTTATAGGCGACATGGACTTGTAGAGGTTGATGGTTCATGTGCAGTAGGTTGAAGAGGAGAAGTTGAGGGACACAGAAAATTATAGAATCAAGAAAACTAAGACTAGATGAGTCTAGGAATTAGAAAGGTGGTATGAATCGGACACATTTTTAGAATCAAAAGGTTCATGAACCATCATCTGCTAGTGACTCAGGAACAAAGGTGAGAATCATGGCAAGAATTCAGAACTTCAGAGCTAGACCAGCAAAGTCTCAAGGAAGTATGGCACAGAGAGGTAGTTGGGCTCATTTGTGTGATAAGTGTGGTAGAACCCATCTAGGTAAATGTCATGACGTCCAGACACGTTTCTTTCAGTGTGGGAAAGAGGATTACTTCATGAAGGAGTGCCCTAAGAACAGGTAGGGTATGGAAATCCGGGCAACATAGCCCATTCTTTATCAATTGCACCACTAGACAGAACAGCACCTGTAGGAGCTACTTTTGGTACTGGCAGATGGACAAATCACCTCTATGCAATCACTAGTCACTAAGAGCAAGAGAACTCTGCAGATGTTGTCACTGGCATGATCAAAGTTTTACTTTTAATGTTTATGCGTTGCTTTACCAGGAGCAAGTTTGTCTTTTGTAACTCCTTGTATTGCTAATAAGTTTGAAATTCTTCCTGAGGAATTTGTGAACCCTTATTTGTTTCTACACCTTTTGAGTTGTCTATTCTAGAGAGAAGAGTCTATCGCGATTGTTACACATTAATCAATCACAAGAACACCATGGCTGACCTAGTGGAGTTAGACATGGTAGATTTTGATGTCATTCTAGGTATACACTGGCTTCATGCTTGTTATGCATCAATAGATTGTAGATCTCAATTTTTTAAGTTTCAGACAGCTAATGGGTCAATTATAGAGTGGAGTTGTAGTTCAAAAGTGCCTAAGGGTCATTTTATTTCGCACCATAAGGGGAGAACGTTAGTTTCAATGGGATGTATCTATCACTTAGTCTGATTTGATGACTCAAGTGTTGAGGTAACTTCCCTTCACTCATTTCCTATTGTAAAAGAGTTCCCAGTTTTCTATCCTGATGATCTACCAAGAGTCTTTCCTGAGAGAGGAATAGACTTCCGCATAAACATCATTCCAGATACTCGTCCTATCTCTATTCCTCCATATAGAATGGCACCAGCAAAGTTAAAAAAGTTGAAAGAACAGTTGAATGGTCTATTATATAAGGGTTTCATTTGACCAAGTATCTCACTTTGCAATGCTCCAATCTTGTTTGTGAAAAATAAATATGGTTCTCTTAGGATTTGTATAGACTACCGTCAATTGAATAAGTATCCTCTTCCAAAGATAGATGATCTCTTCAATCAAATTTAGAGTTCCATCAGTTTTTTGAAAATGGACCTCAGATCTCGCTACCATCAGTTGAAAGTCAGGGAATGTGGTTTCTGAAGGCATATTTTAGAACTAGATATGGCCATTATGAGTTTTTGGTCATGTCATTTGTTTTAAGTAATGCACTAGCAGCATTCATTAAACTTATGAACAGAGTATTCAAACCTCATCTAGATATGTTTGTTATGGACATCATTGATAACATACTAATCTATGTAAGGAAAGAAAAAGACCATGCTAGTCACCTCAGAATAGTCCTTCAGACTTTAAAAGATAAGAAGTTGTATGCCAAGTTCTCTAAGTGTGAGTTTTAGCTTGTCATTGGTGTTCTTGGTCCACATAGTTTCATTTTAGTTGATACTCAAATGATTGAGGTAGTGCAGAATTTTCCTAGAGCCACATCTCCAACAGACATTACAAGTTTCTTGTGTTTTATCGTCTACTATAGGAGGTTTGTATAGGGTTTCTCATTTATTTAGTCTCCTTTGACAAACTTGACAATAGTGAAGTTTCAATGGTCTGAAGCTTGTCAGAAAAGCTTTCAATAATTGAATAAGAAGCTGAATTACGCCCTAACTTTGGCCTTACTTAAAAGTACTCAAGGTTTTATGCTGTATTATGACACATCTAGATTTGGTTTGGGTTGCGTGTTAATGCAGAATAACAAGGTTATAGCTCCTGCCTTCAGACAATTGAAAGTTCATGAGAAGAATTATCCAACCCATGACATATAATTGGCTGCGGTAGTTTTTGCTTTGAAGATATGGCGGAACTACTTGTATGGTGTTCACGTCGATATATTCACTTATCACAAAAGCTTACAATATGTGTTTACCGGGAAAGAGCTCAACCTCAGAAAGAGGAGGTGGTTAGAACTACTCAAGGATTACGACATGAGTATTTTTTACCACCCAGGTAAGGCTAGTGTCGTTGTTGATGCTTTAACCAGGTTATCTATGGAGAGTACTGCCCATGTTGAGGAAAAAAAGTGGGAGTTAGCCGAAGATGTGCACAGACTTGCATGCCTGGGAGTCAGGCTTATGGTTTCCACAATAAGAAGAATAGTGGTGACAAATGTGGCTGAATCATCAGTGTCAAAAAAATAAGACCAAGACCCTATTTTGCTTGAGTTGAAGGAAAATGTTAAAAAGGAAAAAGTATTAGTGTTTAAACAAAAGGAAATGGTGTGCTCAAGTATCAAGGTAGATTGCGTGTACCTAGGATGGATGAAATCCAAGAGAGGGTCATGGAGGAAGCTCGTATCTCTAGATATTCCACTCATACGAGTTCCACAAAGATGTACCACGATTTGAGAGATGTATATTAGTGGGAAGGTATGAAAAATGGGCATTGTTGAGTTTGTTGCCAAGTGCCCGAATTGTCAACAAGTGAAAGTAGAACACCAATGACCTGGATCGTTGTCTCAGAATATAAAACTTTAGAAATGTAAGTGAGAGATGATTAATATGGACTTCATCACATGGTTACCAAGGTCTCGCAGGAAGCATGATTCAATTTGGGTGATTGCTGATAGAATCACAAAATCATCCTACTTTTTGTCGGCAGAGGAGTATGCTAAGTTATACATTTATGAGGTGGTGAGACTTCATGGAGTCCTAGTTTTGATCACTTCAGATAGAGGTGCAAAATTTACTACACAATTCTAGGAATCATTCGAGAAAGGTTTGGGTTAAATGGTGAACTTAAGCACTACTTTTCATCCTCAGATGGATGGGAAAGCAGACCTTACTATCCAGACCTTAGAAGATATGTTGAGGGCTTGCGCACATGATGGATTTAAAAGGGAATTTGGATGATCACCTACCTCTCATTGAGTTCGCTTACAACAATAGTTATTATTCGAGCATCAAAATGGCTCCATACCAAGCTCTTTATGGGAAAAGATGTAGATGTCCTATTGAGTGGTTTGAAGTTGGTGAATCAGGGTTGATAGGACCAGATATAGTTCACAAGGCTATGGAGAGGGTAAAGGTGATTCAAGAGAGAACGAAAACAGCACAGAGTCATAAAAAATCCTAAACACATGGTAGGAGAATGTTGTTGGATTTCGAAGTGGATGATTGGGTTGAAGGTTTCACCCATAAAAGGGGTTAGGAGGTTTGGTAAAAAGGGGGAACTTAGTCCCCCATATATTGTACTTTATCATATAGCCAAAAGGATTGGCAATGTAGCGTATGAGTTAGAGTTACAACAAGAATTAGCAGCAGTTCATTCGCTATTCCACATCTCTATGTTGAAAAAGTGCATGATATATCCTTCGTTCATTATACCAACTGAAAATGTGGGGATTGAAGATAACTCATCCTATGAAGAGATTCTAGTTCATATTTTAGATCGCCAAGTTCGCAAGTTGAGAACAAAGGAGGTTGCATTAATCAAGGTCCTTTGGAGGAACCAATTTGTTGAAGAAGCGACCTCGGAAGATAAAGAGGATATGAAGAAGATATATATACATCTATTTGAATCCGTAGAGAATGCAGATCAAGGTACTAATTCTCTTTTTAGTAAAATATAAACTATGATTAAGTATATTGTTCCCAGTTTTGTTTGTTGAGTTTTGAACATGATGTTACCATCCTTAGCTTAGTGAAAGAAATCTCATTCGAGAACGAATGTTACCAAGTAGGAGATATTGTAACATCTCACAATTTGAGATAGAAAATAATAATCTAAGACGCTAAAAATATTCATTTTTTGAAAGAAAGGAAAAATTTGGAAAATTTCTCTAAGTTAAGAAAGTGATTTTTTTTTCAATTTCAAACGTCCATAACTCGTTGCTCAGGAAAGCGTTAGAGGTAGTTCTTGGTATTGTTTGAAATACATTGGATAAATCTTTTAAACGCTACCAAGTTTGCGCACTTTTGATGTTGTATGAGTGAGATATCTTCATCAGAAGTTGGGATGCTGAAGTGAGGAAAGTCCAAATCCGAATATATGGAAGGGTAAACTAGTCTTTTTACTAATTAATTGCCTATTTCATTTTAAGGGATTTCTCGGTTATAAACTAAGTTTAATTTAATTTGAAAATTACACTTTACTCTTAGATCTTGGAGAAGAGAGAAAAGAAAAAGGAAAAAGGAAAGAAGTCAAAAATTCGTCAAGATTTGTGAGTGGATTTCTTCTTTGGTGATCCCTATAAAGGTATGTGATAATTATGTTGGGTTAGATCACCCCCACACCAAACTTGTTTCAGTTCAGTGATTTTAGAGTTTGTTTACATGTGAAGAAGTGAGTTCTTGAAGATCCTTGTCGGGTTCGTGTTGGTTGAGTTGTTGAATGCCTATTGTTGTTTTGATTCGTGTTTCCAGGTGGATTTTTGAGCTAAATCTATTTATATATTGAGGGTACTAATGGTCCTAATGGTTTGGGAAAATAACGGTGAAAGTTTAGAGGGGTATAGCATTGAAAAAAGAGAGGAGAAAGTCATCAAACGCACCAGAGTAGAGACAATCGCGGGGCACCCCATCTGTGCCAGGGACCCTAGGGTTGCGCACCTGCATTGTGCAATGATGAGGCCTCTGAACTTGATGTTTGGCGCAGCGCACACCAAACGTGCCCGTATCAGCATTTGCACCTAGTTTTCGTAGTTTAGCCTATTTAAGTCCTTCTAAAGTGTATAAACATTTTTCAGTAATTCTAATTACTTTAAATGATTTCTAAACAACTAGTATTCACAAAAAAAACAAATCATAACCTTGAATACATAATTTAATTCAAGAAAATCTAAGATCAAAGTCAAAGAAGTTAAGAGTCAAGTCTAAAATATAAGAAGCAAGACAAAGAAAAGTTCTTAAATGTTTTGAAAAGTATTTAGCAATGTTTTAAATTTTGTTTTTAAGACATAAGTTTCAAGTTAAGTAAAGTGTAAAGAGTTGAGTTCATTTCTCAAAAATTATAACGGAACTATGTATTTCCCCAAAAGTTATAAATGTTTTCACATTTAAGATAAAAAGGAAAAATAAGATTTTCCAAAGAGTTTTGAGCAAGAAAAGGGAAAGTTGATTCCAAGAGAGATTTTTTTAAAGACAAGTGTTGAGCAATTATATCAACCCAAAGAAAGAAGTTGTTTCAAAAACACATGAGCTAAGTATATTTTCGGAAGTAGCATTGAGCACCAATATGTGGTGTGAGTTCATAACATCTCAAGTCTCCATAAATCATGTAATCATAATGAGTGTTAATGGGTCATACTTTTTAGATGATCACATAATTTAAGCTAGTAGATCCACTAAGATAAGTAGTTTTATGCGACGACAAAGTATAGGACAGTTCTGGGAGCATGGGCAAGACCTTGTATCGCCACATAGGCTCATAGTCGTGGTTGTCGGATAGAGATTCTCCCACGTAAATTACATTACTTCCTATGTAAGTAAGGTTAAGTTTTTTATTGTTTTTTCTTTAACGAACTAAGTGTTTTCATTGTTTTACAAGCTTTTATATATTGGATGTCTCTTATTGCTTTATATTAAGTCAAGTTTTCATGATTTGAGAAGAGGCAAGGTAAGTGTTCCTTCTTACTCGTTTCAAGCTTAAGTTGTTGTTAGCATTCACACTCAAATAATCGTACTTTGAATGTGCTGATGTAAGTTGGTCTACATCGTCTTATGATGCAGATGCATATACCAGAACCAACATCACCCATGGCCTTGTTTATCCAGTTCAGCACTCAGAGTTGATGGTAATCCTCCTTGCATCGGGAGGACTATTTTTATTCGCTTGTTTAGTATTTCTTTTATAGGATGTTGTTGGATCTGTTACTATGTCCATGTTAGTGTTATAGAGTCTTCATAGACAGTCAGATAGTCAGTTTTGAGTCTCTTATATTTGTATTGCAGGCATTTCCTTATGAGACTTAAATGTTATTTTGGTCAACTTATTTTCTTTTAAGTTATGGAATGAGACTATTTTATCATTTTAAGTCTTTCGCTGAGTTAAGTAAGTGAGGCCAAGGTTCCGCTCAAGGCCATCAATGGTCTTCGAGTGCCAGCCACGTCCAAGGTATAGGCTCGGGCCGTGACAGAAATAGTGGGAGAAATGTGAATTTTATATGTATTTAGGTTAGATAATTGTATATTATACATATGTATTTGTATATTCTGGCAAATTGTACATATATAAACGTGGCTAATTATATAAACTCGAACTCAGCCAACGTAACTATGTATAATGTTAGTCAAGAGTGGTGACTATAGCAACCTCAAGATATGATCAGTAATTAAATAGTATAAGTATTCTCAACCATGTAATTTTTCGTATTTATTATAATATAAACATAAAACAAAGAATTAAAAAAATATTAGAATAATAAAGTAAAAACTTATATAATAATAATCATAAAATTAAATCAAAATTCACTAGATAATAAAAAAAACAAATTAGATCATAAAAACAAAATCATATTTGGTTAAGACAATCTTAAAAAAATAAAAAGTACAAAAAAAAAACACATAATATTTTGAATATGGGAATAAAGATGCATATGAAGGAGGGGACTTAAAAAATGTCCCTTTGTCAGCTTTGCCAATTACAAATGGCAAATGACAAAGGGATCCCATTAATGACCATTTGTCAGTCAAATAGTGTCTCATACAAGTAGACTTGGCATGCCTCATCCATAATAAAAGATTTCCAACAAATACAACTACAATTAATAAAAAAATATTGCACTTATAACTAGTGGTGTCACAGGTAATGTTCAATAGGTAATTTTTAAAAATCATACCATCCCAACTCTTTGGTTATTCATAATATTTAGTCAAAATTAGATTTTTTTAAAACCAACCTAATCATATCAGTTTTTCTTTGGTATCGGTATGGTTCGGATAATTTTCATTTTTCTTTCTTTAAAATATCATCTCAAAATATACTATTCTTAAAATATTTCTTTCACAAATATTTTCTTGAAGAAACACTTTAATTCTCCACCAAGAAGACAAGATTGTGCATAAATATTTATTGTCGTACTGTTTGATAGAGTATCTATTATGGTATCTCGGTATCTTTTTATTTTAAACCTAATCAAGTAAAGGCCATTAAAGAGAGAAAATCCATCCCAATTGTTAGAAATGGTTATACAATTTAATAAAACTTCACAATTTATTCAAAAAATAACATAAATTAGTTCGTTTCGATTAGGTTCGATCAATTTTTTTATACTCTTTTCACAGCTTATAACTTTCTGTTTCCCTTTATCCTAATACTTTTTTCCCACATGATATTTGATACCCATATTAGAGCTCGACTACTGTGAGTTTGTGCCGCTAGGTCCATTTTAACACAAATACTTTTACATCACTATGAACAAACACTCTTCAATATAAAAGTTTTTAATAATTTTTTTAGTAATCAAAATTTAATATCTCATAAAATAAATAATTAGTATTAAGGATGATACATAAAAAATATATTTTCTTGATAAATTAAAAGTAATCAGAAAAATCAAAAATCTATTTTAAAACACCGTAGAATTAAAAGTGAATGAAGCGGTATTTGGTTTTACATTTTGTAAATATTTTATTTTACTGACCATTTTAATTATCATGCTTGTTGACAATAATTGATTAAAAAAATTACTACATTTCAATTTATGTTGCATCATTTGAGTTAACGTAATATTAAAGAACTTTTAATATTCATAATATATAATAACATTTGATTATTTGTATGACTATATAAGTATATCCTTTGGGACTCATAAGACTATATATAGATCACAACATTCAAAATGACAATTTGTATCATATGTGGTGTCCTACGTGTATTATGTTATATATGACTCATGCATCTATTTATTCAATTTTACACATTTAAGTGCCTATTTGTGACACCCAAAATTGCAGAACTTAAATATGAAATAATGTCAAAATAATGACATACTTATGTATTATCCCTTTTCAAGTTTTTTGGTTTCATGTAGGACATTGGAATTGAATTTTATTTCAAAAAATTTACAACAAATACACTTATTTAGGACAAACTAAAAATAGAACAAGACACTTAAATTGGGATAGAGGAAAATCAACGTATGTGGTGCAGTAGATGAGGTTGTTGTGGTAATGACCCTTTATGTCATTTTTTCCTTAATGCATTCTTTATGTCCTTTAGAGCATTTTTATAGCAACCCCAAGTCATTTATGAATTTTTAGCACTGACAGTCCGGTCACCTGTTTTTTATTTGAACTTTGTGCAACTTTTCGTGTTTTAGAGGACTTGAAGCTTGCAATGTGACTTTTAGTCAGTTCCTTAGGTAAATGACATCAAAATAAAATTCTTAGAGTTCCATCAGCTTCGAAATGACCAAACTAGGCTTGTAGCCTGGTCGGCACAAGTATTGAGACTTTCGGTGCGATTTTGTACCATTAGGTGTTTTAGCCTTGAAATTTGACCTAAGGTTGACTTTAGTTAATATTCTTGGAAAACGAGGTCAGATAAAAAAAATGTCAGCGCGGTTAGCCCCAGAATGTTAATTTTGGTCGAGAACTACCTTCCATTCAACTCCCGTGGTCTCGAGACTCATTCTGAGCCCCTTTGTGGATTTTGGTTAAAATTGATCTTTAGAAGTGGGACTTACTTTTTATCGAGATGACCACTAATGGAAATTTCGGCTGCGTCGTTGATTCTAAAATATTAAATTTAGTAGGGTAGCATATCTTTTTTATTTTTATCGGGTTCTGAATGAATTTCGAGCACATCGTCGGAGACTGTGAAATCTTGTGCAGCTCTTTAGCGACCTGATTTTGGGACTTTAACGACCATATTTGTGGGCTTTTTAGCAACCGGTGTCGCAATTATATGACCTCAACTTAACTTTATTCCTCATTATTTAGAAGTGTTATACTTTGAGCTATAGATGTCCGATTTGGGCGATTCAAGAGGCTAACTTGAGTGACTTTTCGAGGAGAACGTGTTGGCATTGTTAAGTTTTGTACTTGAAGCTTTCTTGTAGGTATAAATTGTGTTTTAAATTCTGTCATAGCTCACTTTCAAGCTCAATTTTTGTGAAAATTTAGAATATGATTTCTTGGTCATTTTAGGTCAGAATATGGTAATTCAAGAGCCTAGATTATGGGGTTCATGAGAATCGCCGTGGTGTGATTGGTTACAAAATTTGGACTCTCGTTTTTGGTATTTTCTTATAAATAGTTGTTGCCATTGTTGTTCCCTTTTAGTGTGATTTTGGATTTTCCATTGCATGTTCATATTGGGACTGTCTCGAGCCCCGAATTGTGTTCATATTTTGGAACAAAAGTTTGGCGAGGTGGTTAAGAACCTATTTTGGGGGTTAATTCTAGAATTTTCAGCAAGGGTCCCACTTTTCCCATTTCTACCCCGAAATTGGTACGTCTTCTTTTCTTGAGATTTTAGTGTCAAAGCAACTCTGATTACGTTGTGTCTCTATTTTTGATAGTGCATTAGTGTTTAAAGGTCTCTTGGAAAGGTAAAAATTCGGAGAACTGATTTTTAGAGCGCTCGCGATCAACCTGCTGGTTGGATACGATTTCCTTCCTTAAATTGAACTTGATCATGTGATTTCATAATGATAAGTTGGGATTTGGGATGGGTAGTTATAGAATCATGCATACATGTTTAGAAATCATGTTTTCAGTCTATTTCAGGAATTATCGGGTAATTGTGAGCATGATTTATTTATTAATTTGCCCTGTTTACTCTGTGGAGTGCTTGTTTGCTTGATTACTATTTATTTGAAGTATGTTTGGTCTTAATTTAGGGTTTTAATAGGGCTTTACTTAGAAGTACATGATTCGAAATTGGTAGGACTTAGTTTTGCCCCAACTTCGCTCAACGGACTTAAATCCTTGTAGATTGGTGTAGCAAACTTATTTTGATAGTTTGGGCCTTAGCTAGGCGATGAGATTGGTCTGGCGATAATTATCCTTACTTTTTTTATGATATGGCTTCATGAGTTACATTGGTGACACTGAGTTCCGCTCTGCAATTTGAAATTGGTTTTCGATTCGGTTCCAAGGTCTTACATTGATTGTCTAAGTGCGGATGGCGTTGCATGGACATTTATGATTATATTACTCTTTCAGCAACTATATTAGATCATTTATCGGGCATTCGTATTCAAGGCCCAGCCTCAACTTTATTGATCAATTTTGAGGAGCATTCGTTCAAGGTTCGGCCTCGATCACACGCTTACTTATGTACAGAATCCGGTTCAAGGTCTGGCCTTGATCACCCGCATACTTATGTAGAGCATGAGGTTAGAATAAGATCTCAATTACTTATACTTGTGATTAGCTACTTGGGTACTTCTGGTGAGCGTATTGTTCGAGGTTCGGCCTCCGTACCGTTAGATTCTACTAATTAAGTTTGCAGTTTGGTTCAATGTTCTTTGGCCTTGGGTTCTATTCTCTTTAATTATAGTTATTTTGTATACTCGTTGGGCTTATGGGGTCTATTCAGGTTTTAATTTAAACTTGCGCACGAGCGCACCTTCAGGAATTATGGGTCCAGCTAGATGTAGTTAGCTTATATATTACTTTAGTTAGTTCTTTCCACGTGTGCATTCCATTGTTACTTAGACTTCTTGTCTTGACCTCTGGTTGTGTTATTCCTTTTTTTCGTATCGCTTTACTTTTCAAGGTCATTCGGCCAATGATGCCTACTGGTACCTGCTATTTGGTACTCCTGCTTCGCTCTGCATATATTTTCGTGATGCATGTCCGAGCACCAGTAGCCAACGTTGATCGAATTTGGAGCATTCAGACTTTGAGATGGGGGTGAGTTTTAAGGACCCTTAAAATGAATTAAGTTTCTTAGAGCCTCACATGTGCCTAAAAAGGTTTAAAATAATTTACATCAAGTTTGGAGCAGTCTGATTTGGAGACGAGGGTGAGTAGTAAGGACCCTCAAAATGAATTAAGTTTCTTAGAGACTCACATGTTCCTAAAAAGTTTTAAAATAATTTACATAAGTGTTTGAAAATATGCATATTTGATTTGAAGTTATTTGGAGGTCAAACATCCAAGACTTTCGAAAGTTAGTCATTGAAACGTGCTTGTATGTTCTAGTGTGCCTTGGTAAGTTTTATGTGTTGTTTGATTCTCCAATTTATAAGAGTGGTACCTAACATATATACTAGAGTATTTGAGGTGGAAACATCCGGGCAAAACTCCCCAAGGACCAACTAAAGTGTCCTCAAGGAGGACCCAACCTTGGGCCAACAAGATGCCCATGGAAGAAGTGTTTGTTCCTTGGTGAAATAGGTCCGCATCGCGGACATGGTCCTCCATAGGTCAAACAGGTGTCCTGCGTCTCGTACACAACGCAGACTCAACTTCCCCATAAGTTATTTTCAAAAAAATCATGCGAGAACAGCTCCGTGTCGCGGACTTGTTCCCCGACGAAGATTTTGAAAATAAAAGTTGAGTTTGACATGTATTAAAGTCCAAATAAGTGTGCCGGGTATTTTTTTTAATATTTGGAGACGTCATTATAATTTTTTAAAACTTATTTAACCCCTTTGACAAGTCAAAACCCCAACACCCAATAAGAAAATAAAAAAAAAAACTCTCTTCTTCTCCAAATTCTCTCAAAACTTCATTGGAGGGAAAAGTTTAGTTCAAGCGAGGGGCTGGATTTTCATTGTTTCTTCTCAAATTTCTCATGGGTCTTCAATAAAAAGGGTATGGTGATCCTTCATCCTTAGTTATCCATTCAAAGAAGGAGTCAATCAAGGACTTTCAAATATGATTCAAAGACCAAAATTCCCAATGTTCTTTCTCAAATTGATTTCAAAAGCATGTTTATGTAAATTGATTATTATCTACTGTTTTTAAGAGGAATTGCAATCAAATTTTATGATGAACCCATGATCCTTCTAATTTCTCAAATTGGCCTATAATGTGGGTCTTGTGATCTTAACTTTATGTTGATTGAATTATGTTTCAATTTTGTCGAATTGCCTATTACTAATGTTATTCATGTGAATTAAATATAAATTGTTGATGATTGATCAATTATGATCAAGGTTTAGAGATTGGGTAAATTTATCTATATTCCTCTACTTTCTATAAATTTGATGAAGTAGTGTACCTAATGTGATCTGGAAACCATGATGTTCGAAGTGTGATTTTTTATAAGTAAGGGTACCTTTAGCTACTGTTTTATACATGTATTAATGTTGAATTATGGGAATTGATCAATGATGATCAAAGCTTAAAGGAATTGTAAGTTGGGCTATTCTCTCTAAATTTCTATAGAATTGCTAGATGCTTGGCCTCATATAGCATTGTGTGGTATGTTTCACTTATGGTGGCAGTGTTTCCCTAATTGTAATTACTTATATATTTTTTTCATGGCCTTCAATTCAAAAGTATCTAGAAAGTGTGGTTATGATGATCCCACAATGTGAAGTATTATGCCTAGTCTTCAATGCTAGTTCATGATCTAAGTTATATTGATGATGCTTCTATATGTGAACGAAGAAGTTAGAGTTATGGGTTTATAAGTTTGACATTGTTGAGGTCTATTGATGATTGGTTACTCTTGTATAGCATAACTACTACCTATGAGCCTCTACATTAATGTGTGGTCTGAAGCATGATTAGGAGTCTTAGATTCAAGTAATAAAGTTGTCTTGTCTCCTATGTTAATTGTTGTTGTGTGTGGTCTATAGTTCCTATTACTCTATATGTGAGTTTTCCATGGCTTAGGGAACTTTAATGTGTATTGTGACCTTTGTAAGGTGGCTGACTCAATGTTAGAATTGTTGACATTATGTGATCATGTTGTTTGATGTAAACGCACACACCTCATGCATGCTTACAAGTAGTATAGGTTAATGGTGTCCAATGAAGAGATAATTCTCATATTCACTAATGTCTACTACTATGCAACTAAGTAAATATCCATGAAGCATGAATATATGTCTTAACTAGGATGACTTGATAGGTGTACTAGTATGGTCAAGGGTATGAGACCTTGTTTATGCATTGCATATGTGTACCTTGATAGGTAGTTCCTAGGTTGGTCTTCTAAGTACATGCATAGGAATGTATGAACATGTTGTGAATATGACTTATATGATATGATGTTAAGTATATAATATGATTAAGTATGAATGTGTAAAGTGTATTGGTGTGTTTATATGAAAGGATTGCTCATATAGTTATACCTATATACTAATGCATTGATGTATGAATATGTGTGGTATTAATGTGTTATGTGAAAGTTTTGCTCACATATATGTATATACACACACATGAATGATGATCTAGTTAATAGATATGCACTTGAAATGTGTTCTCATAAGTACCCTAAACTAGATGGTGCTTTAATATGCCATGTCCATGTCAAAGGGTTTCTCACATGATATAGGTTGATGACCTCTTATTAATTACCTATGAGCTAAGCATATGAGGAGTGAATATACTAGGGCCAATGTTTTGTAAAGTAACGTAATAAAGGCTTTTCAATAAAGGGAACTTAGCTTAGAACCAAATGAACTTGTAGGTGAGGGGTGGCGCCTTCCCAAGGAGGGAAGGTAGGGTTAGCCATAGTTCTCACAGGGTTGATAGCCTCATAGTCCAAAATGGGCATAGAGTGATGTTACCATGACAACCCCTAAGTTCCATAAACTATACTTGTCACATAGGATCTACCAAGTTAATTCACTTAGTATACTAGCATGTGTTAGCGCTCTACTTTGGCTAAGTAGAGCACCTTCCATGTGTAAGGCTCTACTACACCCATGGTCTTAGTGTCGATTGAGGCTATAGTTCCCTAATGTAAAATGGACAATGGAAGTAAAGTAAGTACCCTAACTAGGATAACCTAAGAGTAGTTGCTTAATTTAGGTGGGAATATAGGACTTCACCTATGCATTGCACAAGTGTGTCTTCAGGAAGTCCTAGGAGGGTGCTCTAATAGATATGACTATGTTTATTTTACTTATGCATGATCTTGTAGTATTTGTCTACTTAACTGAATATGTACTTGGTATGAGTCCTAATGGATCTATGTGATGCGGTCTCTTCTTATATGCACTATGTAGGTCTTATTGATTATGTGATGAAGGTCTTGCCTAGTTTGGATGAAGTTGTCTTCACTTGCTATGTTTATGTATGAATTGGATGTTAAGGGTTGTGGTTTCAATATTCGTTGACTAAGTACGTGTGAGGTTATGGGGATTCACATGTACATTGCACTAGTAGACTTAGATTGGGATTGTGAATAAGGTCTCATAAGGTTCTATGCGAAGTAACATTGGTATATGTGCAAAGTGAATTAGAGTTCGTTGTAATGTCCTTATGGTCTTTACTTGAATGTGTCTTATAGTGTATTCTACTTCCTTGATGGTATGTGTTGGCTTGTGTAGAATATATGTGTGATTTCCTTGTGGACATAAATTGATGAATTGCACCAAATATTACTAAAGGGTTACTTGGAGGGTTAAGGAATTAAGAAGAAAAGAGTTTAATATAGAAGAAAGCTTACTATAAAGAAGTAATACACTTACTGTGAAATGGTCCTAAATTTCCTTAAATGGATTGTATGATTTTATATTATGTTTGACAATGAAATATGCCTATATAAAGTATATAACTGATATAATGCTTATTGTGTAAAGGTTTTATAAAGTTTTCACAAAAAGATATGATGCATGATTTCAAGTAAAATGTCCCTTTTA
This sequence comes from Solanum habrochaites, assembly GCA_027704765.1. NCBI lineage: Eukaryota > Viridiplantae > Streptophyta > Magnoliopsida > Solanales > Solanaceae > Solanum > Solanum habrochaites. Next base: position 41,649,592 of record JAKWJA010002500.1, read on the forward strand.
AATGCATGTTTTGCATGGTTTCCATACTTAGTGCATTCTTATACTAAATCCATTCTTCTTTACCTTTTTACACAAAGTGTAGTTTATGGATGCTCAAAAAGATGTCTCTATGTTGAGGAGCTTATTATGTGTTTCCCAAGATCAAGCAAAAAGGAACCTTAAGATTCAAGGATATCCTATGTCACGTCATGTTTAAAGTATTGTAATTACATGCTTATGATTATGTTGTTAGTGTGGTGTCCCTAATATACTATAATTATGTTGAGTCTAGGATGGAAAAAAGATACTAGAGTCTAAATATGTACGTACGATATATTATATATATGAAGTAAAGCTTCTAGCATATGATGTGCTATGAAAAGTTTTAGATTTTTCGCTAATTTACCTATGACAATGTGATGAATGATAATTATGGGCTCATATAAGACCTTCTAGAGGTCAAGTATTTCATGTTACTTCTAAGGGGTACTTCCCGGTCGTGACAAATGTTGTATCAGAGCGTGAGGTTTATGAAAGTAGTTTAGGTTCCAAACACGTCTTGTAGAGTCTCAATCATTGGTGGTGAGTCGCAACACATCTATGAGCAAGAGTCTATAGAACGATAGAGTCTTTCTTCTTCTTCATTCTCATGTCGTGCCATAGAACATAACTCTATAAGATCTCTCTCTTATGTTTTCTTATTCGGTGGTATTTTATATATAATTGTTTGGATGAGATGGTATCTATATGCTTGAGGGGAAAAAGGTGAGTTTTGATGCTTATCTTGGTTTTATGGTTCCATGAGCATGTGTGAAGGTGAATTTTGGTATGCTTTGATGATATGATGTCCATTTTGGCTATATATATGAGACCTATGTGAAATAACATGTTATGTTCAGAAATGTATGTCATGATATAGTTATAGTATGTCAAAAGTAATTATAGTTAAAATGAGTCTTCTTTTGGATTGACATGCTACTATATGACTTGGTATGATGATAGTCTTATGATATAGTTTTACATGATGGTAGCCTAATGTTATAAATTTAGCTTTAAATGCTTAGCTACTATCTAATGATTCATGTTGCCTTAAGTATATGTTTAAATGGTTCAAAAGTTTCCTTTGCTAATATGTGTGAACCTTCATGATTCTTTTATATGGATAGAAGTTTTTTTTAATAGGCTTTGTCCTAGAAGTAAAGGTAGTGTGCTTAATTTATAAGGTGATGATGTGGGTTTGATTGACCTAAAAGTTACCTTACTGTGATGTTCATATGAAAGAAGAGGCCTTATGGCAAAGTTTCCTCTATTTTTCCCTTAATGTTTTGTGACCTTTGATGTTCATGCTATAGTTGAGACCTTATGTGGTTGGGTAGTATGACATATCTTGAATGTTATAGATTTCTTTTGGGTCTTAGGCCTAGAGGAATGATGATAGTTGAGCAAAGTTGCTCTTAATTGGGCATACCCTAATTGGGGATGGTGATGTGATTAATAAGGTTGAAGATACTACTTTATTTTCCTTCTATGATTATTTGAGCTTGAGACTAATGAGCTTCTAATATCTTGTTCATGATGGGAATATTGCATTTAGTATGAGTTACATGTTCTCCCTATGTTTTGTATGTCTTGGTTGACACTATTTTATACATGATTTAAGGATTCTAAACTGCATGAAAAGGGATTTTTGATCAAATTATGGTTTTCTCATGTTGATTGTGCATATTGATGTGTTAGTTCTGCATTTAACTTCTTGAGATAAAGTAAGAAACATGGTTGTAGTCACTTTTGATATGAAAGGTTTATCCTTATAACAAGGAATTTGAGTCTCCTTGAAATGAAAAATGATGAGTCTCTTGAAAATTGTGTGACTTGTATGGTTTTCAAAGAAGGATTATAGGTTCACTCTTGAAAAATGAAGGCATGTCTAGCTAGTGTCTTTGTGTGTGACTATAAATTGTAAGAATTTTCCCTAAATGACGCATGTTTATAAAAGCTAGTGTTATGCTAGAAATTGATATTCTTTGAAATGACTTCCTATTGTTGTAATGTGTGTGGTGCGATTTATCATTTTGACTTAATTATGAAGGAAGTATGAGCAGGCTTTGGTTAAAAGTTGAGAATTTGTCATATAGAATGAATTGGCCTTTGCGCATTGCTTGTGTATGAACTCATAAGACATTTAAGTGTGTTGAGGGGAAGGAAAGTCCTCCTTAAAAATAACTAATAATGGTATGGTTGAGTATGGCCTTCATGGCATTATGCCTAAATGATAAAGATCTTTGTTGATCTACTTGACTCAAGTCTATGTGCATTAAAGTATGAGTGTTTATTTGTTTCTTGAGTGATATTAAAATTGAGTACGTGTGACTTATAGGTTGTTTCATAATAAGATCTTAATGAATTGAAATGTATATACCATGTGATGATTAGGAGAAGGATGTTCCTACTATGAACATGGAAAGAGCCTTTGTGTTTGATGCATTTTGAAAGCGAGTGGATAAAAGTTTTGCTTGCTTGTGTTGCATTTAGTTATAAATGGTATAGAAGTTTGTGTTCCTTGTAAGTTCGGTGTAATTAATTCTATTTGATTATGTTATGAATGTTGTAAGCTTCTCTATGATTCATTCAAATCCTAGATGTGTTTGAAATGTACAGTGTCATTTGAGGACAAATGTTTCCCAGTGGGGGATATTATAAGGACCCTAAAAATGAATTAAGGGCATTATAGACTAAAATGTTCCTAAAAGGGTATAAAATGAGGTACATAAGTGTTTGAAGATATCTATATTTGATTTGAAATTATTTGGAGGTCAAACTCCAAGAACATCTGAGACGTTCGAAAGTTAGCCGTTGAAACGTGCTTGTGTGTTTTAGTGTGCCTTGGTATGTTTTATGTGTTATTTGATTCTCAAATTTATAGAAGAGGTTACTAACATGTATGATAGAGTATTTGAGGAGGAAACATCCGGGCAAAACTCCCCAAGGACTAACCAAAGGGTCCTTAAGGAGGACCCAACCTTGGGCCAACAAGCTGCCCATGGTAGTAGCATTTATTCCATGGTGAAATTGGTCCGCATTACGGACCTGATCCTCCATAGGTCAAAAATATTGTCCGCGTTGTGGACACAATGCAGACTCAACTACCCCAGAAGTTACTTTCAAATAAATCATGCGGGAACAGCTCCGCGTCGCAGACTAGTTCCTTGACGAAGATTTTGAAAATAGAAGGTTAGTTTGACATATCTATAAGTTCAAATAAATGTGGGGGTGTTTTGGTAATATTGTTATATGTTTATTAATAGTTTTTAATACTTATTTAACCCCTTTCGAAGTAAAAACCCCCACACCCAATAACAAAAGCAAAAATCACAAAGCTCTCTTCTTCTCCAAATTCTTTTAAACCTTCATTGGAGGGAAAACTTAAGTGCAAGATAGGGGGTGAATTTTCATGGTTTCCTCTCAAATTTCTCATAGGTCTTCAATCAAAATGGTATGGTGATCCTTCATTCTTAGTTATACATTCATCTAAGGATCCAATCAAGGATTTTCAAATGTGATTCAAAGACAAAAATTCTCAATTTCCAATCTAGCCATGGGTTGTTTCTCAAATTAATTTCAAAATCATATTTATGATAAATTGATGATTATGTACCATTTTTAGATGAATTTCTATCCAAGTTTATGATTAACCCATGATCCTCCTAATTTCTCTTAGCCTATAATGTGGGTCTTGTGATCTTGACTCTATGTTGATTGAATTATGTTTCAATTATGTTAAATTGCCTATTAATATTATTATTCATGTGAATTGAATGTTAATTGTTGATCATTGATCAATGATGATCAAGGTGTAGGGATTGGGCATACTGATATATATTCTTCTACATTCTATAGATATGATGAAGTAGTGTACCTAAGGTGATCTTGAAACCATGATGTTTGAAGTACGATTTCGTTTAAGTAAGGGTATCTTTATCTACTATTTTATACATGTATTAATGTTGAATTATGGGAATTGATCGATGATCAAAGCTTAGAGGAATTGTAAGTTGAGTTATTCTCTCTACTTTTTTATAGAATTGCTACATGCTGGGCCTCGTATGGTATTGTATGGTATGGTCCACTTATGCTGACGGTTTTTCCCTTATTGTCAATCCTTGTATGTTTTGTTCACATCCTTGAAGGCAATTGTATCTTGAAAATGTTGTTATGCCGATCACACAATGTGAAGTATTATGCCTATTCTTCAATGCTATTTCATGATCTAAGTTATATTGATGATGCTTTCTATATGTGAACGAAGATGTTAGATATAGGGTTTTACAGTTTGACGTTATTGAGGTCTATTGATGATTGGTTACTCTTATATAGCATAACCCTTACCTATGAGCCTCTTTATTATTGTGTGGTCTTAAGAATGATTAGGAGTCTTAGATTCAAGTAATGAAGTTGTCTTGTCTCCTATGTTATAATGTTGTTGTGTGTGGTCTATAGTTCTTATTACTCTATATGTGAGTTGTATATGGTTTAGGGTACTTGAATGTGTATTGTGACCTTTGTTAGGTGGCTGCCTCAAGGTTAGGATTGACATCATGTTATCAGGTCCAATGTACGCACACACACCTCATGCATGCTTACAAGAAGCATAGGTTCCTGGTGTCTAATGAAGGGATAATTCTCATATTCATTAATGTCTACTACTATGCATGTAGAGTAAATATCCATAAAGTATGAATGTATCTCTTAACTAGTACGACTTGATAGGTGTACTAGTATGGGCAAGCGTATGGGACCTTGTCTATGCATTGAACATGTGTACCTTGATAGGATAGCTCCTAGGTTAGTCTTCTAAAAACATGCATAGGAATGTACGAACATTTTATGAATATGACTTATATGCTATGATGTTAAGTACATCATATGATGAAGTATAAATGTGCATAGTGTCTTGATGTGTTTATATGAAAGGATTGCTCATATAGTTATACCCATATACTTATGCATTGATGTATGAACATGTGTGGCCTTAATGTGTTATGTGAAAGCTTTGCTCACATATACGTATACACACACACACATGAATGATGTTCTAATCAATAGAGGTGTATCTGAAAGGTGTTCTCAAGAGTGCCCTAAACTAGATGGTGCTTGAATATGCTATGTCCATGTGAAACGGTTTCTCACATGATATAGGTTGATGAACTCTTATCTATGACCTATAAGCTAAGCATATGTGGAGGCAATATACTAAGGCCTATGTTTTATAAAGTAACGTAATAAAGGATTTTCAATAAAGGAACTTAGCTCAGTACTAACTGAACTTGTAGGTGAGGGGTGGTGCCTGAAGGAGGGAAGGTAGGGTTCAGTATGGTTCTCACGGGGTGGATAGCCTCATAGTACAAAAAAGTCATAGAGTGATGTTTCCATGACAGCCCCCAAATTCCATAAATTATGCTTGCCACATAGGATCTAGCAAGTGAATTCACTAGTATGCTAGCATGTGTTAATGTTCTACTTTTGCTAAGTAGAGCACCTTTCATTGTTGTAAGTCTCTACAACACCAAATTCCATGTTTAGCACCCATGGTCTTAGTGTCGGTTAAGGCTATAGTTTCCCTAAAGTAAAATGTATAATGGAAGTAAGGTAAGGACCCTAACTAGGATAACCTAAGGGTAGTTGCTTAGTGTAGGTGGGGGTATGGGACTTAACCTATTCATTGAACAATTGGCTCTTAAGGAAGTCCTAGGATGGTGTTCTAATGCATGTGATTATGTTTATGTTCCTTGTGCATGACCTTGTAGTATTTGTCTACTTTTTATAAAGATGTGCATGGTAAGAGTCCTAATGGATCTATGTGATGTGGTCCCTTCTTATATGCACTATGTAGGTCTTATTGATTATGTGATGAAGGTCTTGCCTACTTTGGATGAAGTTGTCTTCGCTTGATATGTTGATGTATGAATTTGATGTTAAGGATTGTGGTCTCACGATAGGTTGGCTAAGTATGTGCATGGTTATGGGGCTTCACATGTACATTGCACTAGTAGACTAAGATTGGGATTGTGAGTAAGGTCTCATAAGGTTCTATCTGAAGTGACATTAGTATATGTGCAAAGTGAATAGAGTTCATTGTAATGTCCATATGGTCTTGACTTGAATGTGGCTTGTAGTGTACTATACTTCTATGATGGTATGTCTTGGCTTGTGTATAATATATGTATAATTTCCTTGGGGCCTTAAGGTGATGAATTGTACCAAGTATTACTAAAGGGTTACTTGTAAAGTTAAGGAATTAAGAAGAAAAGAGTTCACTTAAAAGAGAAGAAAGCTTACTGTAAATAAGGAATAAGCTTACTGCGAAATGGTTCTAAATTGCCTTAAATATATTGTATGATTTTATAATATGTTTGACCATGAAATATACCTATAAGAAGTATTTAAATGATATATTGCTTAGTGTATAGAGGTTTTATGAAATTTTCACAAAAAGACATGATGCATGATTTCAAGTAAAATGTCCCTTTTAAATGCATTGTTGCATGGTTACCATACTTAGTGAATAATTATACTAACTCCATTCTTCTTTACCTTTTTACAAAAAGTGTAGGTTATGGATGCTTAAAAGGATGTATCTATGCTGAGGAGCTTGTTATGTGTTTCCCAAGCTCAAGCAAAAAGGAATTCTTAAGATTCAAGGATAACCTATGTCACATCATCTTTAAAGTCTTGTAATTATATACTTATGATTATGTTGTATGGGTCGTGTCCCTAAAATACTCTAATGATATTGATTCTATGGTGGAAAAAACAGACTAGCGTCTAAATTTGTACTTATGATATTTTATATATATGAAGTGAAGTTTCTAGCATATGATGTGCTATGAAAAGTTTTATTTTTTTTTAATTTACCTCTGACAATGCAATAAATTATAACTATGTTCTCGTATAATACCTCCGAGAGGTCAAGTAGGCCATATTACTTCTGGGGGGTACTCCCCCGTCGTGACATGAACACACGACGTTCTGTACTATTTCAATCTCCATTTGTATATATATAAACTTTGCTTTGGATTTCGGTACAGCCCAGTTTTTGTGGTCCACTTTGGGACTTGTACTCGTTTTGTTCTTCTGTACTAGTGACTTCAAAGTTATGGAAAGAATCTTTATTTGTATACATGTTTTAGTTTGTTTTCGCCTATTTATATTGTTATTTTAAATTTTGCCTACTCTTGTTTAGTTTTCACCCTCAAACCCATTACGTGTTGTTGCGGGTCACGGGTTGACTTACCTATTGTTGGGTTATAGTAGGTGACATCATGACTCGAGAAATGGGGTCGTGAAAGTTGCCCTATTAATTAGAGGTCTCGGGTTCTAGTTCTGGATAAGAAAAAATCCTTCATAGTGAGCGGTTTCCCCCGAATAGACCCTCGCAACACAAACTCACAATAGTCAAGCTCTAATATGGGTATCAAATATCATGTGGAAAAAAAGTATTGGGATAAAGGGAAGAAAATAGTTATAAGTTGGGGGTGTCAAAAGAGTGAAAAACTGACTGAACCTTATCGAACAGAACCAATTAATGATATTTTTTCAACAATCTTTGGGCTTTTATTTAATTCTATAACCATTTTGAATAATAGGGGTGATTATTTTATTTTATGAAAAAAAATCCCGAACCAAACCGAATAACCTTACATCTAATTATATTTTGTATATCAACAATATATTAAATTTAACATATAAATATGTTTTATAATATTTTTCAAAGATTAATATAACCTAGGTCCTATGACTGTGGTGACCAGACGACTTTGAGTTTTCGCCTTTACTTTGCCTTTACTTAATTAGGTTTAAAATTAAAAGACGTCATAGTAGATACTCTATCAAACAATACAACAACAAATATTTACGTACATTCTTGTATTTTTGATAAAGAATTAAAGTGTTTCTTCCAGAACATATTTGCGAAAGAAATATTTTAATTATAGTATATTTTGAGATGATATTTAAAGTATGAAAACTGAAAATTAATTGAACTGTATCGATATTGAAGAAAAACCAATATGATTGGGATGGTTTTAAAAAATCTAATTATTTCATTTTTTTATATTATGTAGTGAATTTTGATTTAAACTTTATGATTATTACTATATAAATTTTTACGTTATTATTCAAATATTATTTTTTCTATTCTATGTTATGTATTTATATTATAATAATTGTGAAAGATTGTGCAATTAACTAAATGTATACAACTTAATTACTAGTCATATCTATAGTTTTCTATAATTACCACTTGCGATAAAAATTATACATTAATTATGTGGGATGATGTTCCGACCCAAACTGTCGTGATTGACACCCACACTAATCCTCCGGTGAGAGAACCACTACTACAACTACTAAAGGATAACCAAGTTGAAACAAGAAGGGATGCAACCCCAAGCTAATGAACTAAACAACTAAGTAGATCAAATGTCTAAGTCCAAAAATGGTGGAAATAGACTAAGAGAATTTCATGGCAGCATGGAAGATGCTCATTAATTACCCTTGAATTCGGAAGCAATGATCACAAATCTTCTAAGCGAGGTCTTTCAATATCGCCGAAAGATGCCCTAAAAACTCAACAAAAATAAAAGACCAAATGCAGTATCATTACACAACCACCGTGTACTAGTATGATCACACGTCTATCCCACATAGTTCAACATAAACAAGTGAATTACAACAATATAATCATGCAACATATCGAGCATATAAAATATTGAATATCTATCACATGCTTCAAAAATTTCACATTTATCACAAATACTTCACGTAGTTTGTCCTCTCATGGAACCCAAACTCAAATTGTTAGTACATCGAAACTTGGTACTCAATCCCATAATTACGTCGGAACATGGAAATCCAATCTCATTTATGCTGGAACGTGGCAATCAATTCAAAGTTATTTATGTCAGAACATGGTAGTCCGATTCAAGTTAATTATTCCGGAACGTGCCAATCTAATCCATCAACACACCACAATCACAAACAAAAGTATACTTTAAGTCATACAATCAAGAATGATTCATGGCATATAATTATTCGTTTATCTCATTTCCAACAAGTGTGAATTCAACAATGCAACATTTTCATACCTACATGCAGCATAATGAAGCAATAACAAGAATATATCGCACAAACATAGAATCACAATCATCACCTACCTCATAACAAGCTTAAAACCCTAAGAAACTTGATATTTTCCATTCAGGATTCATTCCGTTTGTTCTTGGTATACAAACAATCAATACAATACAGGAATCAATACATTCACTAATTACCCGGATTTTAAACAATTCTATGAACCCTAGACCATACCCATGATCCCACGTAACAAAACTAGGATTGTTTTCTACCGTAGAATCTATAACAAAAACTTTTCCCATCACTATAACCCATTTTATAACGTTCTATCGATTGGAAAGTTAATTCAGAGAGTGAAAAGATTATCTTTATCCTCAAGAATGGTGAAAATGAGTAGGAGTCGCCTGGGGTTTGTTCCTTAGCTTTAAAAATTAGAAAGTGCCAAATAAGGTCGTTTAGGGGTACATTAATGACATTTAGTCGCATCTCGGCCACTAGATAAGAATGAATGATTGCTAGGACGGGAGACCCGACACAAGGAGCTGTCTCAAGAATTCTTAAAAGTCATTTCACAACACACCTATAAACTATAAGACTTAGAAAATACCTTCCACGCTAAGACTAATTCTCATAGTTCTGCATACCAGAAGTCACTTCCGTAAAGTTATATGAATTCTTTAAAGAGTTATTTTACTACTCCTGCAATCAAAATCATAAAAGGTTCAGCATATTTTTATTAGATTTCCCATCACCTCAAAGACTCTGATTTTTTCCAAATCCGGACTAGGTTGGGAAAAATTCAAATGCTAAGAAAAAGCTTTGAGACCCAAAATGTTTCCCCCATTGGATAAACTATAATGACGGAACCGGGTCATTAAAATAGATACCAATGAACCCATCACTCGTCCTTGAGTGACAAACTTATGAAAAATAGGTAAGGAAGGAATGAAATAGTACCTGATTCAACGAATGACTGGGGATATTTGTCTCGCATAACCTTCTCGGTTTCCCATATAGCTTCCTCAATTGGATGATGCTTCCATTTAACCTTCATGGGATTAATCCCTTGGTCCTCAACTTGCACGCATCCCGTTCATTAATTGTAAACGGTTCCTTCTCATATTGGAGGTATTCATCTAATACAATTGGATCCCGGTTAATGATATAATCACCGTCACCGTGATACCTATTCAATACATATACATGGAATATCGGATGAACACTTGATAAATTAGGAGGTAAATCCCACATATACGCTACTGGTACCACATATTCAAGAGTCTTAAATGGGCCAATGTACCTAAGACTTGGATTGCCTTTCTTACCAAATCTCATCACCCCATTCATGGGTGATACCTTAAGAAAAACATTCTCACCATATTGATATTCCATGTCTCTCACATTACTATTCCACATATTTCTTTTATCTACTGTAGAGTGCTAGAAGCTTTGCTTAGATACTCCTCACCTTATCTTAAGCATCCTTCACTAAATTAATCTCCAAAGGTTTCACATCTCCAGTCTCTAACCATCCTATGGGTGATCTACATACCCTCCCATAGAGTGCCTCAAATGGTGTCATATCAATGTTGGACTAAATATTATTATTATAAGAGAACCAACACAAAGGTAAAACTTATACCAATTCCCGCCAATATAGATAACACATTGTCTCAATATATCTTCTAACACTTGAATAGTGATCTCTGACTGCCCGAATGTTTGCGGGTGGAAGGTTGTACTAAAAGTGAGTTGTGTGCCCAATTAATCGTGAAATTCCGCCAAAACGTGAAAGTGAATTGGGTACCATGATCTGATATGATAGAAAGGGGAACTCAATGCAACCTCACTATCTCTTTCACAACACTTTAGCCAATTGTTCAGCATTATAATATATTCTTACTAGAATAAAATGGGTTCAAATAGACAATCTATCCACCACTACCCAAATAGAATTAAACTTTCCCAAGTTCTTGGGTAGACCAACCACAAACTCCATGTCTATTCTTTCCCATTTCCATTCAAGAATTGACATTCTTTGAAGCAATCCTACACGACTTTGATGTTCATACTTCACTTGTTGACAATTTTGACACTTTGCCATGAACTTTGTGATGTTCTTCTTCATACCTGACCACCAATAAACTCGATTCAGATCTATATAAATCTTGATACTACCCGGATGAATAGAAATCGTGAATCGTGATCCTCTTCCACCAGTGTCCCAATCAATCCATCTACTGTAGAAACACATATTATACCCTTAAAGTTAATGATAACATCCACATAGAAAGTGGCCCCTTGTGACTTACCCATCACAATCTTCATTCTTAGCTCCACCAACTCTACATCTTCAAATTGTCGGCCATGATCTCATCAATGAATGTGGCCCTCACTTCAATACTAGCTAACACCCCACCTCTTTCTGAGATGCCCAATTGCATAAATTTCAACTCTAACGTCTGAATTTCTTTTGCCAAAGGTCGCTTGGAAACACTCTGCAACATAAACTACCCATACTCACAATTTTTAGAATCAAAGTGTTTGTCACCACATTGGCCTTGCCCCAATGGTATTGAACGGTCACATCATAGTTTTTAAGTAACTTCATCCACCTTCGTTCTCTCAAATTCAGATCTTTTTTAGTGAACACATGTTGCAAACTAAGATAATTGGTAAACATTTTACACTTAATGCCATAAAGGTAATGTCTCCACATCATAAGAGCAAACATTACCGCTGCAAACTCAAAATCATGTGTTGGGTATTTTGTCTTATGCACCTTCGATTAGTCTGACGCATAAGTTATAACATTCATATCCTACATCAACACAACACCCAAACCAGAATGTAAAGCATCACAATAAAAAAAAATCTTTAACGTCAACTGATAATGCTAGGATGGGCGCGGTGGTCAAGAAAGTCTTGAGCTTTTTGAAGCCTTCCTCACATTTTTCAGTCCATTCAAATGGTATCTCTTTTTTTGTCAAATTGGTCAAGTGAGTGGCACTAGAAGAAAAATTCTTAAAAAAACTGACGATAATAGCTAGCAAGTCCCAGAAAAAACCTAACTTCTGTCACAGAGTTTGGCCCGACCGTTGCCCCTTCCTTTGAGACTACATGACCTAAAAGTTTAACTGATTTCAACAAAAAATTTGCACTTAGAAAATTTTGTGTACAACTTTTGTTTCCCAAGAACACCTAGAACAATACGAAGATGGTCGACATGTTTTTCTTTAATTTTTGAAAAGAACAAAATATCATCAATAAATACTATCACAAACGAAACAAGAATTGGGTTGAACACCCCATTTATTAAACTCATGAAAGTTGCAGGCACATTGGTCAAACCAAAAGACATAACCAAAAACTCATTGTGCCCATAGCGAGTTCTAAACATCGTCTTGGAAACATCCTCAAGCCTAATTTTCACTTGTTGGTAAACGGATCGTAGATCAATTTTTGACAAAATGGGTTCCCCTTGAAATTGGTCAGAAAGATCATCTATTTGAGGCAAAGAATACTTGTTTCGAATAGTGACCCTATTCAAATGTCAATAAACTATACATACTCTCATGCTATCATCCTTATTCTTAACAAACAAAACTTGAGCACCACATGGAAAATATCTAGGGCGAATCAATCCTTTGTCAACAAGATATTGGATTTGATCCTTAAGCTCTCTTATTCAGCCGGAACCATGTGGTACAAAAGGATGGAAATGGGACGATAATAAGGCTCTATATCAACGCAGAAATCTATATCTCTATCCAGAGGCATACTAGGAAAGTCATTGAGAAATACTTCACTAAATTCAAACACCACAAGAATAGACCCCATGGATTGAGACACAATCTCAAAATCCCTAATATTGGCCAAATTAGACAAACAACCCTGCTCTATTAATCTACTAGCCCAGATGAAGGATATAATTTTGGCTTTCTTAGGCTTTTACACCCCTTGACACTCTACCATTATTACCATTTCTTGGTGATACCACTACTCTAGATGGTTGTTGCACGGAGTCTAGAACATGTGGATTGGGGCAATCTCTCCTCATGTGTTTCAGTTCTCAATAATTCTAGCAGGTATGATCAATAGATGGTATGCTTCCCGTCAAAGGCACGACTCCTTGGCTATCCTGAAAGTTAAAAGATGGAGTTCCCGAATAGTTATATATAGAGGAAGGCATAGAAGACTGAATTGTCTTGGTTTCCAGCTTTGATCTATCGGATCCTCTAAAATAGGATCCCTGCAAATTTCCAGAATTCTTTGCTCTCTTAGCCAACGCCTTATCTTGGTTTTCTCGCCTCACCCCCTCCACTTTCTTGACACAGTCTGTCACCTCATTGAAGCTCCTCCCTGCAGAATTCATGTGGACAAATAACACTTGCAATTCAGAATTTAATCCCCTAATAAATAATCAGTTCATGTCCTCCTCTTAAGTCACCAACTACGTAGTATATTTATATAACTGATGGAACTTTACCTCATAAGCATCCACATACATACCACCTTAATCTAAGGCCATAAACTCATCCTTGTTGTGATCTCTCTGAAATCTAATTACACACTTTTCTATAAACAGAGCATGAAATTGATTCAAAGTGAGTGGAGGTAAAGTAGAAGATATGCACTCCATATAAGCTCTTCACCATTGCTTAGCCTCACCTTAAAGTTGGAAAGATACAAACTCAACCCCATGTTGGTGAACAATACCTAATTTATGCAACCTCTCATAATAGTCTAAGATAAACTAATAAGTATCTTTAATTTCAGAACCTAAAAAATACCGGAGGCTTTAGCTTCAAGAGCTTAATAAACTATGTCATGATCATTACCAATCATAACGGATGCCAACAAAGGATGAATGAAATAATTAATACCTACATTTCCACCCGTCTTGAGCACAGTGCTAGTAATATAAGAATAAGCAATAACTTGACTAGATGAAAGCACTCTAGGACCAGCCTACCCATTCAACAATGCGATAAATTTTTTAGTTTACATCGGATAGATATGGGGGACAACCGTAGTCTCCGCTGGATTCTCTTCCTCTTATCCATTTTTCTAAACATATTATACCTCAATATCCTCTTCCAACTCCTCATTATGCGCAAGAGGGTCCTCATTTATAAGATCATTTTCAACTGGTACCTCATTCCCTGTAGGCGCTACTCTCCCACGACCTCTAACCCTAGTTCTTCCTCTACCCGTACCTTGATCGCGACCTCTCACTGAAGGTTCCTTAGATGGAGCATTGAAGGGAGTGACAGGACGAACACTATTGAATCTTGTATAAACCATCTATGCGCAGAAGAGTGAAGGAGGTTATATACCAATTTGTATCACCCAAGTACCAATTGGACCCATGTTATAGCACGAAAAGAGACAAGATAAAATATATAGATTTTCTAATGTCCTATAGTCTCTCAAAGAAAAGTAAAGGCGCCCCTTATCGTTCGGTGATACTCTATTGGACTCATTTTGTTTCATCAAGATTAATGAACCTATGATCTGATGCCAACTTTGTCACAACCCAAAATGTCGTGATTGGCACCCACACTAACCCTCTGGTGGGAAAAACACTACTATAACTAAAACCAAAGCAACTAAAGTAAGAACTAAGACATTTAAGTTACAAAAGTAAGTTAAATAAACTAAGTAAGAAGTTTAAATAAACTTCAACAAGGATTCTAAATAACTAACTAAACAAATGCAGAAGTAAACAACCTAGAACCTGAAAGCTAGTGTAGCAAAACTACTAAAAGATAACCAAGTGGAAAAAAGAAGTGATGCAACCCCAAGCTAATGAACTAAACAACTAATAAGAACAAATGTCTAAGTCTGATAATGGTGGACAGAGACTAAAGAGAATTCCATGGAATCCCAGAAGATGTTAGCTCACCCTTGAATTCGGAAGAAACGATCACAAATCTTCTGTGCGAGGTCTGTCAATGCCACCAGATGATGTGGTGTACTCAATAAAAATAAGAGCAAATGCAGTATCAATACACTACCACCGTATACTTGTAGGATCACACGGCTATCCCACTAAGTACAACATAAACAAGTAAAATACAACAAGATAATCATGAAATATTAGAACATATACAATATTAAATATCAAATGCTTCAACAATTTCACATTTATCACAAGTATGACAAGTAGTTAGTCCTCTCATGGAACCCAAACTCAAACTATTAGTACACCGGAATGTGGTACCTGATCATATAATTATATCAGAACGTGGAAATCCAATTCAATTTATGTATATGGCAATATCATCCAAGTTAATTATGTAAAAATGTGGCAAGCCGATCTAAGTTAATTATGCCGGAACGTGGCAATCCAATCCATCAACACACCATAATCACAAACACAAGGTACTTCAAGTTATACAATCAAAAGTTATTCATGACATGTAATCATTCATCCATCTCATTTTCAACAAGTATGAATTTGACAATGTAACATTTGTATACATTCTTGAATCATAATGAAGCAATAACAAGAATATATTACGCAATCATAGAATCACAACCATCACCTACCTCGAAACAACCTTAAAACCCTAAGAAACTTGATCCTTCACATTTTGGATTTGTTCCACTTTTTGTTGGTCTAGAAACAATCAATACAATACGGAAATCAATATACATTCACTCATTACCCAGATTTCTATCAATTTTATAAACCTTAGATCATACTCATGATCCCACACACCCAAATTAGGGTTTTTTCCACCGCAGAATCTATAACAAAACCCTTCCCATCACTATTAACCAATTCAATAGCGTTCTACGGATCAAAAAATGGATTCGGAAAATGAAAAGCTTTCCTTTAGAATCAAGAATGGTGAAAAATGAGTAGAAGTCACCTACGGTTCATTCCTTAGCTCTAAAAATAAAAAAGTGTCAAAGGAGGCCGTTTAGGAGTATATTAACGACTTTTAATCGCGTGTTGGCCGCCACATTGGCCCCTATCACGCTAGAGCTATAGAAACGCTCGCCAGGGCGGGATTCCCGCGACAGAAAGTTATCTCAAGAATTCCAAAATTCCATATTTCACAACACACCTCTAAGCCACAACACTCAGAAAATACCTTCCATGCTACGATAAATTCTCGAAGTTGTACATGCCCGTAGTCATTTTCGTAAAGGCGTATGAATTTTTTAACGAGTTATCTAACTAGTCGTACAATTAAAATCATAAATAGTTCACTGATTGCTACAAGATTTCCCCACACCTCAAAGTGTCTGATTTCATCCAAATCTAGACTAGGTTGACAAAAATTTAACACTACGAAAAAATTTTCCAACCCAAAATATCCCACCGTTGGCTTTTCTATAACGACGGAACCTGGTCATCAGAGCTGACTTTGAGTTTGTATAATTAGCCACGTTTGTATATGTACAATTCGCCAGAATATATAAATACATATGTATAATATACAACAATCTAACTGATATACATATACAATTCACCTTTCTCACACTCTTTGCCCTCTCTTGCTCGTCTCTCTCCTCCCTCCCAAAATTTCGCTCGCTTTTCTCCTCCTTCTCTCAATCTCTCTTTCCATATATACAAATGCATATGTATAATATAAGATTATACACACACACACACAATTTACCTCTCTCCCACTATCTTCCCTCTCTTTCTCACCTTTCTCCTCCTTCTCCCAAACTCGCTCGACTCTCTCCTCTCTCCTCCCTCTCTCAATTTCGCTTGTCATATATACATTCACGTATACATATGTATAATACACAATTATATAAAGGATACATATAAATTTCACCTCTCTCCCACTCGTTGCCTTCTCTTGCCTCTCTCCTCTATTTTCCAGTCTCGATCGCCTCTCTCCTCCCTATAACATGTAGCTACGAATTTTAATTATTAAACTATCGCTATGGAGAGTAATTACGCTTTTTTGAGTGGCTATATGTGAAAGTTTGTCAAATAAGTAGTTGTTTGTATTTAATTTTTTATTTTTGAAATCAAGATATAAGTATTTTTTTTAATCCTAACAGTTATTAATTAAAAAGCATTAATAAAATTGTTAAAGTCGCACAAATTCTTTAAAAATATAAATTAGTAAAATTATCATTTTTGTTTATAATTTCTTAAAAATGTGTAAGGAGAGTAGATAAATAAAATATTTATTAAAGTTCACCTAGCTTGAATTTCAAGAATAAAAATATTGTATAAATTGATGGAAAGAATATGTACTTATATAGATGTTCATGGATGGTTTACGTTTTTGAATTTCTTGAAAATAATATAAGAACTTATGTAATTGTTTGTAAAGATCATTGATGCTCTTTCTATTATATTTTCTCTTGAAAAGTATTTGATGAATTTAAGTGCTTTTGAAATTCTAAAATTGTTGAGAGAAGGATAAAAGAGAAAATTAATTTTATAGAATTGTTTTTCATATTAATAGTCTAAAATTTCTTTTTCCAGTTTCTTAAGAAATCATAAATAAATAATAGTTTTACTAATTTACACCTAATTGTTTTTGTAACTTAAAAAAAATTATTTACACTTTCAATAAGAGTAATTGTTATAATAAAATAGAAAAATGTAATTGATTATATCCATGTTAACAATTAATGTTAAATGATCAGAAAATTATGCCAGAATTTGATCAAAAATAAAAAATCTATATTATTTTTAATTTTGAAATAAACTAATCTTTTTTTTCATTCTTTAGTTAAAGGTATTAAAATTAAAATGATAAAAATGTTTAAAAAGATAAAATAATATAGGTAAAATGTCATTTTGGCCAAATTCTAGCCACATTTTGTGGGCAAAACAAAAGATTTTTTTTTCATTTTGTACAACTAATTTTAGTAATATAACTAATTTATATCAAAATGAAAAAATAATATCAAAATGTTAGAAATAGAATAAAAAAGACAAGATTTTATGGATTTCATATTTTCCATGAATAAAATGATAAAGTGTGGAAGTAGATATTTGAAATAATTATTGGAAAAGAAACCAAAGAAAAAAAGTGATATAGAGGAAAAAAAGTTATAAGGGAGAGAGAAAAAAAAAGAATTTGGGACATTTTCTGAAATAGGACTTAATTTTTCACTTGGCACAATATAAGTTGAGTTTCATACAAGTATTGTCAGTTACATTTTATTTGTGTCTTGTATATAGTAAAATAAAATTGTATCCAAGAGTGCAATTTTTTTAGTTATAAGTGTGTTTTGGCTTAATCCCATTCGTAACATATTTGCTAATTATCAATTATGCACGGTAGAATTATACTCTCTTTGTTTCAAATTATTTCTTTAATTTTAATTTGATAAGAAATTTTAAAAAACTCAACATATGAATAAATTTTTGAAGTACAATGTGTATGACTAAAAATTTTAAGTACTTGTCTAATCAAATAATGTTATTTTTTCGTTGATAAAAAAAGAAAATGAAATATTAAAATAAAATTCTTGGAGTAAAGATACTTATCTAAGAATTAGATACACAATCCCATGTCAGCACGGGGCCCAATATATATTAATATTTTTTTCTCAATTTATATGATATCATGATATTTGAGAAGTTATTATTAAATTATATGATTTTTTAAAAATACTATAAGCTGTAACTAACGTAATTTATAATACTTTGTTTGTTTCAATTTATGTGGCATATATAGGATTGAAAAAATTAACCATTTTTATGTCTTTTAAATATATTAAATTGTTGATTATTTTAATTTATAGCATATTTTTAATTTTGAAATAATATATGTTACTTTTCATGTCCCAAATTATACGGCATTGGTAAATTTTTTGGAGTCCGTGATTATTTTAGTTTTTTTCTAAATTGTTAATTATTGTAATTTATTATATTTTTACTTAAATTTCAAATAATATATGTTTATGGTCTAACCCATTTAATTTAGTACCAATAGAATGTCAAGAGTCAGTCGAACTTTTTCATATAACTTCTAATATTTATGTCAATTTCAAATAATATATGTTAAAATATGATACCAATAGAATATAAAGAGTCAATTAATTTTGTTATATTATTTTTACATACTTATTATTTTAATCATTGTGATCTATAGTATTATTTATATAATTTTTAAATCTATAACCAACAAAAAAGATTAAGAGAAATAATTGTAGTACAATGAAAATTCTATTATAAAAAATTGATTGGACATATGAGTCACTAGGTAAATATTAATTGGTTTTTTGGTCTAATAAAGAGGAGTATACATTACATAAATCCTACAGTTTTAATATGAAATTACAATCTATCCCTAATAAGTTTTTAATTAAATTAATCCATTAAAAGTTAAAAAAAAATTAGATATAATAATTGAAGCTCGGATACATTAAATATTGTCTTAGCTACATTAATATATAGCTCAGATACATTAAATATTAGCTCGGATACATTAATATGTAGCTCGGATATATTTAAACTAGCTCGGATATATAATATATAGATCGGATATATTAAATACTGACTGAGATACATTAATATGCAGCTCGAATAAATTAAAGAAAAAAAAAGAGATTTTGGAAATTTTTAAAAGTAATAGAGAATAATATAAATAAGTGAAACAAAAAGTGTGTTTTTTGTAATTTGTCCT
Source organism: Solanum habrochaites (assembly GCA_027704765.1). Lineage (NCBI taxonomy): Eukaryota > Viridiplantae > Streptophyta > Magnoliopsida > Solanales > Solanaceae > Solanum > Solanum habrochaites. The sequence goes on from JAKWJA010002500.1 coordinate 41,669,325, forward strand.
AAAGAAAAAGTACACCCTTAAAGCAAAAGATTACAAGGACCAAATAAAGAAGAAAAAATTAAAATTCCAAAAATACCCTTTGTCGATAAAAGTTAGAAAGCCAATAAAATAGAAACTTTTTTTATTTTAAGTTGATATTATGATTTATAATAATTTGTTTCGTAATTTGCACAATAATATTTTAGCAGGCATATTGATCGTGAGGTGTGTGGTTATCCAGACATACATATAAGTACAATGCCTCGAGGTTGAGGGTGGGGTGGACCTCGGGACACAACGTCCTCGAGGTCAAAGAGGTGGGGTGGACCTCAGGGCACGACCCCTTGAGGTCGCGGGCAGAGGGGGGGGGGGGCCTCGGCGCACAATGCCCCAAAGTCAGGATTTGGGGGACCTCGGAGCTTGACGCCTTGAGGTGGCGGGATGGAGGGACCTAGAGGCACGACGCCTCAAGGTCGGGAGTGGTGGACACACACAGAGAGAAAAGGAGGAAATACAATCTATACAACCACACTCACACTACAAACATTTAACAAAACCACCAAAAAAAATTCGTCTCTCCCAAAATAACACACGTACAAACACACCAAAAGTATTTTTCTATTCAGCAAAAACAAAAAAAGTACAGAATAAAGAAAATAGCATAAAAAGTGGAATCTTCGTTTCGTTGTTTTAAGTTCATGGTTCTTGATTATTTTTTATAAATGTATTCTCACAAGGGATAACACTTACTCTTTTTTGTACAATTTAATGTCATTATTAAAAAAAGCATTGATTGCAATATATTGAAGTTGTCAAATTTCGTATGTGTTTAACCCGTTAATATTTATTAATGTTGTAATATGAAATATGTTCAAATCTATATACAAACTTTATATTTAGATCGTTTATATAGTTATATTTATTCTGGTATTTTTATAAAAGATCATTGTTTACTTCATGTTTAAACAACCCATACTTTATTTCATGTTTGAGTACAATTATTGTCCAAGTCTATTCTTATTTTCATATTTTGGTTATTTTATGATGATATATATATTTTTATGGGTTAACAACAAAAATGATCAGAATAATTAATAAGAATATTTAGTATGTAAAATATTGATTTTAATTATTTGGTTTTTCTTTTAATTTTAGTAACTAAAATAAAAAAAAAAGTAAAGATTTTTAGTACTCATATTTCCTAACATATTTATACATGTAGCATGTGTGAAATTGATATAGAAAAGTGTATATTTTAAATTTACTTATTTTTCACTATGTGTTCTTATTAATATTATTTTTAAAAAAAACATCGGATAAAAGTAAAATAATTTTTTTTTAACTTTCTTTGCATTCTTCTTAATGATTATCTTAATAAGAGTTTTCAATTAATTTCTTTATGTTGACCAATTTAAAAAATATATATTTTTATTAACTAAATTTTATTGAATTGAAATATTAGGGACACAATTAGATTGATAATAATCGATTTATATATAATAGGAAAGGGAAAACGGACACATCTCAGCACCATAAAATTAGAAATAATTTTTTTTATAAATACAAATTAAAAAGATTAAAAGGATCAATAAGAAGAAACAAAGACGAAAAACCTGTAAATAAGAAAAACTTTTATAATTCATGCAATTCAAATTTATGTCAAACTCTAACTATTATTATGTAATTCAAATTTAAAATAAATAAAATTAAAATTTATATATTAAAAATGATTATTTTTAGCATAATATTGAGAATGGAATGTCACAACTTAAAATATTATTATTTCCCCTCTTTTTGGACTAATTGATATTTGTTATCTTATTTTTAAAAAGAATAAGAAATGGGATAAAACCGTGAACATAACTGACCACAATATTCTCAAAAAAAATAAAAAATAACTGCACACTAATAAGTAATAATTGCACAAATACGTGAAAATTGAAAGTATTTTAATATTATCTTTTTCCTCTTTTTTCTACTTATTGATTTTGTTTTTTTAAAAAAAAAAAAAGAAAAAGATTAAACCCCACAAAATTAACGAACAACAAAATTCTCAACTATATTAATGTAGCTTCCCTATTCCTCATTGTCCTCATTCCATAATCACTTTCAAGAATTATCCGCGCCAAAAAAAAAAAAAAGAAGAGAGAAAAGACTTCCATCTTCTTTACAAATTCATCATAATTCTTTTTTGTCTTTCTATTGTGTTGCATGTAATATGAAAGAAATCATATGAGAACAAAAATAAAAATTATTCAGAATTTAGAAGTAACGAAAGCATGCACAAGGTGTTTGAATAGAAAGTCTTTGGGTGAGAGAGAATAAAACATTTACATGTGAACAACGGCGGAGTCAGGACTTTAGATTAGTAGGTTCTAAATTTTAAAATTGAACAATAATCCTAACTTAAAGTAACAATCATCAAATTTTGAACAATTTTACCATAATCTTCTGTATTGTTCTAGGTGAAATTAAAATTATTGAACAAACAATTAATATTTTAACACTTAAAACAAATATTTTACTAGTTTCACGATTAACTTGAAACGTTAATATCTGTCAGCCATCAAAAGTTAAAAAAAATTGAATAGTAAATTTTCTTTTTAACATAATGAATTATCAATATGTGAAATAACCCTAGAATCAAAGATTAAAAATCAAGTTTTGAATAGATAATCATACCATGTAAAAGCAAATAAATAAGAAAAAAATGAAAAGGGAGATACAAGAACACTTAACGAAGGGCAAATTTAGAGAAACAATAAAAGTTAGAATCTGACATTTGAAAAGAAAAAGAAATTGGGTTAAACTTTTTTTATTGTTTAGAGATCAATAGTCAGATGTTGTATTGGAGTACAAAACAAATACTACTTTTTTCTGTAGGTATTGTTTAGAGAACAAAACAAATACTACTTTTTTCCTGTAGGTATTGTATTAGAGTACTAAATAAATGCTACTTTTATATGTAGATATTTTATTAGAGTACAAAACAAATGATTTTTTTTATATATTTTACATTTATAGATGTTTAATTTCTTTTATATAAACTCACGTATGAAATTATATCAAAAATAAATTTTTAAAAAAGGCATAAGTACCTTCTAGACTATGACTGAAATTCCATAGACACGCCTTAACCTAACTAGAATCATATTATCCCCCTAAACTAAGTTAAAATGCAATAAATACACCACAAACGCTGACATGTCATGGAGAGTATGCACATCCTTCTGAAGGCAATTGATGAGTGCACAAATTCGATATATGTTATTAATTGGTAATTTTATAATTAATTAGTACACATATTAATGTATAATAAAACTTTTATATTTATACATATATATATATATAAAAGTTTTGTTTCATTCTTTGTAAAATATTTATTTTAATTTCTTTTCACTTTAAGTTTTTTTTTTATTAATTTGTTATATTTTACTTTAAATTATTTTTAACAAATTGTGTGTATTTAACAAATAATAATTTACAAGTGTCTTTTCTTTTAGTGTTTTAATATGTTTATGTTTTATTTGATTTTCTTCACTTCTTTTTATATCCATTCAAAATTAACTTATTTTTAATACAAGACATTTGAAATAAAATCAAAACGAAAGACAAAGAAAATAAACTTAATAGAAAAATAAAAGAGATAAAAATGAATGTAAGCTAAAAAAAAAATAGTTTTGATACAAGGTAAAAGAAATGTGTATTAACTTAATTTAAATATAAGATTAAAAAAATAAAAATATTTTTTTATAAAAAAATTAATAATTATTTTTAAAAAAAATTACAAAATATCTTTTCAATAATTAAGAAATATTTTTTTAAAAAAAAATTATTTTTTAATTGAAAATATATATTTACACACATGGTGGGCGAATGTGTACAAACACAATCAAATTGGATTGTTGAAGGTGTCACATCATCACAAAAGGTACACAAAAATACGAATAAAATGAGTTAAGGGGTATAAGATCTTTATTAAGTTTAGGTGTCACTACAATTTTAGTCATAGGCTAGGGGGGTACTTATGTATTATCCCAAAATAAATTGTAAATACTGAATTTCGAACCCACCACAGGAGGTCGAACGATTTTACTGGGTGCATCGATAACAGTAGATCAATCATTTTATTGTGCTTTCGAGTTCGCAGAAAATATTTTTATACATTTTATTTCATATATTTATACAAATGTAGGGTCTACGAAAAAGTCAGGGGGTTCGACCCGTGAAGGAACTTGTCTTATCCCACCAAGGAAAGTCAGCATAAAACTCAATCATTATAATAAAATGTGGAAATAAAATATAAGTAACTTAATAAAAACCTCAAAATCTCGTAGTCACGTGTACATGTCTCTAAAGTATTACAATTGATTCAAATGAAAAACACAAGTCTCAAATAACCTTGTTTGTAGAATAGAACAAGATCATAAATATGAGAAAGAACGTCCACTGAAATGACAAACAACTACCTCACAAACCTCCACAAGAAGCATCAAACAAGGAGAAGAGAAAATATCACAAAGATCAAGGCTAATAACCTACAAAAAAAATTGTGGAAGCAAGGGGTGAGTACCAAACCACAACGTAATCAGCAAGTAAACCTGTAAACACAAGTTAAGGGGACGGAATACCAATACACCTTATACCCTAATCGAACCTCCACAACTACAACCTGCATAAAACCAACTCAGTCTAACAGTTCACAATTTACAAGCGCATATCTCAGCAACACCATTCTAACAATCACATATTATCAACAATAAGCTCAATATTCATCAATTACAACTCCACAACTACAACCTTCTCAAAATCAGCCGAATCTAAAAGTTCATAATTCACATAGCACACAGCTCAACAACAACACTCTAACAATCCTCAAAACAAGCTCAATAATCATCAATATAAGTTCCACAAAAGACACTCACAAGATCACAACACACAAAATCAAGTGCACCAATGATAAAGATGTGCAATGCGATGAAATGCTATTTCAAGTATAGTGATGCATGTCTAACCTAGTGATACACACTCGTTGTCTCTTAGTCCAGGACCCACGGGGGACATATGTGTTCTTACATCCATTCCGGCGTGCAATACGATCCTGAAAATAGTAATCATCGCGGCTCGCGATATGTCCCTTGAATTATAGTATCCATCGCAAAATACGATACGACCCTCGAAATGGTACATTCTCTTTAATTTTTTATTCTTTCTCATATCACATAACACTTGTCACAACTATGACTTAGAACAATGCAAATGTCATGCTCATACAAATATAGAGTTGATGACCATTTTCATAACATTGCACAATTTACAACAACACAATCATGATATCAAATCAACAATGATTCAACAAGCCTTCAAACCTTTCTTAACACATCACACATAAATAATTAATCACACTGCCTTTTGTTACCCCTTTTTATCATTAAAATTAATCAATGTGGAGTTGTGGACAAGTCAACCCATAACCAAGTCTCATTATTCCAAACAATCATTACAAGAAAATACACAAATTTCATACACTTAATAAGGTTTTAGAAATCCACTTGCCTCAAATAGTAGAAGAATCACCACGGGACTTGAGTTTCCCTCTTTTGTTACAATTCCATATAAATACAATATATTCACATAATAAGTACAATAAGATTTAGAAACAATCACACTCATATTACTGTGTGTCTAGTGTAGACACCAAAAACTCACCCAGATATGTAACAAGCTCTTAATTTGATGCCAATTAACATGTCAACTCTCATATTTTCAAATTTCAAGGCTAAGATTCAGTATTAGTTCCTCCAATTATTAGAACTTCAACAATATTTAAGATATAATAACCCTTATATTTAACTATCTATCTCAATATATTAATCCTTACGTTATAATATAATGATAAAATATAATTTGAAAATGGAAGCCAACCGGTTATGAACCACTGGCGGAAACAATCCCAATTCTCTTAATACATGTACTCTAACAAATAACCCATCCATCAAAATGTATAAATTAAGCATTTTCCAATTTAAATCTATTTTTCACTATGGAAAGAATGAATTGAAATTAATGTTAACCTCCAGATCTTGTCCCTAAATCTTCCAACCTATATAATTCTTCCAATTCTATGTATAACCAACATTTTATAATAATAATTTAAAAGGAAAATACATAGAAATTTGTATTACCTGAAGGTAATCCTTCGATTTTAATGTCGATTGTCTTTCCACAAGCGATTTTCGTTCCCTTCTTCTTTTCTTAAACTATGACCCAAAAATTCTTAATCCTAATAATTATTTCCTTATATGAGTCAAGTGGTATTAATTAATTATTATTAATTTAACCCATTGAACATCAATTAAAATTAGTTATTTGATAGTTAACCAACAATTAATTCACTCTAGTTAAATTAATATTCAAAATTTCCAAAAATGACCTTGTGGTCATTACATATCTACCACTAAAAATCATGTTCCTCCTCGAGCATAAGAAAAAATAAGAAAGAAAGAAGAATAACCAACCCACCAGTTAGTTTTTATCTCTCCAAGTGATCTCCTCCTTAAGATTATTTTTCAAGATAAACTGCTAAGAACTAAACTTCCAAATCAACTTTGAAAAATCTATAAATCAAGAGTGATTATCAAGCCACATACTAACCAATGAACCTACTCTAAGTTGAAATTTGTTGGAGCTTAACACAACTATCATGATGAATATTTTCTTACGTAACCAAGATAACCTTCTGAATCAATACTGACTACAATCAGAAGTAAGCCAAATCGATCACAAGACACTTATAATGCACAAACCATCACATATCTTATCAAGATTTCCTTTTTACAACACAATATTTTCACGATCTTAAATTATAAAAATATGATCTTTAGACATCATGTACTCATCAAGGGAGAATCTCTTGATCTCACTCGAAGAAGAACAAGATCAAGTACCCACCAAACAAGCGGTACATCCAAGTATACAAAATCTCTAACAATACTTATCGAAAATGCTAATCACTAGCTATGATTGTAGATTACTTTTAAGAAGGATAAAATTAGACCCAATAGTCCCCACATTCAATCACACATAGACAAATGATACTGATGATGAGATAAATCTTAAGGTTGTCCGACAAATGTAGATATTCATAACTCTCCAATAAACTTTCATAAGACAAGTTGTGCATGTAGACTCACTAGTATACTTGTACTATCCCAAAAAACACTATCACATAACTGAAATGGCCAAGTGTTCCAAAAAATGTAAGCCTATTAATAGTACAATCACAAGATTTGTACAACCGATCCACCACTAGAAATTCACCCAAAGATATGAAAACACGTGCACACTCTAAACTATATCCAAATCGAAGTAGATGATCACATAAGAATGTATGAAAACAAAGTCGAATAACAAAATATACTCCCTTCATATAACCCATATCAAACAGTTCCACTTATATGACTCCATGTCCTTGATTTTTAGTCACCCACAATTAACTAATATGATCCTCATTAAAACATAACAAATACTTGATTCATCAAATCCAACATACTTTCTTGCAATACTCCATTAAAGTCAACACTCTTAATATCAACAAATATCATAACCACATCAGTCATTTACCTTACTCCCAAATTTTCAATGGTATCATAATTTCCTTAGTAAACATATTGTAGCCTCTAAAATTTTTGAACTATGGATCTCTTTCTTTCCATTTAACTATTTCATGATAAATACATGTCATACCCAAGACAGATAACATTAATTTTAGATCTAAAAGTATTTTACCATCGAGATACAACAATTTAATCACACTCAATGTCGACTCCATGTAATTTTTTCTAGATATCTAATTTCAACTAATATTCAAAATCATCATAGACTCATACCAAAACTTACAAATTCTTGGTCACTCTAATAATTCGGTATACTATAAACTTATAACCTCTACTCATTATTGAATACCTATGCAACACATTATAACAGTCCCTATCATCTCATTATCAAAGTAGTTTCAATCCCCTAAAATCCTCATTAATCAAACCAAATTGTAGGTCCACGCCGTTGAACACAAATAAGTTACCTATCATAATTTTAACAATTTATCTCGACATAATCACATAGAATCTTCCATATATAGTTGCTTATCGCCCAACCAAAACTTAATCTTTAGAAAAGTCGATGATAACTTCCTAGTAAGTCTACACCAAACCTCATAGGTAAAAATAAATAGATCCTTCAACTACAAATCAAGGGCTTATACAAGAGTTCTTATTCTTTCACATTTCTTAAATTCTTCCCATGACACAAAATATTAAATATCTTGAACTCTTCAATACACCAAACTCTTGTTCCTTTGGCTGAATCGCTTACCAATCTTATCATTTGACTAACAACTCATAATATTTTACCTTATTTTCAAAACCAAAACGTTAGGTAAAATCCTCTTAGATATAATAATCAAAATTAATCAAATTTACTACTCAAATTATTTTTTTTAAGTCCTTCCAAATGCTTCATACTCAATGTGATCGATCATTTCTTATATTACCAATTCATACCTTGACAAAACACACAACCAAAAACCTAAACTCACCATTAAAACTTGAATTTTGAATCTAACTATATAGCTTATGATCCCTTTATCTATTAACATTAACTCATACTTTGATGATTTTTATGAACTCATGTATCTTAGTTTGTCATTGATCTCCTTTCCATCAACCTTATTGTATCTTTCGCTAAAAATCATAACATAGTCATTATTAATCTCAAAGCCACAAAATAATATATCATCACACTCGAGTTGAATGTCTGTACACTTCTTTCTCAAATTTTATCCAATAGCTTTTAACCAATTTGATGAATATGTGAGACTGTTATCATAAATAGAGCAAAATAGATTAAATAATACGTCTCTGAACTCAATTTTCTACTATTTGAAGAAACATCTTTTGTCCTTGCACTCAAAGTAAATATCTTTATTCTTGATCGCCTCTTTCCAAGACTAAACTACATTACACTAATTCTTTTCATTTATGACTCAAGCTTCTTTCAATTTTTTTCAAGCCATGTCTCAGCAACTCCTATAAATTTTTATGCAATCAAGCTACTAACCAAATTATATTAAACCATAGCCTTAAGTACTCGCAAGCTGTCATTATAATACAAAATCCGTTTAACCAACAATCCTTATTATATATTTGCATCTCAATCACAATCCACCACATACTCTTCTTACCATTATGCTCAGTTAGCTTTTATCATCACAAGAAGTTAACCTTTTCATCAATATGACATCTGAATATCAGTTATACCAATCAAATCCAAAGGACTCACCCACTTTTATATGCACTTTTTACTAAAATCTTCAATTAACATAAAAAAAGTTTACTCTTTCGGACTTTATTTACCTATAAGCTTGTCATTCTGATATTTATCCATTTCCCTTGGACCTTAAGATAAAATCACTGATCCTTATTTAGAACACTCGGGATACACTTTTCAACTTAACGCATTAATACCGTATCAACCATCCCCATATAAAATATTTCTTATAAATAATGTTTAACCCAAGCGTTCATTGTAACACACTAGTTGATTTCTCAAATGGAATACAACATCGAATCTCATTATAAAAACACCTCTAACTAATGTGAAATAAATCTTAACATGTATGTCATGAGGTAATAAGGTCTTAAAATTGTTAAACATAGTGTTAAAAGGCATTGTGTCGAGTTCATAAAAGTTTGGAAGTGAAAAGTCCAAGACATTTGAAAGATAGCCTTGAGACGCGCTTGTGTGTTCTGGTGTGCCTTCGCATGTTTTAAGTGTTAATTTGATTTCAAATTGACTAGAGAGGTTCCTATCATCTACACTAGCGTGTTTAGGGTTGAAATGTCTTGGCAAGAGTCCCCATTTTGACCTAAGAGTCCTTAAAGTGTACCAAACCTTTGCTTGCTGCCAAAATCAGTCTCAAACCACGTTGTCTAATCAAAGGGGTAAGTTTCTCCAAACTTAGTGGTAGGAACCCCACCAGTATGGCTCGTCATTCAAACGAAGGAGGGTGCCTTCCGTTGATTGACACCTGTAATTTTCTGCACGTGTCTCGGACAAGTGAGGGGCTTAAAAGGAAATTCACCTAGAGTCCAAATAATATATTGGGCGGTTACTTAGGGTGTTTTTGGTTATTTTAAGTCAATTTATAAGTCTATAACCTATAGTTGAGTTCATTATTAAAAATAAAAACCCAAGACCCCAAATAGAATCCTCTAGAACTTCATTGAAGCTAGAAGAAAGGTTGAAGCTAAGAGCTTGATTTCTCCATTGAATCTTCATCATTTTCGTGGCTTTTCTTCAATTAAAGTATAGTGTTTTATTCTTGAATCTTCTTTCTTCAAGGAGACAAGTTCCAAGGGCTTTTCAAAGACTTTCAAAACATATATTTTCCTTAATTGAATTCTAGCCATGGGTTCTTGTATAAAATGATTTAAATTAATGATTTATGATGGAATTGATGTTAACTGAAATTTTTTAGATGAAAATCTCTATGAACCCATGCAATTCATGAAATCCTAATTTTGGCTCTAATATGGGTGATTTGATCATGGCTTGATTGTATTGGATTATTGTGTAGATTGTATTGGACTATTGAATGATGTACTTGCATGGTATAATTGTGTATAGTTGCCTTAATTTGATGATTTTCATATTGTATCTTGTTGGATCATTGTATGGTTTGAATGTTGGATTCGAGTGGTGTATATAACTATTAGTAATAGCCCTTGTGAATTGAATTGATTGAGAAGGCTAAGGATTGGTGGTGTTGATGATGGAATGGTGGTAAGATGACCTAATTCTCTCTATATTGTGTAGTATAGTTATTGAATTGTAGATTGGTATGGTACACTTATTGTGGCGGTGCTTATGTGTTATATTTATTATGAACATTGCCTTGTCAGCATTATTGTTTTTATTATTATACTAATTGTAATGTTATCATGTTATAGCTTATATAGGTGATCAAGGTGAAGGATGATTATGTGTATATGTGTATATGTGAGGTTAAAGTGTAATTTCTTCTAATTGATTTTATGTGATCAAGGTATACTAGGGTGATGTCTCTAGTTGTGTTTCTAGTGTATTTTGTTTGGTAGACTTGGTTGTTCCTAAATGACACTTGAATATTATTGTATAGTTGATGTATTGATCATCTGTGAGTCTTTATTGGTAGACTATGTCCCTGTACTTGATACATGCTAAGTATGTGAATATGAACATCTTGACTTAGTAGGCTTTAGCACCTTTGTCTTGCATGTGTATGGATGAATGTTGAATGAAAGTCTAGGATCGGTAGACTTAAGATGGTACCCTACTAAGTATGACTAGTAAATGACCTTGAATATGTAAAGAGGGTCAATAACTTGGAACCTTCAATACAAAATGAAGGTTATAAAATCCTTAAAGTTAAAAGTCATAATGGTATCCTTTTTGTGTGAATGATGCACTTAGGAACAAGTTGGCTGGAACAGCCTGAAACCATATCTAAGAAAGTCATTGAGCTACCCTTTTGACCATTGAGTGACAGCCCTTGAGGACCCATCCTTGTTAGAGGTATTGTGTGTTGGTAAGATTAGAAGTGTTTCCTTTTCATATGCCTTATTGTGATTAAAATTACTCTATGAGAACTAAGGCTAGAACTGAGTGAATAAGCTTGTGGTAGTGACTCTACTTAAGTTGAGACTAGAGTACAAAGAATCTCTTGATATTCCTTAACCATGTTTCTACAAGGGATGTGTCCTATTTCTACCTTTGGCAAGTAGAACACCCTCCATCGGAGTAGGTTAGACTCCTAAATCCATGCCTAGCTAGTATGGTATATGTTGGTTAATGCGTATTATCATCATGTGGGATGCATTCTAGTGTTGGAGAAGTTCTACAATGTTTCGGTAGTGGAATGGGATGCTTTGTAGACATGGCACGAGTAGGCTTTGAAGATGCTAGGATGTGGTTTCCCTAGGTCTTCCCAAGACCATTATGTGAAGTTCTTTAAATGCTTAATTGTATATTAATTAATTTAGTGAATGATTATGACTTTGGTAATGTAAGTTGAATAAAAGGATCCCTATCTAGGGTAGCTTTGAGGATTGCTTAGGTAGTCTTGAAGAGTGTGTATGGGAGGTCTCTTCATGGCATACTCAAGTGAGTCTTAGAGTAACCTTACGTAGAGAGTCTAATTAATTAAAAGTGAATAATCTTATCTTAGGTAGTCTTGAGAATTATTTAGGTATGCTTGAGGAGTGTGTATGGGCGTCTCTTCTTGTCTTACTTAAGTAAGTCTTAGGATAACCTTTGGTAGTAGAGTTATATGCTTATATGGTTTTAAGTGATGTTAATACTATATTGTAGATTACTTGGAATGTGTCTTATATGTCAAGGTTTTGCTGAAAGTGGATCTTATACTTATTTTATGAAGTTTTCCTGAAAAGAGCCTAAAAAAGCATGTTTAAGCAAGTTAAGCATGGTTTTATTGAATGTCATCATACTTAGTGCATTCAATGTAATAATTTCATATGTTGTTTTATCTCTAATGGTGTAGGTGGCAATTGAGAAGAGTCTCTTGGAAACTTAGGAATAGCATTGTCCTAAGCAAGTCTTGTTATGTCCTGACATGATTCAAGGACATGTTTATGTTTAGATTTTCCTTTTAAACACGTTGTAATAGACTTTAGTATTTAAATTTCATTGATGTATGGGTTTTGACCCAATATAATTCATGTGTCTAAGATGGCTACAAAGAGGCTTAGCATTTCCTATGTTTTGTATGAAAGAAATTTAACTATTGTTGTGAAAAGTTTTAACTCTCCACTACTTTTCATATATATATATATATATATATATATATATATATATATATATATATAGATATATATATATATATAGATATATATATATATATATCTATCTCTATATATATATCTATATCTCATATCTATCTATATAGATATATATCTAGACATATCCATCTATATATATATATCTTTTATATCTATATCTCTATATATATATATACATATATACACACTATATATATATATCCATATACATATATATATATATACATATACATATATATATATATATACATATATATATATATATATATATACACACACACATATATATACATGTATGCGATGAATGATGTCTAAGGATTGTATAAGACCTTCGAGAGGTTGAATACGCCGTTTCACGACTTAAGGATACCATTTCATCTAGGGTATACTCTCGGGTCGTGACGGATACAACTGATAGTTCTTTAAGTAGTTAGTAATCACACTTGACATCAACGTATCCATTTTCATATACCCACATTGTGAAGTTTGTCAAATCCAACACTAGGACTACATTGTGAAGTATGTTAAATCCACCACTAGAACCATCATAACTAACGAGAATATTGTACCCAAATAGCCTACACATTTCTGCCATATTAAGTAACTAACATACACTACTAAAATTTGTTTGGTCTCTCGTCCAAAGCGATATGCATCCTTCCTACATCAGGTCAATAACAGGAGTAACACATTCCACAACTCTAACCAAGTAAGCATCGATAGTATTGTACTAGTTGTGTCATGATTTTCATTGATATGCACACACAATCAATAAACTCATAGTAGAAATTTTAACCTCAATTGGTGCATCATTATTCTTTTTAATTTCTAAGCAATCCATTCATGTTATGGTATCTTTACTAATTGTAGTTTTCAAAATTACATGTCCATTATTTAGTCATTCCTTTAATTATTACACTTGCAATTGTTGAACCACTCGAAATATTGTATATACCACCAAGTACTATTCACTCTACTAGGGTAACTTACCTTACACAACCCCTTAAAATTGGTAAACATTATAAATCTAACCAGGCATCCTTTCCATAAGTATATTACATTCCCCTTAAATACCATATCTAACATTCAGACCATACACGACATCAATTACTCACATAAAAAATCACACATCTGTCATCATTATAAGTAAAATAGAATGGAGTGAAGCAATAAGAATAAAAACTGGACCAAGTACGCATGATTAGAGATCCAAGAAGTGAATATTTTTCTTAAAAGTCACTATAGTCTCTCGAAGATAAGTATAGACGTCTCCGTACTGATCCTTGAGACTCTACTTAGACTCGACATGTACACAGTAAGACCTATGAAACTGGGGATCTGATACCATTTTGTCACTATCCAAAAATGGACGTGATGACGCTCATCTTATCCCACTATTGAACCTTCACGGACTCAACATCCTTGGTCCTCAACTTGCGCACATCACGCTCGAGATCACAATTGGTCCCTTCTCATATTGGAGGTTCTTATATGTAACAAGATGTTCCCTTTGTTATAAAAATGTCAACGGGAAAAAATTATGGCGGGAAAAACTTTTTAGTAGCGTTTGGATTTTCCCAACCTTGTACAAATTCAGGTGAAATCAGAGTCTTTAGGGTGTAGAAAAATCTTGTAACAATTGGGTCACTTAATTAAGAATTTGATTGCATATGGTGTTAGATGATTCGTTATCGAACCCCTATGACTTTAAGGAATTGAACTTGAGTGAGTAGATCTCCAAGAATCAAACTTAGCGTAAAGGGTATTTTCTGAGCTTTGTGGGTTAGAGGTGAGCTACAAAATGAGATTTTTAAAATTCTTGAGGGAGCTCACTAATCTGAGAATCCCACCCTGGCGGGGGGTCGTTTCTACCGCCTCGGCGAGGTAGGTATCGCTAGGGCGGACAAGACGCAAGTTAAAGTCGTTAAGAAAGCCTTTAATGAACTTTTTTGACACTTTTAAACTTTAAGAGCTAGGGAATGATCCCCAAATAATTTCTACGCATTTTTACCATTCTTGAGTCTAAAGGTAAGTTTTACTCCCCGAATCCATTTTTCTATCTATAGAACGTAATAGAATGGGTTAATAATGATGAGAGTGATTTGTTATGGATTCTATGGTGGATAAACCCTAAATTAGTTAGTTGGGATCATGGATTTGATCTAGGGTTTGTAGAGTTGTTATAGTTTTTGGTAATTAGTGATTGTTTGTTGATTCCCATATTATTGTGATTGTTTGTAGAGAAAGAACAAGCGAAACGAATTCTTTATTATGATAATTTTATATGTATGAATGTTGCAATATTGATCACACATTTTGTAAATGAGTTAGATGAATTATGTTGTCATGAAATAATGATGTAAATGTATTATCTTGATGATATACTTGTGATTTTGATTGTGCTGTGTGTTTAGGGATCGGATTGTCACATTTCGACAAGCTAATTGGGATCAGTTGCCACGTTCCAGCATAAAAATTGGATCGGATTGCCACATTTTGACAAGATAAGTCGATCTAATGTGTTGTTTGATCCGGATTCTACTTACCTTCGATATGATTAACTTTGACATAATCTTAGGCATGACTTGGTTGTTCCCAAATTATGTTATGCTTAATTGTAATACCACGTCTGTAATTCTAGAAATTTCGGGAAGGGAAAGGTTAGACTGCAAATATGTGAAGAGAGCATCCAAAAGCTCAAGACTGTATTGACCACTGCGCCCATTCTAGCATTACCAATTGAAGGTAAACATTTTATCGTTTATTGTGATGTTTCTCATTATGGTATAGATGTTGTGTTGATGTGGAGAAAGAATGTTATATCTTATGCCTCACGTCAATTGAAGGCACATGAGAAAAAATATCCAACACATGATTTAGTGTTGGTAGCGGTAGTGTTTGCTCTAAAGATTTGGTGACATTACCTCTATGGCATTAAGTGTGAAATGTTTACACATCATTGTAGTTTGCAACATGTATTTACTTAGAAGGATCTAAATTTGAGACAACCAAGATGGATGGAGTTACTCAAGGATCATGATGTGACCATTCAATACCATCAGGGCAAGGCTAATTTTGTGGCAGACGCTTTAAGCCAAAAGGCAGTAAGTATGGGTAGCTTAGCTTAATTGAGTGTAACCAAGCGACCTTTAGCCAAACAAATTCAAATCTTATAGTCCAAGTTCATACTGCTGGGTATTTTGAAAGGGGTGGGGTGTTGGCTAGCATTGAAGTTAAGGCCACCTTCATTGTGGAGATCAAGGCCAGGCAATTTGAGGATGAAAATTTGAACGAACTCAACAAGAGGATGGCAAATGGTAAGGCACAAGAGGCTACCCTTGATGCGGGCGATGTGCTCAGTGTCAAAGGGATAATTTGTGTTCCTCGAGTTAATGACTTGATTCAAAAATTGTAGGTAGAATCTCTTGGATCATAATATTTTATTCATTCAGGTGTGACCAAGATGTATAGAGATTTGAAACAAATTTATTGTTGGTCGGGTATGAAGAAAGACGTCGCAAAATTTGTAGCAAAGTTTCAAAATTACCAACAAGTGAAATATGAGCATCAAAGGCCGTCATGTTTGCTTCAAAGGATGCCAATTCTGAAATGGAAGTGGGAAAGAACATCCATGGACTTTATGGTTGGTCTTCCAAGGACTTAATGGAAGTTCAAATCTATTTGGGTGGTGGTTGATGGATTTACTAAGTCAACCCATTTTATTTCGGTGAGAACGAATTATAATGTTGAACAATTGGCTAAGGTGTATGTTAAAGAGATAGTGAGGCTGCTTGGAGTTCCCCTTTCTATCATTTCGGATTATGGTACCCAATTCACTTCAAAGTTTTAAAGGAAATGGGATGATGATTGGGCACCCAACTCACTTTTAGTAAAACCTTTCATCCACAGATAGATGGACAATTAGAGAGGATTATTCAAGAGTTGGAAGACATGTTGAGAGCATGTGTGATCGACTTTGGAGGTAATTGGGATAAGTTCATACCTTTGTGTGAATTTTCTTATAATAATAGTTATTATCAAACATTGATATGACACCATTTGAGGCATTGTACGCAAGTGGATGTAGATCATGCATATGTTGGTTTCAGGCTAGAGATGTGAAACCTTTGGGGGTAGATTTAGTGAAGGATGCTTAAGATAAGGTTCGTAGTATTCAAGCTAAGATTGTAGAAGTCCAGAGTATACAAAAGAAGTATGTGGTTCATAAGGTAAGAGACATGGAATTTCATATTGAAGAGAACGTCCTTCTTAAGGTATCACCCATGAAAGGGGTGATGAGATTCGATAAGAGGGGTAAGCTAATTCCTAGGTACATTGGTCCATTTTAGATTCTAGAATGTGCAGGGCTAGTGGAGTATAGATTGTCTCTACCCCTAATCTATTTAATGCTCATGGTATTCCATGTATCCATGTTAAAGAGGTACCATGATGATGAGGATTATATCATTAAGTGAGACTCAATGTGCTAGACAAAGACCTCTATAATGAGGAGGAGCTGATTGCTATTCTTGATAGTGATGTGAGCAAGTTGAGTACCAGGGAGATTAAGTCTGTGAAGGTTCAATGGAAGCATTTTCTAGTTGAGGAAGATAATTGGGAGACCGAGAAGGACATGCAAGAAAAATATTCTCAATCGTTCGTGAAATCAGGTACTACCTTTTTCCCCCTTCGATTTTTTTCCTAAGTTGGAAACTCGAGGATGAGTGATGGGTAAATTGGTATCAATTGTAACAACAATTTCCATTGTTAAATAAATACAAATGGGGGAAAATTAGGCCAGGAAAAACTTTTTAGTAGCATTTGGATTTTTCCAACCTTGTCTTGATTCGTAGGAAATTGGAGTCTTTAGGGTGCAGTGAAATCTGATAACAAATAAGTGGCTTAATTAAGAATTTGATTACATGAGGTGTTATATGACTCATTAACAAACTCTTACGAATTTACGGAATTGAATTTGAGTGAGTAGATCTCCGATAATCAAACTTAGCATAATGGGTATTTTCTGAGTGTCATGGGTTAGAGTTGTGTTCTGAGATAGGGTTTTGGAAATTCTTGAGGGAGCTCACAGGTCTGAGAATACCGCCCTGGCGGGGAATTGAGTCTCCCTGGAGCCGCCACTGTTGCGCGTAGACACAAATTAAAATAAACCCCTTAACAACCTTATTTGACACTTTTCGACTAAGGAACGACCCCCTGACATTTTTTACTCATTTTTCACTACTATTGAGGCTAAAAGGAAGTTTTATAATCCTTGAATTTGTTTTTTGATCCATAAATACAATAGAATAGGTTAGTAATGATGATGAAGTGATTTGTTATGGTTTGTAGTACAAACAACCATAAATTGGTTACTTGGGATCATGAATTTGATCTAGGGTTTGTAAAATTGTTATAGTATCGGGTAATTAGCAATTGTTTGTTGATTCATGTATTATTGTAGTCATTTGTAGACCAAGAAAAATAGGAATGAATTCGTAAAGGGAGGATCAAGTTTGTTAGGGTTTCAAGCTTTCTTTGAGGTAGGTGATGGTTATGATTGTATGTTTGTGTGATGTATGTATGTTCTTACTTCATTGTGATACTTGTATATGCATGAATGTTATAATATTGATCACACTTTTTGTAAACGAGATAAATGAACGATGTCGCCATGAAATCATGATGTAAATGTATGATCATGATGATATGCTTGTGATTGTGATTATAGTTTGTGTTTGGGGATCATATTCTTGTTGACACACAATTTTGACTCTCCACAATATAAATTAATTCTCGACCTTCTTAATTCCCCAAATGATTTAGAATAATTAGTTTTATAAAACTCAAAATATTTTTCAAGATTATTTTTTTGATAGTTTTTTCATTTTTATAAGTTAGATAATCTATATATTTTACATGGTTATGTATATAATTAATATATTTTATGATTATTCAAAAATCATCTCAAGAAGATTTTAGCTTTAGTAAAATATTTAGACAACTAGTGTGATTTAAAAATAATTTATATTTTTATGTTAATTAGTTTACAATTAAAATAATTATTTTATTTTGTTAAGGTTAAGAAGCTCATTAATTAATTTATATTGATTCCGAATATTTAGTTATTAGTGAAATCATTAAACCCATTTGGACAAACCACTTTTGGGCCTTTTAGTTTGCAACTTTTAGCAGCCCATTTCATGATTTTCAGTCAACCTAATTACTCATTCTAATCCCAATTCCCATCAGCCCAGCCCACTCCTAATTACCTAACCCTTAAGCTCAATCTCCTATAAATAATCCAGGCTCATTTCTAGCAAATACCCAACCCAAACACTCCAATACAAACAACACACAACACAAAACCGACCCAGCCCCTTGTACGTCTCTTCTTCTTCATCAAAAAAATTGAAACACAGAACTCAGTCCAGAAAAGCCAACGACAAAATGCAACCCGACCCATGTCTCCTCTCTCCTTGTCCTCCGATACCAAGAGTCGTTGTCAAACATTCCAAGTGTCTCTATCTCAAGTGTTCTTAATCCTTCACCAAGGAATCGAACGACTCAAACCATTTTTCCGGTGAGGAGTTGTATTAAAGTGGTAGTAAATGGAGCTGGAAGCCTTATCTTGTGGAAAATATTTAGATTTTGAATTTCAAAATTTATTCCATTCCCCCCTCAAAATCGTGTCCTATCTCTTCCTCTATATAAATCCTTCTTGCCTTTTCAAAGTGGGGGGGGGGGGGGTCTTTTGGAATCGTAAAAAAAAGGTTGGAGGAAAAAGTGAGTCTTTGGCTTGTGGTATTGGAAGAAGCTCATCGTGATTAGCTCGTTGACGTCCCTAGTTTGTTGCCCGAAAAAAGGTAACATCCCTCACTCCTTCCGTCTTAGAACCCATATCCTATATTTGTTTCTGTTTTCGAAACTTATTCAATTTTGAATATTTTCTTTATTGGGATATTAGTATGTGTAAATAAAGGTCTGATTAATTTCTTGTATTCTTGATTCCGAAATGGTCTATGTTGTTCATCATCATGTATATACTGTAATTATGTTTTACGAAGAGTAAAATAGAAATATGTACATACATATAGACAACATTTAAAAATAGTTAAAATATATTAAAAAAATCTTTAGAAAGTCATCTATTTACTCTAAAGCTAAGATTATCTTTAACATATACATATAAATATTCTTTAAAAAAGCTTAGATAAACTATTAGACAATCTCAAAGATAAATTAGTGAAGAATTAAATCAAGTAGAGTTTGAAATAAAAGAAGTAAGAGAAAGAATTAAAATAATTAAAAATAATCCTTATTACTATAATTCTGTAGGATAATATATGAGAAGACCATATAAAAATACAAGAGAATATAAAAAGATTAAAAGAGAATTACAAGATTTATATGTAAAAGCAGATATATTATTAAAAGACCTAAAAACTACAAGCTTTAAAAAAGAAATAACTAATAAATTAGATTATATATTTTTCTTAGCTAAAATATTAGAACAAAAATTAATAAAACACCTTATGTAACGACCTGTTTAGTCGTTTTGAGCAACAGATTTTATTCTGGAAAAACTGGCAGAGGTGACGGAGGCCACGACGGACCGTCACGGGCACGACGGACCGTCGTGGAGGTGTCGTTTCCAAACACTTAGAAAATCTGAAATTGGGTACTGAAAATCGACTCTCTGAACGTCGTGACGGAGTGGCAGGACGGACCGTCGCAGGCTCGACGGCCCGTCACAGGCCATCCACTTAAAAACGAGTCTCTGTAGCATGCGACGGACAGCAGGACGGACCGTCGCAGGCGCGATGGCCCGTCACGGGCTACGTAATCCCAGTTCGGGTCGGATTTCTTTATACGTTTTAAGGGACGTTTTTGACTATTCCTGCTTTAATTATAAAGTTATAGGGTTAATGTTAATAAGTCTAATTACTTGGGGGTTAAAAGAGGTAACCTTAAGTTAATTAGTGGATTATTAGTGCCATCTTTTAAAACATAATTATATAATAATTAGGGTAAAAGAAAGAGGGTTTGAATAAAGAAAATAGAAAGAACAAGAGAAGGAGAGAGAAAGTCGAACGAGAAAGAGGAGAAACGAAGAGAAACAAAGCTTGGGAAATTGCTTGCTTGATCACTAATCTTCGGTGGAGGTAGGTTATGGTTTTTTTTACACTATTCGTAGTAAACTCTTAATAGCGAATGATATGTGTTGAGTAGTATTATTAAGTCTTCTATATGCTTAATTGCGTGTATGCATGATGTGATCTTATATATATACATGATTGTGATAAAATAAGCATGATGAAGCTATTGAATCTTAAATCTTGAAGAAACCCTAATCTACTTTGTTAATGATGATGCCTTGGTATAAAAGAAGGCTTAATGAATGAAAGTAGTGAGATTAGGGGATCGGGTGCCACGTTCCGGTGCCAGGATAGAATATGAGGATCAGAGTGTCACGTTCCGACACCAGGATAGAATATGAGGATCGGAGTGTCACGTTCCGACACCAGGATAGTATATGGATCGGGTGCCACGTTCCGGTACCAGGATAGAATATGAGGATTGGAGTGTCACGTTCCGACACCAGGATAGTATATGGATCGGGTGCCACGTTCCGATACCAGGATAGAATATGAGGATCGGAGTGTCACGTTCCGACACCAGGATAGTATATGGATCGGGTTCCACGTTCCGGTACCAGGATAGAATGAGGAGCGGAGTGTCACGTACCGACACGAGAGTAAATAATATAATGAATTTTGAAAGATACTAATATACTCAATCTAAAGAACATCTTTCCCAAACGAGTATGATGAGGAGGCGTGAGTCCTCATTGATGTGCTTGGTGTTGTAACCAAGGATTATGGTAATTGTAAATGCTGCATGCTAAGGATATTAGTTGATTTTATGATGTTACTTGATATATACTGTTTTCTATTTTGAGTTGGCCGATGATACCTACTCAGTACTTGTGGTTGTACTGACCCCCTACTTTTATGTTTTCCTTTTGTTTATTTGTGGAGTGCAGAAAACGTGCCGTCATCTTCGACTCAACAATAGTTCAAGCCAGTCTTCGTCATACCGGATCTTCTGGGTGAGCTAATGCTTCTAGCTTGGACTGGATCTCCTTCCTCATGTCTTGATGCCTTGAAGTTTCGGCATAGACTAGCTTTTATTTGTTTTAGCTTCTTAGAATACTCTTAGTTTAGTAATTTGATCATAGATGTTCTTGTGGTGATGACTTCCAGATTTTGGGAAATTAATAGATGTTGAATTTTAGAAGTTATTGAATTGTCTTTTATTTATGAGTTTAAGTCTTCCGCATTGCTTTATGCTAATATTAAATTGAAATGATAAGGTTTAGATTGGTTGGTTCGCTCACATAGAAGGGTAAATGTGGGTGCCAGTCGCGGCTCGGTTTTGGATCGTGACACCTTATATCTAGAAATTTTCAAATCAAAAACATTCTATGAGAAATCTTCCATTTGCTAGAAGTATAAGATTTGAATATTGGATATTATATAGAGATATAGAAGAAAAGAAAATATTACAAAGAGCAGAAAAAGCAATAAAAGCATGTATATATATATACGAAAATGAATTTTTCATACCACAAGCCTTTTATTTCGAAAAAGTTATAAATAACGAAGAATATATAGGTTCTTTAAAATGGGAATTACAAGGAATTAGTCATGTTATGAATAATTACAATGAAAGAATAAATTTTTTTATGAATATTATTACCCAACTACTTTAGGATTAAATAACAATAGTAACAATAGCTTCATTAAAAAGCATAGAATACTTAGACTTACAAATCAATATAGAAAAAAGATTTCAAAGATTAAAATCAGACAATATAATTAAGTGTAACTTTGAGAACGGAAATCATTGCTTACATACAGAAGACGCTCAGTATAATACTTTAATTGATTTAATAATCAATTTCAGTGAAAAATAAAAGAATCAAACAACAAAATTATAAAAATATTAAGTGAACAAGAAGAAACACAAAATAGACAAAAAAATAACTCTTTAGTAAGATAGAAAATAATTTAGATCACCTCAAGGAACAATGAGCAGATTTAAGTAAAAAATTAAACGAGTTAAAAAATAAATCTAAAGAAGAAGTTAGTAATACATTAATAATAAAAATACAAGAAATAAAGACAGAATTAGCATCAATAAAAGAAATAGTTCTTTCATGATAGATTTAGTAGAGTCAGAGACATATAGAGAAGCGATAAAATTAATAGAAAAAAGAATAGCCCTTCCATCAGATTATAAAGATTTTAGTCCATCTTCAAAATCAGATCAAATTATTATACAACAGAACAATATAATAATATCACTTTTATTACAACTACAT
Organism: Solanum habrochaites; assembly: GCA_027704765.1. Lineage (NCBI taxonomy): Eukaryota > Viridiplantae > Streptophyta > Magnoliopsida > Solanales > Solanaceae > Solanum > Solanum habrochaites. The sequence goes on from JAKWJA010002500.1 coordinate 41,692,584, forward strand.
AATAAGATAGATAAAAACTTTAAAGAAAAAGTAGAAGGTAAAAATATAAACACAACTGGAATAGAAGAATTAATAGAAAAGTTAAATAAAATAGAAATTACTCCTCAAAAAGAAAAAATAATTAAAAAACAGAAAAAATGGATATTTTTCCAACTAGACCAAGAGATAAAAGACAAGAAAGACCAAGACCAAGTTACTCCCAGAATATGATAAGCAATAATTTTTTGTCAAGAATATTAAATAGAAAGACAAAGGAAGAAAATAATCAACAATTAGAAGAAATAATAGATACAGATAAAGATATACAAATCTTCCAACAAAATCAATTAAATTTATTGAATCCAAAAGTTTTATATAATACAAATTCAAAATCTCAACTATATAGACATTATAGAGAAGAACAATTATCAGTATTAGGAAAAAATTTTGTATCTCTACCACTCATAAACTCTGAATCTGTAAAAGAAATAAAACATGTTAAAAAAGACTTAATGCATATAGGATTAATAGTTATAGGAATTAAAGGATTAACTAGAAAAAACTTAGGAACAAAGACATTAATTACAATATATGATAATAGATGGTCAGACATAAAAAAGGCAATTATAGGATTAACAGAAGTAGATATGACTAATAATGGAGGAATTTTCTACATAAGTCCAGATTTTATGATGAATTTAAATGAATTTGGAACCCAAATAAGAATAGGAATACAAACTAAAGGATATGAAGAAATGCATAGTGGAAAGAATTTATTAATGTGTGTAGGATTTTTAGGAAAAATGACAGATAATAGTAACACTAGATTTAAATTACAAATAAAAGACGTAGTAGAAGTAATGGGAAATAAAGGGATAAAATTAATAAAACCTATAAAAATAAATCCTAAAGAATATGCAGGATTAGAATAGAAATTAGGAGATTTTTAAAGAAAAAGAAGCATTAATACTAGATGCTCATTTAATATATACAAATTCTAAAGGAGAACCTTCAATTAGATCTACATATTACAATTACGAAGCTCAAAAAGACTTTGAAGAAGAATGTGTTGTAGGAGAAATGCCTTTAGAAGGAATGAATATAGAAATAATATTAGAAGAAGATTTTGCAGTAGATGTGGCTATAGAAAAAGCTAAAGAAATAAGGAAAAACAATAAGAATAGATTATTTACATGCAAAGGATGTAAATTAAAAGACTTAAAGTTAGAACAAACAATATCTCATTTTAAAATATGTGAACAAAGAATCGATAATAAAGGATATAGATTAGAAAAGAGTATACAAGATAAATTAGAAAAACTTAATAATATAATGACAGAAATACAAGATAATGATAGTGAAATATCTGAGTTAGAATCTATACTAAGTCAAAAAGAATTAATGGAAACAGCAAGTTCTAGTAGTCTATTCCTAAGAACAAATGAACAAGGATATACTACAGATAATAACACAGGAAATATACCACGTAGAAGAGTATATAGACAAGGAGATACTCCAATAACAGATGTTAAACCTATGGGAAAAAGAATGCCCATAGAAGAACCAATAATACTCCAAGAAGGAGGAAGTAAAGGAAAAATTTTAAATATAGCGGCACATGATCCACAAAGATGGAATTCAGTAATAGACCTATGGAAAGGAATAGTAGTAGAAGATTTTATAAAACATTATGCAGAAACCTATGCTGAAACTATGTACAAATACTTAGAAAAATTCCTAGGAGAATCAACCAAAGCTCTATAGGAAGCTTATAAAGTAGAATTCCCATCAGAATTTCAGTATTTAGTATCATTAGGACTAAACCCATATAATTTTACAAATAAAATACATACATTAATAATAGGAGAAGACCCAAATAGTAGATTAGTAGCCTTACAACGAAATGCAGTAATAAAACTAGAACAATTAAGTATAAGTAATTGGCATTATATAAAGAAATTTTTAAATAATTATTTATATTACTGTACAATTAGTGGAAATGTCTTTGACCAAGATTTAGGTAAAAAATTATTTAACAAACTACCAGGAGCTTTAGGAAGAGAAATAGAAGAAAGGTGGATTAAAAGAGAAGGAGTAGCACAAAACCCTCAAGCAAAATGGTCAATAGGACATAGAATACAACATAAAATGGAAATATTACAAGAAAAATGTACTAATTTACAAATACAAAAACAATTAAAACAAATTGAAATGAATTTCTATAAAGATATAATATATACAACCCAAAATTATGATAAAAATCAATATAAAAAGAAAAAGTATAAAAAATATAATCCACAAAACAATAAGAGATATAATAAAAAAGGATATTTTCTTAGAAAATCTTCAGCAAGAAAACCATATTTAAATAGGGACAGACATGTTAGAAAATATAGAACAGATAGAAATTATAAAAATAAGTTAGAATGTTTTACATGTGGAAGTATAGAACATCTGGCAAATACTTGTCCTAAAAGATATAATGCTAAGACTAGAAATGCTCAATTAGTAGAAGAATTTAACGAAGCATTATTAAATGTAGATGAATATATGTCAGATAATGAAAGCATCTACTCTATAGTAAGTATTGATATAGATGAGAATAACAAAGAAGAAGATTCTTCCAATTCAGAAGGAGAAGAATTAATTAATGAAATAGGAATAGAAAATTTAAATATAGATGACTTAAAATTTAATTTTATGAATATAATAGAATGTGAACATAATTTTGAAAAAGATACAGGATTAGACAACAATCCATGTAATTGGTGTAAATGGTATCCAAGTAAATATAAAAGAGCTAAATGTAATAAATGTTTTATAGAAGGATGTATAAGTTGTATAGAAACACAATTAGGAATAATAACTCAGAAAAGAAAAGAGGTACATACAAATGAACCTCTAATAAATTTAAAAGTATTAGTATTAGAAGCAAAAGTTAAAGAATTAGAAGAAAGAATAGTAAGATTAGAAAAAGGAAAAAATGTTGAACAAGAACTACCATTAGATAATCAAGAATTAATGAATGAAGAATCTAATACTTTAATATGTAATGAAGATAAAAATATAAATACTGTTAAAATACTAGCAAAACATCAAATTGGAAAATATGAAATAGAGACTTTAGCATTAATAGATTCAGGATGTACCAAAAATATTTTAAATAAAAAAATTATACCTCTAGAATTAGTAAAAACTTTAGAAAAAATCACTTGCAGCTATGCAAATGAATGAAACACATAATATATATAGATACTACTTAGATAAAGCACAAATAAGTATTTTAAATACTTGTCCAAAATTTTATAAACCTACCTATAAGATGGATAAGATATGGGTAAGAGATTTAATATAAGAGTAGATTTTGTGTTAGGATTAGATTTCATACTTTACAACAAAGGAGGAACTTTAATCACAAAAGATGGGATACTTTTTATGAAAAACATCACTTATACTTCTGTCTTAACAGATAAAATTAATACTACAATAAGACATATAGAAAAATATTGTGAGAGTTGTGAAAATAACACACAATGTACTAAAACAGAATGCAATACATTATATGAAAATATACAAGAGATAGATAAAGAAGATGAGATAATTAATAAAAACTATGTTCTAATAGAAATGGAAACAGAGTTATATAATTTTAAGACATGAATTCAACAAATAGGACAAATAAAAAACCAAAGAAATCTAGATAATATAGTAAATTTTTTAGATCAAATAGAAATAATAAGAGAAAAATCCTTAAAACATTGGGAGAATAATCACATAGTATGCAAGTTAGATATAATAAACCAAGAATATGTAATAAAAACAGCCTTGATAGAAGCTACAAATCAAGATCAAGAAGATTTTAAAATACAAATTAAAGAACTATTAGAATTAGGAGTAATAAGAAGATCTAGTTCAACACATAGATCTGCAGCATTCATGGTAATAAATCATAGTGAAATAGTTAGAGGAAAAGCTAGAATGGTTATAAATTACAAAAGACTAAATGATAATACCAGAACAAACGGTTATAAATTACCAGGCAAAACATAATTAATAAATAGAATCCAAGGAAAAATAATTTTTAGCAAATTTGATTGTAAGTCAGGATATTGACAGATAAAAATGCATCCATATAGTATAGAATGGACAACTTTTACCTGTCCTGAAGGTCATTTTGAATGGTTAGTTATGTCATTTGAATTAAAAACCGCACCTCCAATTTTTAAAAGAAAAATGGATCAAATATTTGGAGAATATAAAAAATTTGTTTTAGTATATGTAGATGATATTTTAGTATTTAGTAAACACGTAAGACATTTACAAATAGTTTTTAGGTATAATTAGCAAAAAGAAAATAGAATTATGTAAAAACTGTATAAGCTTTTTAGGAATTACTTAAAGAGAAGGAAAGGTTAAACTACAACCTCATATAGCTAAAAAAGCTCCAGACATGCCAGATAAGTTAAATAATTTAAAAGATTTACAAAAATTTCTAGATATAATTAATTATGCAAGACCTTTTATTAAAGATTTAGGAAAAATGGCAGGACCATTGTACTCTAAGACAGGAACTAAGGGACAAAGAAATTTTAATATTGAAGACATAAAATTAGTACAAAAAATTAAAGATAAAATAAAAAATATACCCGATCTTAATATGTCATTGGAGTCAGACTATTTAATAATAGAGACAGATGGAAGTTTTGAGGGATGGGGTGCAGTATTAAAATCTAGACCACATAAATACAATTCTAAACAAGAAGAAAAAATATGTGCTTACCAAAGTGGAAAATTCAAAGAAAAGGATAATAAAGCTAGTATAGATGTTAAAATTTTAGTTGTAATATATGGTTTAAATAGTTTTAGAATTTATATTCTAAATAAACCAGAAATATTAATAAGAACAGATTGTGAAGCTATAGTAAAATTCCATCAAAAAATTAATGATAAAACTAGCAGTAGAAGACGATGACTAAATTTTTTAGATACTATATCAATTTATCATTCTATAATTTTTGAGCATATCAAGGGAAATGATAATAGTATTGCAGATCAACTAAGTAGATTACTGATCAAAGTTTAAATTTTACAGAATGAGACCTCTACTACCAGACAAAGGTAAAAGGGTTCAACCTTCAACCTCAGATTTTGCAGACTCTTACAAACAAACAATGTTATCAAATTTGCATTTTAAACCTCTAGATAAAATTGATGATGTTAGAATAGAAAGACTGCAGTTTGGACAATAAAACTTAATAGCATACGAGCCGTCTAACTGGACATTCAGACACTTATCTAACTGTCAACTAGACAAACAACAAACATGCCTCATAGATAATATATGGATAGCACATAATAAAAAAGACACTAAATATGTAATTGTTGTTTTAAATGCTTTAGGATATTATTTTACTAGCAAAAATAAAGAAAATAGATTTAAATATTATGTGGTAATTCATGGTAAAACAAATGGTGTTTTTCAGACATGGATAGAAGTTTTAGACTCTATTAAAGGTTTTCAAAAACCCCTTTTTAAAGGTTTTAATGATTTTACAGAAGCTTTAGACTATGCTAGAGGGATATTAGGGCCAAATTACTATATTTCTCCAACCCTTAGACAAAACCCAGATAAAACTCCACAATACAACATCCAAAAAGATACAGACAAAATAATATTCTGTGATCATTGCTCATCCATGACCGAAGCATTTAGAAGGCTAAATTTAAGAAATGAAGCTCTAATACAAGAAAATGCCAAGCTCAGGGAAAGACTCCAAAGAATGGAAAGCAAAGGTAAGACTAAACAAAATGTACAAACTCAGACAGATATACAGGGTTTTCCATCCCAAATAAAAATGGATGAGATTGGTGTGCATTCCCCACTGAATGTTAAGAAATCCACTGTATCGGATGAAGATACATCTAGTCTGGTTCAAACGGTAGCCGGTAAAGACTTCTCAAACCCGTCGATGGCTGTCACTTTGCCAAAAAGTGAAATGGGTGAAGGTTAATCTTCCAGAAGAAGGTTACCTCTTTCATTTAACCAGACTCTTAGACAGAAAATTAAAAATTTCCAAAAAAATAAAGATCTAGAATCGCTTATAACCCAAACCGTAGAAAAATTACTTAAACAACAACAAGAAAAAGATAAACATATAAACCAAAGCCCAATACAAAGCCCAAGATAAGATTCTGTTTCAAGCCCAAATAATTCAGATAATATTTCAGACTCAATGCAATTTGCTCAAGACCCAAACGATGATGAATCTGGTATGAGTTTTGATTCAATTGCATTACATAATTTAGACACTTAAAAAAATCTATTATAGTTTTAAAGAGGAATGCCTCTTTTGTCAAAAAATGTGAGTCCCACTTTACTCACTACCACACATGTGGAAAAACTGTTGGGACGCATCTTTATTTTAATTTGTAAAAACAAAAAATAAAAATAATAATAATAATAATAGGTGAGAGAAAAGTATTGACAGACAATACTTCAGACAAAGGACTAATAACAATGCAGAAAGAAGGAATCATTTCACATGCAATGGGGCTCAATGCGTACCCGACGGAGAAGATAATATTTTTTTTCATTTTGAAGTACGAAGTTTGAAGTCCAGAAGTGTGTATATAAGAAGACATTATCAGAAGAGGAAAGGCATAAGGCGAAAAGAGGCGAAGAAATCCACAACCATCAATATTCTAAAATCTCCAAAAAAGCCAAATCTTTTTCCTCTTTTATAAAGTTTGAATATAAAAAAAAATTCAGTTCTTTATTTCAAAGTTTGTGTAAAGTTATTTTGGAAGCTTTTCGGGTTTTCCGAAAGGGAAACTTCACTCTGTTCTAAATAATGTAAGTTTTCATATTTATGTTTCTCGTAAACTTCCCAAATATGTAAATTATGTGTGTCTTGTAAATTTATGAATTATGTTAATTTTTTGATAAATTTATAAATATCATCATGAATCTATATTACTTAGTATATGGTTAGTCTCTTAACCTCTTAAAAGTATCGACGGATTAACCTGTAAATTTTTAGGACATTTTTGGGTTAATATGTTCTTAGAGAAGAACTATGAATAACCAAATCTGGGGTATGGTTAAAGAAGATTACTTTTAAGAACAAAAGCTAAGAGAAAGAGATGAACAGTAATAATAGATTCATGAATGGACAGAGACCATAAAAAAAAGGAAGTTAAAACTAGAAACTAATATGATAATCACATAATAGAACAAGAGAGTGAAGGAGTACTGAGTAGGATTGTACAATTTAAAAGTTTAACGAATTTATTGAAAAATCCACCTTTATTGAAATAACTCCCTATCTATTATCAATAAAACAAATAGTTATTTCATGATAGATTTAGTAGAGTCAGAGACATATAGAGAAGCGATAAGATTAATAGAAAAAAGAATAGCCCTTCCATCAGATTTTAAAGATTTTAGTCCATCTTCAAAATCAGATCAAATTATTATACAACAGACTAATATGATAATCAAATAATAGAACAAGAGAGTGAAGGAGTACTGAGTAGGATTGTACAATTTAAAAGTTTAACGAATTTATTGCAAAAGCCACCTTTATTGAAATAACTCCCTATAACCTGTTAGTTCTTTTACTTATGTATCAAACTATGTAACTTATACAACTACTCGGAAGAGATGGCCCGTGCTTGCACGGGCCCAACGTTTGAAAAAAATTTTCGAGCCAAATAGACACAAACACCGTTTTGGGCTAACGCACAACACACAAGGGCAATTGTTTGTTGCCTCCTTGTTTACATTGGATATTATACATCATGTACTATTTACTTAGTGCTGCATTTTTCCTGCTTTCCAGTAGTAAGCACCTATCAAGAAGCATCAGAAGAGGAAAAAGGAATTTAGGTACAAAGTGGAATATTTTTAGTCATACATATATGTATTTGTCTAACTATGTATGCATTTTTATGTTATGATTTTAATAGTTCTAACAACCAAAAAATTATGACAGAAGTTGATATTTGAAATGATAATCGACACAATAAAAGTACAGAATATCATTTCTTTTTTCAATTTTACCACAATTCGACAAAAGTTTCATTTATATAAAATATTCTGATTGTATAGTTAAAGGGGCTAAGCAACTCAAGACATGCTAAGTCTTTGACATTTATTACTCATTGTTTATAGAGTGTAGTGGGTTATACCTAAACTCTCAAGTAGAGTTCACAGAGATGGGAGGGGAAGAGTCCTAGTTCATTCTAAACAAAGCAAGACACCTTTTTGCCTACCATTCAAGCGTCCATTGAAGAATGTAACATCTATACAGAAGATAAGCCCATTTAATAGTACATGTCTACTGTCTACATAAAAATTTTAAAGTCATCAACTACACTAATGAGGAAGCATACTAAGTTAATGATGGATTGGAGCATGCAAGATCCAAGTATATTGTAAACATTTTAGGTCATACCTGATGCTGCAGCGAATATGAGCCAAAGATTTTTCAAAAGTAGGAAACAAAAGTGTACACCATCAACATGCCAACCATATTCCAAAAACATAGTATAAATTAGTCAAAATAAAGAGAAACAATTGTCAAGTGAAATCCAAAAGAATTTACAAATGGCAATATGATGTAGATACTTATCTACCATGGTACTGCTTATGTTAGAGAATGTTTAGGAGACGAATGAACCTGTTTTTATCTGCAGAACTCATTTAGTATTGTTTGATATAAATCAAAGCTTCCCTGTTTAAGAGGATATAACATAGTTGAGGAAGTAGATATCTTTTCATTCACAAGATTCCTTCTAGCATCAATAGTAAACATTATAGAACAACTCTATCACAACACCAATTGTTGTCAAATGAAATACAATATCCTTGATCACACAAGTTATGTTCTTAAAATGTAGAAGAAATTATGTCAATCTAAGTGCACGAGTAGTGATGTTCCTAATGACAAAATAATTAACAACTCATTATGGAGTGAAGCATTTATTTATTAAATTAATACAACTTGAAGAGCTGATAAACTTGATTGTTTGATAGGAGGTATAAGATTAGACATCTCATATTTGGTTGATGGTATACATTTATCTCGAGATTAATTTATACCATCAACCAAATAAGGTATAATACCTTAGTCGTCATAGCATATATAGTGTAAAAATAGATTTGGTATGTTGTTGGAGAAAAAAGATGAAAAATTTCTTTCTCCGAGAAACTTCAAAACCAACATTCTTCCATTCTAGAAAAGAAAAAAATCACTTTAACTTACGTCTGATACTATGTTTTAGTGATTAACACTCCCACGCCCCACCCCATCCCCACCCAAAAGGAAAAAAAGATAAATATTGTGTATATAGTTGTTATACTTATTTCCTGCTCTCGTATTTTCTAAAAAAATTACACCTACAAGAATCTCATTAATAATTTCATTAGGCGGAAGATCAGGAGAAGTGGAGGATGTCCTTCGTCATGCCCTCCAAGTATGGTTCAGACTTGCCACTACCAAAGGATTCCTCTGTTACTATCAAAGAGGTGCCTCGGAAAACTGTCACAGTTGTTGCTTTTTCAGGTTTGTAACTTCACATTCAGTATGTCAATACAAAGTTCAAGAGACGAATGACGGTGATCAATTCAGAGTTCAAAGAGAAAACATTAAGGAATTCTATTTTTCAAGTTTTGTATCCTAACATAGCTAGCCCTCTCTCGTTTGATTTCAATGAAGGTTTTGTGAATGACGAAGAAGTAAAGCTCGAGAATCAAGACTTCGAACTGCACTAAAGGGAGATGCAGAGTTTCAGGTAAAAGATGGTGCCTTGGTAGAAGTTGCACAGGTATATTTGCAGAACCATTTCAATTACACTTACAATATCTCCTGGAGAACATATTTTGACCTAGTTCAACTAAAGTAGCAGCATATTTATTATACTTCTCTTGCAGTATAATCCACCATTTACTCTTCCTTTCACACGTCGGAATGAGATTAGCCTGGAAGTCGAAATGAAACAGCAATAGCTAATCTAGAACTTGTTTGGATTCAATTAAAAGTTCATCAAATCTGCTTTTGAATCATTTTTTACTTTTGGGAGAGATTTCAGCTCTGTTGATCAGCAAGAAGTTGGTATATGGAATAACTGTTTGAGATGTTTGAAAAACCTTCCTGAAGGTAGTTCTTTAATTGATGCAATTTCCGTGTTACTCAAATGACAATAAGCAACCATGATAAAAGCATACAATTGCATGTTAAAGTCCAAAACATTTGACTTTCTAATAAAAGAAAGTTGATTTTCTTTATTACATAAAAAGCATTACCAATCACCAATATAGCAGCAAGAGATAACAATATAACACTACACACACAAGCCCCAAAGTAAAGGGAGAACATCATATCTTTTGTTTTCTCCACAGGTGAGAACAATAAATTTTTGATCTTTAATCCCATCAAACACTAAATTACCAAGAGCCATTTTTTTTCCAATTAACACAAAGTAAATAGCAAGTAGAAGTAAAAAAATTATAACCCAACATAAGCATTTTAGCCATCAAGATGTTTTGAGCTTTCCTCCCAGGCTTGTGTGGGGTTACAAGATCTTTTACGTGGGAGAATTGTTCATGTGTATGTACAGAAGCTTGGGTTTCAATCGAATTCAGTTTGATGCCATCTTTCTGTTCAGTATTCGCATAAATACAATATCACTATTTACTCAAACATTAGCGATAATTTAAATTCTAAAGATTATAAGACTTATCCTAGTTCTACTGATAGACCAGTAGGTCAATCCGAGTACAAGTAAATGAAAATCCTTAAACTCCAAGCTAAACCCACAAGAGCCAAGAAAATTGATTTCGATGAGAAACTCATACATGAACAGAGGAAATTCAAAAAAATTCTGATAAAGAAATCCACAAAGTTAGTTTCGAAGGGAAAAAGACCAAATTAATTACTGCATGTGAGAAAATACAACAAAAATCTGAATCTGAACAATTTTTTGACAATCCAAAGTAGAACATGAAAAGCATAATCACTCAACCAAAATTGAAAACACAACTATTGAAATTATTGGTACTTCCAAATACAAGGATAATTCAACATCAATAACAAACCCAAATAAAAAAAAAAAAAAAACATTCACACACACCCAGATCAATTTGAAACTTCAACTTTAAAGAAAAGGAAAATGGCACAAAAAAAAACTCAATTGAAATATGAAAGAACCTTACATGGAGAATGCTGAAGAGAAAGAACTAAACTTGTGCACAGAAGGTGGAGCATGAATGAAGATTACAAACAACATACTGTATACATTGATAACATAGAAGAAAGACACGTAGGGAACTTAAAAGACAAATTGATAGCATGGGAAGAAGACATGTAGTCACAATAGAGAATGAGAAAGACAAAAATACCCTGAGAGCAATGAAACAGGCATGTTGAAACAAGCCTTTTCTAATATAAGAGTAATATTGTTGCCTCACTAGATGTTTTCTGATATGAAATATGTTGGATACATTATGATCTTTTTATGGATGATAATGTTAATTTTATTTTTTATTTTTTTAGTGTTTGTACTCATGTGGAATTGGCATGTTAAAAAAATATAGAAAATTATGCTCCATTGATTATAGTTATTTCAATGGATTAAAACTTGTTGGCTTGTTATTTCTAGGTTCATAATGCTATTTGGAGTTTATATTTCATGATGGTTTAATTTAGCTTTTTGGGTATACATAAAGAATGACTATACATGACTATGAATCCTTATGGTTTGGTTTTGAATCCTCAAGTGTTGTTGAGAATTTTAGCATTTCTTTTAATTTCAATTAGTTATTGTCTATCCATTATTAGGAAATAAGCATATTTTTCCTTATTTGAAGCATGATTGTTCATTGCAACTCATTTTTATTGCAAATTTTCTTCTTTCCTTAATTTGAGTGTTTCTTGCTCTCTTTAGCTCCAAATGTGCAAGAATGTGATTATGCTTGTTTTTAATTTTAAATTATAGCATATTATTCCCTCTCAATATAACTACTCCATTTTCTTTGGATTTTAAAAAATATCAAATGCATTGAGTATTGTTTATTTCCTTTTTCAATATCTTTTGTTAGTCTTGTCTTGGGTAGCATATATACTTCATAAAATTTTTTCAAAAGGTTCATATTGAATTCATCTTGGAGTGTTTTACTATTTATTACTCAATTTAGTAGGCGTTGGTTGATTAGGGTGGCTTAAGAAAGAATAACACTAAGCTTCTTCTCTTTTTTTTTATGCATGAACTTGGACCGAGTCCTCACGGACTTCCCATCCCTCGCATACCATTAAATTGCATTTCGAGTCGGCCCTTCCTTTCTTGGATTTCAAAAGTTTGAAAGAATTGAAAAAAGGAGTTGCACTATTGTTTTTGGAAGGATGAAAATAGGCTGAAATACAACCTTTATACACTGATACATGATCCACCGTAATAAAGTTGTGATTAAAAAAGGGTAATACAGGTTGCAAGGACCAAATAGATTGTATACATTTGTTATATGATCCAATATGCAGGGGAAAAGGCCGATATATCGGTTGTATACACTAGTATACAGTCAAAATATACAATAAATAGGTGCAAAAACGTGAAAACGCAGGTAAAAATACAGGATAAAAAGTTTCAACAAAATGCAGGCCTTGGAAGTCCGAAAAATGGGTCGGAAACGCCTCGTATAGAGTAGTATATGTAAACTGTATACACATTTTTTTAGGGTAAACACGCCCAATGTCTTAATTGCGAGTGTAAAAAAGAAAATGGCCAACGCCCATTTAGATATAGGATAGGGGAATAAGTTGGGCCCATCAGATTTGTGAATTTGGGATAATTAGCCTATATTCAATTTTTTCCTTCCCTTATTTTTTTGTCATTGACTAACATTTTGGTTTTAATTTAATTATTCCCTAAAGATAGTCATTTTTTTTTATGTCAAAATATATACTTACTACTTAGTTCCATTTTATCTCTTCTTCTTACTTAAGATATATCCTTTTAAGAATGATTTCCTTTTAGATTATATTTTCCTTAGAAAGTGATAGCAAATACATAAATAATTGAACTTTCTTTACTTTAGTTTAAAATTTGAAAAATTAAATAAAAAGTCATTTTTAGTCAAATCTTCGGTCAACCACAAGTTAGCGGACACTCCGAGGGCCTAATACCTTCTCGGAATGTACATTTGAACTTCAAAAACTTTTCAACTGATTTTTATCTGTTTTAAATCTTTTGAAAAATAATTTTAAGTTTTCTTAGTTTTACTAAAAAATCCAGTGGCGACTCTGTAATTTGGAAAGTCGGTTTCTCTTAAATCGTAAGATTAATCAATTTTTCAAAACTTAGTCATTTTTTACTTTACTCATATATTTTTGTAAAACTGAAATGGCAATTCCGCTGGGGATCAATTAAGTTCTAACCAAAAGGATTTGACTATTTGACTAATTGTAATTATTGAATTACTTATTTGTGACTAATGTATTTTAATTATATAACTAGCATTGCAATTCATGGCATATTCTGATATATATATTGTATAGTATATTAAAGGACGGTTTGCGAAATCGCAACCGGACTTTTCTATACAACCTTTTTTATGGAATTTGCAGTAATTTATTGGTTCGTCATGCGTCCAATGGTTGTCGCGAGTTCCAACCCAAATTGTCCGTTTGGGTCCCTGGTCTTTTCAAAGTCACTCTTAGTCAAATAGGATAGAGCTAAACCAAATACAAAATTTATGAGTATTTGAACTAAGATGACCCAATACCCAAGGCTGTGGGGTCCATTGGAAGACCACCATGAGTCCAAAACGACTTACGACCTAAAAGGACGTTCATACTTATATCTTTAAATTTAAAGGATGTATACGTTGTATGAAAAATTGTTGTCTCATCGGATAAGGAATATATTATAGTTAACTCTAGTCAAAGAATGACCTTCAAAAACTACTAGACCATCAGAAGATGTTGGCAACCGGAAATGACAGGAAATTAAGAAAGAGCGAACGTACTTTCATGGAAGCATAGTATAGGATTTTATCCCCGCGTGGGACTGATTATTTTGTATCCCATTTTCCACGATGTGTATCCCTATTTATTTTTATTCATTAAATTTGTATAAATTTGAGTTTTGGGCAATGATATGTTTCAAATGACGTATACATCCCTCAAATCGCTGGGCCTACCCTTGGCACAAAAGGGTCACATATTTGTTTAGAACGCGCAATATTTGCTTATTTGTTATAACTGCTAATGTGAATATGTTGTTTTATCTGGATATATTATAGTTCACTCTTCTTCAAATACTTGTTAGAATTTCTAAGCACAAATATCAAGTTATTATCAAAAACGTGTCCAAAAACTCTTTGAGTCTTTAGTTTACCAATAAAATTTGAACTTTAGTTTTTAAATATTACTCTCATATCAGAAAAAGATTCAACGTCTCAAATAGAAAAGAGATTCAAGGGTCGAACTACGCAGGACCTTAATTCTCCCCATGAGATACGTAGGCAGCCTTCCAAGGTTTGACCCCCATTCTGATAAATTTTATCTTTTTTCCAACTCTTACAATGAAATTAGAGTTACATCTCAGTCAAAAAATAGAAGTACGACAATGAAAGGTACCGTCAACTTTGTATTGACTAAAGTCGACATTTTTTATTCATTAATCCCAAAATCAAGTAGACAAATCCCTGTCTATTTAGCCATTTCTCTATATTGGTTTCTCTATATTGGTGAGCCAGTTTATCTCCGAACAAAGCACTCTTATGTGTTTACACCTATATGTGATATCTTGTATTAGTTACCACCTCCAGACACTAACACAGTGGTCTTTTAAGTTTTTTCATTTGTCAGGTATTTAGAACTGATCTATGTTGATAAGTTGGTTGATCATTAGTATTTCACAAGATCTAAGACCCCTGAAGATTCATTCCCTGATCAAAGTTTGCAAAAAGAAAAGACAATAATGGGGGATAACGATGATGATATTGAAATGAATGATATGGGTGTGGCTCAACCCACCGGTGCTGATAAAAATGAATTCATTATGCAGTTGATGCAATAGATTTCCGAAATGAGGGTCGAAATGCAAAGAATGCAAAATTTATCTAATTCAATTTCATCCTTTAACCCTCCAAGAGATGGAAGACCTCCACTCCACTTTCCTCCCCCAAGCACGGAACAGATTCAGGACCTACTATCTAACCCCACTAAAAATTCTCCAACCATTGACTTAACTACCCCCAATCCCCGTCACCCCACCACATCTAGTCAAGCACCACATCCTCCTCAAGATACCAACCTTTAAATCTTCCATATCCCTCAAAACCAAAATATGAACAATGCTCAAACCTTCCCCCATAATTATCATGCTACTGCAAATACCCAGAGTCCCTCCATTGCTCCACCCATACCTCAAAAGACTACTTTCCAAATCCCAATTTCAAATGAACCTTATGTCGACTGTTCCAAGCTTGATCACTATAATGAACATGAGAGAGAGTGGAGGCGAAAAGAAGAGGCAGTCAAGCTGAATATGAAAGAAGAGATCAAAGAAAGCGATGAAGGAGTTGCACTATATTTTAGAAGTCGATAGATTGAGCTATAAGGATTTGTGCATCTATCCAAATCTCGACCTCTCGGAAGGGTCTAAAGTGACAAAGGTCGTCACTTTGATGGAATAGGAAATCCTCTAGCACATGTGAAAGTTTATTGTGATCAACTCGTGGGAGTTGGCAAAAATGAAGCATTGTTGATACGTCTCTTCAGTCGAAGTCTAAGTGGAGAAGCTCTGGAGTGGCTAACATCACAAGAGCTGAAACAATGAAAAAGTCGGAATGCACTCACAAAGGATTTCATGAAAATAATTGGACATAACATAGAAGATGCCCTAGATTGCTATTACTTGGAGAAGATAAAAAAAAAGTCTATAGAAAATTATCGAGAGTACGCTTTTCGTTGGAGAAGAGAGGCCGCAAGAGTTCAACCTCCCATGTCCGAACGTGAGATCACTGAAACGTTCATTAGAACTTGAGAGACTGAGTACTATGAAAGAATGTTGTGTATGATGGGACAAAAATTTATCGAGATTGTCAAAGTGGGAGAAGCTTTGGAAGATCGTTTCAAGACTGGAAAGGTCACCAAACTTACCGCATTGCGATCTAATGGAAAATCTACCAGAATTAGTGATATGAATACATATAAAGGAAAAGTGGAGGAGGTAAGTATGGTCACGGCTATCCATATGAGGTCAGCTTCTCAAAGGAAATATTAAAACCATAATGTCAATCAAAAAAAAATTTCTCGCCCAAAATTTAGGAAGGCTCCTAAAGTATTTACACCATTAAAAGCAATGGGTATGTTTTATCGTATAGAAGGAAGATCAGCCAATCCTTTGGAAAAATTTTACTGAGCTGACCACAGATGTACTTATCATTCAGGAGTCGTTGGACACAACACAAAGAATTGTTCAACTCTAAAGCACAAGATACAAAACATGATCAACAACAACTTGATCAATATTGAGGAAAGCACCTCAAGGGATGACTTATTGGATGCGTAAGAGTGAGTACAAGACATTTATGAACGGAGTCATTTGGAGATATTCATCATCAAAGGTCGAGAAGAAGAATGCCCAACGTTGGCCAAAATTCTGCATATGAAGTTTTTGTTACCTTTCTTTTGAAAATGTATTTAAACCTTTCCTCCCCCCATTTTATCTCACATTTATAGTAATTAACTATGTTCGACCTAAATTCTAAAGAATGAGATACGTAGGCGGCTTATGTCGGTCTCGGTCATTTTTTGTAAGTTTTTTATTTTTGTTAATCCTCGAGAAGGGAACTACTTTTGACTTGATTCCTTCTTTAACGGGATACGTAGACGCCACAACGGCTCGATCATATTCCCAGCAAGATTTCTATTTCTCCTTACAATGGAAACGAGGACAGAATCTTTGAGAGGATCTCAAAAATACATTCGAAAATGGACTTTTTCAACAAGTCAAGACTAAAATATCAAAATGCAACTGGTAGATTTTTTGGGTGGATAAATTCCAAGATGATATTTTATGAAGAATCATGTTGGAAATCATGTTGAAATGTGAAACTGGGACCATTTTTGAGATGATCTCAAATATTCCACACAAAAATGTCATTTGTTAAAAGTCTTATACCTATTATTATTGAGGCAAACTGGGACAGAATTTTGGGGATGGGTCTCAAAATTTCAGAATAAGCAACCTCATAATTAACAAAGCAAGTTATGAGAGTTCTTAAATATTTTAGACCGTGACAAAATTTTTGAGAAGGGTCCTCAAAAATTTCATCAAATGTCTCTTACAAAGTACGGGCAAGCGTGTAAGCCAACTGCAAAAAGGAGCATGGAGACAAGACCAACACAAATTAGTCTTTCGAACAAAGAATTTTTCTTTGGATGCAGGAACATCGAAGTCACAAAAATGGCTATATAAAGTTGTCAAGAATGAAAAAAGGAGTCATTTTCACCCATTGTGGACTCATCAACAAAACCTAGAAAATCGTCCATCTCATTTTATCTCCATTTCTTTATATTGGCTCAAGTGATTTATAAACAAGTTTCTTTTTATCTTGCAGGAATATTAAAGCGAAACACTAATAGATTCTTTCAAAGTTGCAAGAAACAAAGTGCAGGAGAATCGCTAGTTACGAGTCATGATCGAAGTTATAATTAGGCTCATCATAGCCTAATATAGATAAGACAAATAACTTAATCTATTTCTTTATCTTTACTTTTATTCTTTACTTCATCGTCAATACTAACGTTCGATGTCGAGCTTTTCAGGTGATAGTATTGGTAAAACCAGAATCGCATGTTAAATCGACATCAATTCTGAAGATGATCAAAAGTGACACCATCTTAAATGTGTTGCAAGATAAAATCAACGAGTCCATCACATCAGAAAGAAGATGGTGATCGCAATATCTCCTTGACAGTCAAAATAGATCGAATTGTTATAAGTTTTTGATAATGATTAAAAATGACTACAACAAACCCAAATTCAGTTGAGTTTGTCAAGGAAGACGAGAGTGACTTTAATCTTCATGTGAATGAATTAAGTCATTCACCTCAATAATTCTATATTTTAAAGAACTGATTATCGTCGCGACGTGCATATACGTCAATTTAGTTTTTAGTTTATTTTCTCACGTAGCAATTTAGCCATATGTGTTTCTTGACAATGTCAGATGTCAGAATTCTAATTTGTTGGGTATCCACCCCATAAGTTGATTATGTATTTTGATTGGTCAATCAAAGACTTTCACATATAGTTTTGTTAGGCGGTCCACCCCATACGTGGTTTGTATATATGTTTTTCCATTTCAGGTTTCCATTTTTGAATTATATTGGAATATTAACGAACATCCATCTCGTTACAGTTGAAATATTATCGAGTTATCCACCTCGTTAGAGTTGGTATAATATCTAGCCATCCACCTCGTTACAGACAGAATATTATCGAGTCATCCACCTCGTTACAGTTTTACTATTATCGAGTCATCCACCTTGTTACAGTTGGACTATTATCGAGTCATCCACCTTGTTACAGTTGGAATATTATTGAGTCATCCACCTTGTTACAGTTGGAATATTATTGAGTCATCCACCTTGTTGCAGATGGAATATTATCGACCCATCCACCTCGTTACAAATGGAATATTATTGAGCATCCACCTCGTTATAGTTGGACAATTATCGAGCCATAATTATCGAGCATCCACCTCGTTACAGTTGGAATATTATCAAGCTATCCACCTCGTTACAATTGGAATATTATCAAGCTATTCACCTTGTTACATTTGGAATACTATCGAGCCATCCACCTCGTTATAGTTGAACTATTATCGAGTTATCCACCGCGTTACAGTTGAAATATTATTGAGCCATACACCTCGTTACAGTTGGAATATTATCAAGTTATCCACATCATTACAATTGAAATATTATTGATTCATCCACCTCGTTACAGTTGGACTATTCTCAAGCTATCCAACTTGTTACAGTTGGAATATTATTGAGACATCCACCTCATTAGAGTTGGACTATTATCGAGCAATCCACCTCGTTATAGATGGACTATTATCGAGCCAACCACCTCGTTATAGATGAAATATTATCAAGCATCCACCTCGTTACATTTTGAGTATTATAGATCCATAATTATCGAGTCATCCACCTTGTTACGATTGGATAATTATTGAGCTAGCTAGCTCGTTGCAAAGATCATCGGAGTTTGACATGTAGAAAACAAGCAACGACATCTCTAAATTCTCAGAAAATAATAAGTTGTAACAGACATACTATGTTCGAAAGAGAAATATACTTAACATACTTATGAGACATCTTTCACATCAAGAGTAACTGAAAAGCATAGTAAGAGATACTACCACTTTTCTAGTTACATTTTCTACTAACAAGTTGTTTCAGTCTTTGTCGAGAGCATCCAAGAGGATGAATTCTCAAATGAAACCACATGTGCGGAGGACATCAATAAGGATGCAACACAACTTGGAACTTTTTCTTAGCAACAAACTAGGATATAGTCCAAAGAGGAGTATTAAACTCTTAGGACACGAGCAGAGGAGAGACTTCCACCACAATCAAACCACACCCCTATCAAAAGGCATGATGATATTTCTTTAGGTCTGTCAGTTTCAGTCTCGCATCCAAAAATTTTGGTTATGTCGAAAGAAAGTTTCCAATCTAAGTGACAAAGCACCAAGAGCTTTGGAAATTATGTCAGTGTAAGTTCTTAATTATGGATATGAAGCGCGCCATATTCATGGCTTAGAAGTTACAAGTCTCCTTTTCATACTCGATTTAATTTATCACTAGTCCAGAACCGAAGGTTATCTAGTATAATAGTTTTCCTTCTCAACCGATCAAGTCAAACTGCAGACAACCTGATTCCTGAAGATACAACGATATGTAGGCAAGCTCAATGTTGAAAACTCGGTTGTGTTCCAATATTCGCTCTTAAATCCTATTACCGAGCATTTCAATCCCTTCATAATTCGGTATTGAGATGTCTTTGAACTCTTTAAAAATTATGTGTTATATCAAGCTTATCGAACTACAAGTGGCCTGAATTCTCATTTAGCCTGAGATATGTTGGAAACACACTTTCGGTGTTCGTCATAATTCTTAAAGTCTGCACCAAGTCCTTTTTCCAAAAGATAAAGATGTGGCCGATCAAAATTGGATTGATCAATTTCATTTTCCTCAAATTTCTTACATCAATACAAGTAAAATGAGGGACAGTTGTTGACACCCAATTTTGACCCTCCACAATATAAATTAATCGTTGACCTTCTTAATTCCCCAAAATTTTTAGAATAATTAGTTTTATAAAACTCAAAATAGTTTTCAAGTTTATTTTTTTATAGTTTTTTCATTTTTATAAGTTAGATAATATATTTATTTTACATAATTATCTATCTAATTAATATATTTTATGATTATTCAAAAATTATCTCAAAAAGATTTTAGTTTTAGTAAAATATTTAGACAACTAGTGTGGTTTAAAAATAACTTATATTTTTATGTTAATTAGTTTACAATTAAAATAATTATTTTATTTTGTTAAGATTCAGAATCTCATTAATTAATTTATATTAATTCCAATTATTTAGTTGTTAGCGAAATCCTTAAACCCATTTGGACAGACCACTTTTGGGCTTTGGTTTGCAATTTTTAGCAACCCATTTTATGATATTCAGTCAACCTAATTTCTCATTCTAATCCCAATTCCCATCAGTGCATCCCACTCCTAATTACTCAACCCTTCATCCCAATCTCTTATTAAATAATCCATGCCCATTTCTAGCAAATACACAAACCAAACACTCCAATACAAACAACAGACAACACAAAACCGACCCAACCCCTTGTATGTCTCTTCTTCTTCATCCAAAAATATCAAAACAGAGAACCTTATCCTGAAAAGCGAATGAATAAATGCAACCCGACCCGCGTCTCCTCTCTCCATGTCCTCCGATACCAAGAGTCGTTGTCAAACTTTTCAACTGTCTTGATCTCAAGTGTTCTTCGTCCTTCACCAATGAATCGAACGGCTCAGATCATTTTTCCGTTGAGGAGCTGTACGAGAGTGGTAGTAAATGGAGCTGGCAACCTTATCTTTTGGGAAATTTTTTGAATTTTGAATTTCGAAACCCATTCAAAATCGTGTCCTATCTCTTCCTCTATATAAATATTTCTTGCCTTCAATGTTAGGGGGGTTTCTTTTGGAATCAAAAAACAAAGGTTGGTGGAAAATGTGAGTCTTTTGCTTGTGGAATTGGAAGAAGCTCATCGTGATTAGCTCGTTGACGTCCCTAATTCATTGCCCGGAAAAAGTTAACATCCCTCACTCCTTCCGTCTTAGAATCCATATCCTATATTTGTTTCTTGTTTTCGAAACTTATTCAATTTTGAATTTTTTCTTTGTTGGAATTTTAGTATGTGTAATTATAGGCCTGAATAATTTCATTTATTCTTGATTCTGAAATGGCCTATGTTGTTCATAATCATGTATTTACTGTCATTATATATATATATATATATATATATATATATATATATATATATATATATATATATATATATATATATATATATATATATATACCTGTTAGTTCTTTTACTTATGTATCAAACTATGAAACTTATACAACTACATTGTTGCCGCACTGGATGTTGTTTCTGAAATTAAATATGTTGGATACATTATGATTTTTTTATGGATGAGAATGTCAATTTTATTTTTTTAGTGTTTGTACTTAAGTGGAATTGGCATGTTAAAATATATAGAAAATTATGATCCATTTATTATAGTTATTTTAATGGATTTAAATTTGTTGGCTTGTTATTACTAGGTTCATAATGCTATTTGGACTTTAGATTTAATAATGATTTAATTTAGCTTTTTGGGTATACATAAAGAAGGACTATACATGGCTATGAATCCTTATGGTTTGGTTTTGATTCCTCAAGTGTTGTTGAGAATTTTAGCATTTCTTTTAATCTCCACTATTTTTTTGTTTATCCATTATTAGGAAATAAGCATTCTTTTTCTTTTTGAAGCATGATTGTTCATTGCAACTCATTTTTATTGAAAATTTTCTTCTTTCCTTAATTTGAGTGTTTCTTGCTCTCTTTAGATCCAAATGTTCTAGAATGTGATTATGTTTGTCTTTACTTTTAAATTATAGCATATTATTCCCTCTCAATATAACTACTCCATTTCTTTGGATTTTAAAAAATATCAAATGCATTGAGTATTGTTTATTTCCTTTTTCAATATCTTTTTTTAGTCTTTTCTTGGGTAGCATATATACTTCATATAATTTTTTGAAAGGTTCATATTGAATTCATCTTGGAGTGTTTTACTATTTATTACTCGAGTTAGTAGGCGTTGGTTGATTAGGTTGGCTTAAGCAAGAGTAACACTGAGCTTCTTCTCTTTTTCTTTTATGCATAAATTTGGACCGAAGCCTCACTAACTTCCCATCCCTCGCATACCATTAAATTGCATTTCGAAATGGCCCTTCCTTTCATGGATTTTGGAAGTTTGAAAGAATTGAAAAAGTGAGCGGCACTATTGTTTTTGGAAGGCTGAAAATTGGCTGAAATACAAGTTGTATACACTGATATACAATTTAGTGTAATAAATACTTGATTTAAAAAGGGAAATACAGGTTTCCGGGACCAAATTATTGTATACATTTGTTATATGATCCAATATGCAGCGGAAAAGACCAATATCGGTTGTATACACTAGTATACAGTTAAAATATACAATAGATTGGTGCAAAAACGTGAAAACGCAGGTAAAAATACAGGATATAAAGTTTCAACAAAATGCAGGCCTTGAAAGGCCCAAAAAATGGGTCGAACACGCCTCGTATATAGTAGTATACGTAAACAACATACACCTTTTTTTAGGGCAAACAGGCCCAATGTCTTAACTGCAGGTGTAAAAATAGAAAATGGCCAAGGCCCATTTAGAAATAGCCTAAATTTGTGGATTTGGGCTAATTAGCCTAAATTCAATTTTCTATCCCTTTTTCCTTTCCTTATTTATTTGTAATTGACTAACATTTTGGTTTTAATTTAAGTATTCCCCAAAGATGATCATTTTTTTATATGTCAAAATATATACTTATTACTTAATTCCATTTTATCTCGTCTTGTTACTTAAGATATATCGTTTTAGGAATGATTTTCTTTTAGATTATTTTTTCCTTAGAAAGTGATAGCAAATACATAAATAATTGAACTTTCTTCACTTTAGTTTAAAATTTGAAAAATTAAATAAAAAGTCATTTTTAGTCAAATCGCTGGTCAACCGTAAGTTAGTGGACACTCCGAGGGCCTAATACCTTCTTGGAATGTCATTTGAACTTCGAACTCTTTTCAACTGATTTTTATCTATTTTAAATCTTTCAAAAAATAATTTTATGTTTTCTTGGTTTTACTAAAAAATCCAGTGGCAACTCTGTAATTTTAAAAGTCAGTTTCTCTTAAATCATAAGATTAATCAATTTTTCGAAACTTAATCATTTTTTACTTTACTTATATATTTTCGTAAAACAATTGTCACATTTTGGAAAACTAACTAGATCGATTTCCACATTCTCGCATAAAAATGGGATCGGATTGTCATGATGTGGAAAGCTAACTGTGATCTGTTGCCACATTCCGGCATAAAACTAGGCAAGCTAACAATTTGGGTTTGAATTCTGTGAGAGGACCAATGATGTAATGATAAATATTAAATGTATGGCTTAATTTTCATGTTGATAATGTTGTATACATTAATATATATACATGTGTTTTTAATATTGCTTGACTTGTTTATGTTACACTAGTGGGATAGTCGTGTGATCCTACCAATACATGGTGCTTGTGTATTAATTCTACACTTGCTCTTATTTTTGTTGAGTACAGGACATCATCAAGAACTATTGATAGACCTTGCTTAGGAGATCATTGATCGTTGCTCAAATTCAAGGGTGAAACAATTCTTTCGGGATGCGATGTGATTCTTTTTATTCTATGTCCACCATTTTCGGACCTAGATAGTAGTTCTAGATAGATGAGTAGTTCATTAGTTTAGGGACGTATCCCTTCTTTTTATATTTATGGATCTTTTTAGATGTTTTTGTAATTGTCTTTCAAATTCTATCTATTTAGATTTCACATTTGTTTAGTTAATTAACTTGCTTATGTAACTTAATTGTCTTAGTTTTGATTTAGTTGCTTAGTTTGGATTGCAGTAATGGTTCTCCCACCTGAGGGTTAGTGTGGATGCCAATCACGAAGGTCTGGGTAGTGAAATTATCTAACACAATTGAGTCCCACTTAATAAAATAATCCCTGTCACCATGATACCTCTTCAACATGGGTACATGGAATACCGGATGAACACTTGATTAATTAGGAGGTAAAGCCAACATATACGCTACTAGTCCCACAAATTCAAGAATCTCAAATGGACCAATGTACCTAGGACTTAACTGATCCCTCTTACCAAATCTCACCACCCCTTTCATGGGTGACACCTTAAGAAGAATATTTCACCGGATTGAAATGTCATCTCTCACCTTATGATCCACATACTTCATTTCTCTATTCTGGGCTGATAGAAGATTCGCTTGGATATCTTCACCTTATCTTGAGAATCCTTCACTAAGTTCACCCCCTCAAAGGTTTCACATCTCCAGCCTCTAACAATCCTATGGGTGATCTACATCCCCTCTAATAGAGTACTTCAAATGATGTCATATCTATGCTAGGCTGGTAACTATTATTTTAAGAGAATTCACACAAAGGTAAGAATTTATCCCAATGACCTTCAAAATTATTCACACATGCTCTCAATATGTCTTCCAACACTTGAATAGTCCTCTCTGACTACAGATGAAAGGCTTTACTAAAAGTGACATGTCTGCCCAATTCATCGTGCAAGTAGAATCAAGCTTCCCCAAGGTCTTAGGAAGACCAACCACAAAGTCCATGACTATTCTTTCCCACTTCCATTTTGGAGTTGGCATACTTTGAAGCAAACCTGTAGGACTTTGATGTTCATACTTCAGTTGTTGACAATTTGACACTTTGACACGAACTCGATGATGTCTTTCTTCATGCCCGACAACCAATAAACTCGTTTAAATTATCTATACATCTTGGTTACACCCGAATGAATACAATACTGCGACCTGTGAACCTCTGCGAACAACTTCCCAATCAAGCCACCTAATCTAGGAACACATATTATACCCTTGAAGTTGAGCACACCATACGCATCAAGAGTGGTCCCTTGTGCCTTACTCATCTCAATATTCGTCCTAAGCTCCTCCAAATCTCCATATTCAAATTGCTTGGCCTTGATCTCATCAATGAATGTTGCACTCACTTCAATACTAGCTAACACCCCACCTCTTTCTGAGATGCCCAATTGCATGAATTTTGACTCTAATATCAGAATTTCCTTAGCAAAAGACCACTTGGATATTCTCAAGCCAGATAAACTACCCATACTCACCATTTTCGACTTAAAGCGTCTGTCACCACATTAGCCTTGCCCGTATGATATCGAATGGTCACATCATAATATTTAAGTAATTTCATCCACCTTTGTTGTCTCAATTCAGATCCTTTTGAGTGAACACGTGCTGCAAACTATGATGGTCGATAAAAATTTCACACTTAACACCATAGAGGTAATGGAGGAAAACCTTAAGAGCGAAGAGTACCACTGTCAACTCAAAAGCATGTCGGATAATTTCTCTCATGCACCTTCAATTGGCGCAATGCATAAGCTACACCCTTTTTATCCTGCATCAACACATCACCCCAAACCAGAATGAGACGCATCACAATAAACAATAAATCTTTATCTTCAATAGGTAATGCTAGGATTGGCGTGGTGGTCAAGAGAGTTTTGATCTTTTGGAAGATTTCCTCACATTTTTTAGTCCATTCAAATGGTATCTCCTTTTTGGTCAAATTAGTGAAGTGAGTAGCAATGGAAGAAAAATTCTTAACGAACCAACTATAATAGCTAGTGAGTCCATAAAAATCCTACCTTCCATCATAGATCTAGGTTGAACTCAATTCTTAAATGCCTCAATCTTTTGAGGATCTACCATTACCCCTTCTTTTGAGACTACATGACCAAAAAATGAAACTGATTTCAACAAAAATTCGAACTTAAAATTTTTTGCGTACAACTTTATTTTCCAAGAACACCCAGATTAATACGAAGATGTTCGACATGCTCTTTCTCACTCTTTGAATAGACCAAGAAATCATCAATAATTACTATCAAAAATGAATCAAGAAATGGTTTGAATACCCCATTCATTAAACTTATGAAAGCTGCAAGTGCATTGGTCAAACCAAAATACATAATCGAAAACTCATACTGCCCACATCGAGTTCTAAATGCCATTTTGTCCACATCTTTTGGCCTAATTTTCAATTGATGGTAATCGGATCTTAGATCAATTTTTGAGAAAATTATTGCCCTTTGCAACTGGTCAAAGAGAGCATCTATTTGAGGTAAAGGATACTTGTTTTGAATAGTAACCCTATTCAATTGTCTATAATCTATGAATATTCTCATACTACCATCCTTCTTTTTAAGAAATAAAATTGGAGCACCCCATGGGGAAGAACTAGAGAAAAACAATTCTTTGTCTAGAAGATCTTGAATTTGTGCCTTAATCTCTTTTAATTCTGTCAGAGCCATGCGATACAGAGGGATGGAAATGAACATGTACCAGGCTCTAAATCAATGCCAAAATATATATTTCTATTAGGAGGCATACCAGGCAAGTAATTAGGAAATACTTCACTAAGTTTAGACACCACAGAAATAAACCCAATGGCTGGAGCCTCAATCTAATATGGGCCAAATAAGGGACAATAAGACAAACATCCTCGCTCTACTAATTTACTGGCATGAATGGAGGATATAATTTTTGCTTGCTTAGTCTTGTACACCCCTTCCCACTCTAATTTTTCTTTTATAGAAATTTTGAGAGTCACAAACTTACTATTACAATTCAACACAACATAGTAGGGGGGACAACCAAGTCAAGCCTAAGATTATATCAAAGTCAATCATATCCTAAATCACCAAATCATACTAAGTCTGAAAATCCATAAATAAAATAAGGCAAGCATGGTAGACATGAATAGCTATGACTGACTCTCCAATTGGGGAAGGTACATGGATAGGGGCATCAAGAACATCACAATTCATATCAAATTTTGAGGCAGATCTCACAGATATATACGAATAGGTAGAAATTGGATCAAACAACACATTAGGCATCCATGACAAACAAGAATAATACATGTGATTACTACATCAGACACCTCTGCCTCATTCTTGCTCAGAAAACATAACATTGAGCCCTGTTATATTGACGAGCTACTTCCTTGCCTAGTTGCGTGTTACCTCTGCCTCCACCACCATTTCCTCTACCTCCACAACCTCACTTATTACCTCATTGCCTACCCTGTGGACGTCTTTTACCAATATTACCATTCCCCATCGGTACCACTACTCTTGATGGATGTTGCGCAGAGTCTAGCACATGCGGATTAGGGAAGCCTCTCCTCATATGTCCAAGATATCTAAAATTGTAGCAAGTATTGACCAACAAATGGTTTGTTACCCGTCAAAGGGGTGACTCCTCTGATATCCTGAAAATTATAAGATGGAGTTCTCGAATAGTTACTTGTAGAGGTGGGCATAGCAGACTGAATCGGCTTGGATGCCAGCTTCAGCCTAAGGGATCCTTTAGAATAGGTGCCCTAAAAATTTCCAGAATTCTTGGCTCTCTTAGCGAACGCCTTATCTTGACCATCTTTTATACCCCCCCCTACTTTCTTAACATAGTATGTCACCTTATCGAAGTTTCTTCCTTCAACAGTCATATGAACAAATAATACTTGCAACTCAGAATTCAATCCCCTAATAAATAAGAGGATCATCTCCTCCTCTGTACTAACCAACTGCTCCAAGGAAATAAAATCATCCTTCTTGCGATCCCTCAAAGTTCTCGGTACATACTTTTCTAGAAACACAACATGAAATTGAGTAGAAGTAAGTGGAGATGAGGTAGAAGACATGCACTCTATATAATCTCTCCACCACTGGTTTGCCTCACCTTGAAGTTGGAAAGATAAAAACTCAACCTCATGTTGGAGAACAATACCAAATTTATGCAGCCTCTCATAACAGTCTAAGATAAAACTCATAATCATTTTCAATTTTTAAACCGAAAAATACCAGAGGCTTAAGCTTCAAGAAGTTAGTCAACATATCATGCTCATTGCCATTCATAACAAAACCCAAAGAAAGACGGAAGAAAACATCATTACCCCCCGTTCCACTCATCCTAGGAGCAAAACTAGCAATCGAAAGATTGGCGGGAGCCTGAGTTTCTTGGACAGGGGGGACAATTTCATGACCAACCAAAATTTTAAGGAAAGACATGATGTTCTGCGCTAACACTAGATCCAAGGGATGAACAACTATAGTCCCTGTTGGTACCTCTTCCTCTTATCAATTTTCCTCAACATCTCCGACTTCAATATCCTTTTCTAATTCCTCATTATGTATAGGAAGATTCTCATTTATAAGAGAATTTTCAACTGGTACCTCATTCCGAGTAGGCGTTATTCTCCCACAACCTCTACCCCTAGATATTCATCTACCCCTACCTCGACCTCCCGCTGCAGGTTACTTAGTTGGCGCATTGATTGGAGCGACGGGACAGAGACCGTTGAATTTTGTATTAACCATCTATAGACAGAAGAGTTAATGAGGTTATATACCAATTTGTATAACCCAAACACCAATTGGACCCAAGTTATAGCACGAAAGGAGACAAGAGAAAAATATATAAGTTTCCTAAGGTCCTATAGTCTCTCGAAGAAAAGTAAAGGTGTTTCTGTACCGTTCCGTGATACTCTCATAGACTCGTTTTGGTACAATGAGATGAACGACCCTATGCTCTGATACAAACTTCTGTCACGACCCAGGCCGTCGTGATTAATACCCACACTGATCCTCCGGTGGAATAACTACTATTATGATCCAAACTAAAGCAATTAATCTAAAACTAAGTCATTTAAGTTATGGAAGCAAGTTAAATAAACTAAGTAAGAAGTTTTCATAAACTTCAACGAGGATTTTAAAGTACTAACAAAGCAAATGCGGAAATAAATAACCTAAAACCTGAAAGTCAATGTACCAAAACTACTAATGACAATCAAGTCTAAAACAACGAGGATCATCACCCCAACTAACGTAAAACATCTAAGACCTAAACTAAGTCCGAAATGTGGACATAGACCCATAGAGAATCCAAAGTAGCTCGAAAGATGCTATCTCGCCCTTGAATTCAAAAGAGACGATCATAAATCCTCTAAGCGAGGTCTGTCAATAGATATTGAATGATGCCTTGTACTTAAAAAAAAAGGCAAATATAGTTATAGTACACAACCACCGTATACTGGTAGGATCACACGACTATCCACTAAGTGCAACATAACCAAGTCAATTACAACAGCATAATCATGCAATATATCGAACATATACAATATTAAATGTCTTATGTTTCAACAATTTCACATTTATCACAAGTATGTCAAATAGTTAGTCCTCTTAAGGAACCCACACTGAAACTGTTAGTTCACCTGAAAGTCGTACCCAATCCCATAATTATGTCGAAATGTCACAATCTGATTCCATGTATGTCGGAACGTCGAAATTAGATCCAAAATATATATCGAAATATGGAAATCCGATCCAAATTAGTTATGCTGGAACGTGGCAATCCGATCCATCAACACACCACATCACAAACACAAGTATACTATCAAGTCATACAATCAACAATGATTCATGACATATAATCATTTATCCATCTTATTTTAACAAGTGTGAATTCAACAATGCAGCATTCACATACATACATGCATCATAGTGAAATAATAACAAGAATACATCACACAATCATAGAATCACAACCATCACCTACCTCCAAACAAGCTTGAAACCCTAAGAAACTTGATTTTCCCTTTTTGAATCTGTTCCGCTTGTTCTTGGTCTACAATTAATTAATATAATCTGGGAATGAATAAACAATCACTAATTATCCGGATTCCTAATAATTCTATGAACCCTAGATCAAAATCATGATTCCAATCATCCAATTTAGAGTTGTTTCCTCCATTGAATGTATATTAAAATACTTCCCTATCATTATTAACCAATTCTATTCAGTTCTATCGATAAAAAAATGGATTCTGAAAGTGAAAAGCTTACCTTTAGCCTCAAGAATGGAGAAAAATAAGTAGGAGTCGCCTGGGTTCGTTACTTAGCTAAAAAAGTTGAAAAGTTCATTATGAGGTCATTTAGGGGTTTATTAACAATTTTAGTTCGTGTCCTACCTGCCACAACGGCAGCGTTAAGCAGGAAAATCCGGTGCCACAATGGGATTTATGAACCAGTGAGCAAATTAAAGGATTCCCAAATCCCCATTTCACAACACACCTCTGACCTATGACGTTTAGAAAATACCCTTTACGCTAAGAGCAATTCCTAGAGTTCTAGATGTCTGAATTCAATTTATTAAAGTCATCTAGATTCCTTAACAAGTTATATCACTTCTCATGCAATCAAAATCATAAATGGTTCACCCGATTGTTACCAGATTTCCCTGCATGTTAATGAATTTGATTTCGTTGGAATTTGGACTAGGTTGGAAAAATTTTAATTACTACGAAAATATTCCTGCCTAAAATTTTCCCCTGTTGGCTTTTCTATAATGACACAACCCGGTCATTACAAGAACTCAATTCATTTTTTACATCCTTATAAAAAAAATGTAAAAATTGTTCCAAAAAATAAATAGAATCTTAATTTGATGAATAAGTATGTAAAAAATGTTCAAACAAATTTTTCCAAAAAAAATTATAGTTATACATTACTAATTTGCAGATTTCACAAAGTTAAATTTATTAATTAAAAAAATATGTACATACATAGAGAGATTTAATCTCAAATGTATTCAATTTTTTTAGAGATAAAGTGATTAGTTACTATGTTTATTAACTTTAACATTAGCTGTTTTTTTATAGAAAAAAATTAAATAAATAATTTGAAATTATCAAAAAAAAATTTGAACAAAACTATCATTCCGGGAAATTTCTAATAATTTAAAACATAATTGATTTTGTGCATTCTTATATAATTTTTTAAACACTGATCCAAAGAAATATATAAAATTTTAATTTCATAAATAATTATTCAAAAAATAGTCAGTATAATTGTAAAAATTTTCATAAAAAATTAATTCAGTAATTTACAAATTATCAAAAAATATATAAAAAAAAACTACACATACCTACACTTCCAGTTCTCTCTCACTTCATGTTATCTTTACTTCGTAATTAATTTATAAGTTTTAAGCCTTTTATATTTATTAATAAAAAATAAATTATAACAACATTTTTTAAATAGATAATGGTTTACAACTACAGGTGAATTATTTTAAAATTAGAAAAAATATATTGAATAAAAAACAGTTTTTGGAATGAATCCTAATAATTTAGAACACAGTTGATTTGGTGTATCCTCATTTTATGAAATGATATTGATTAAATAAAAATTGTATCCATTTGCATGATCAACCAGAGAAGAGGGTTTTATGGAGGATATAATATGTTGTGTAAATTATATTTAGATTGTAGCCAAAATTTGAGTTATTATTTTCAATACTAGGTCCCAAAATAATTTTTAAATTTTAAATTCATTAATTAACACAAATATCAATTCATCGCACACCATGTGCTATCATTAATCTTTTTAGTTTAAGAAGTTATTTAAAAAACGGTTAGTGCATTTCAAGAACTAATCCTTACTATGAATAAGATTAGAATGAATTTTATCATCATCAAGTACTTATATAAAATCAAAACACTATTTGATTGGACATGCGATACTAATACTCATTAGTAATTCATATTATCTATCTATAAATAATAGGAAAAGAACAAAGGTTTATGGATCACCACCACAAAATTAATAAAAATAATAAGTAATAAATAACAATTTAAAAAACATAAATTAGAAATCATTTTAAAGATGTTTACGTTAAAAATGTTGTATTGGTTTCCATTTTTTAATAAATTAAATATGTTTGTTCCTAATAAAATAATAACTGTCTAATTTTTTTTAAAAAAAATTATGACAGTAGAAGTTATAGTTTATGAATTATCAAAATTAATTAATTTAAAATTTAAAATTTAAAATTTAAAAATCTATAATAGAAAAGAAAAAAAGCGCATGAATGCGTGTCATCACCAAAAAGAATCATATTTTTAAATAATTAATATAAATCATTTAAAAATAATTTTTAAAATTAGTCCCATTTAAATGGAAACTGTTTTTAATTTTAATTTTTTTTAAAAATTATAACTTAAATACGGTTAAAAAAAAAGTCGTACAAAGTTTAATGATTTTTTAACTGAACATTTAGTTTAATAAAAAAATTTCCACCAAATTTGATGATATATATATATATATATATATATATATATATATATATATATATATATATTTTGGAAACATAAAAAAATTGCAAACATAGACTGAAAACACGTTCAAAACACATGTTTAAAAAAATTAAAATAAAATTAAAATAATTAAATAGTAAATCTCATAAATATATATATATATTAAAATGGGAACATAGACATTTTTAAAAATAAAATACAAAAACAGAACGGAAAACACGATATAAAAAATGGAAAAACACAGAAAAATTTAATTAACCTGTAGGATATAAAAAAAAAAAGGATAACATGACAAAGTAGTTATTTTTTTATTCGCATTTAAAAGTGGTTACCTTAAACTGCTTATGTACACTTTATCTTTACATATTCATAAATGAATAAATAAATACAATTGAAAAGCTTTTTCAAAAAACAGTCATCTACATTCTACATTCTAATCAAACTAACACTAAATTACAAAATGGCAATGGTAAGGCAACATAATGAAGTCACCAACAATCTTGGGCAGTTTAAGCTGTGTTTTGAGCATGCATATATGTGTTGCTCTATTCGTACGAAGAGATTGTTTTTTATAAGTATGATTTAGTTATGATCTCAATTGAGAACAATTCCGTTTTTTTCTTTTTTCTTTTTTCTTTTTGCTTCTTCATCTTTTATCTTTCTCTTTAGATCTCATATAAAGATGATAAAAGACATCAATGAAGGAAAGATTCACAAATATATTTAAGTTGTGATATTAAAAATAAAAATTAGGAATAAACTACTTACTTTCTCTCTCAAATATAATTTAATTTGTATTTTGGTATATAATTTTATTTGTTACATCTTATTATCTATTTTTATCTCATAAGTAATTAAATATCTACTTTATTTGTTTATCTCTACTTATATCTTATTTATAATGTATTTTGTGTATCTAAAAATTAAACCAGAAAAATATACAAAATATGCATGAAGATACTAAATCTTATTTTTTTTACATTTTAGATAGGTAAAATAGTCTAATAGACCTTATACTTATATAAATTTGTATTGTGAACCCTTCTACTTTTTTGTTTGTCAATAGAATCTTTAAATTCAATAAAATACAATTTAAAAAAATTCTTCAACCATTGTCCAGACCTATTTGACAGTAGATGTCTGAGTAGACAAAAGCTTATAACTACTCGCCTATTAAAGCGGGTGAGGAGCAAAATATTAAAAATTGTAAAAGAAATAATTTTTTAAAACCATCGATCAAAATTATTGTCGTCTTCACCACTTAATCCTCTTTTTCAGCCATATGCTTCCCTTCCCAACCCCTTTTTCTATTTTTTCATAAATCTATTTTCATTTATTTAGATGATCTTGACACTTTCTCGAGTCCACTAATTTACTGACGGAGTAAGAGAGTGGCACTGGTAGTGCTCGACGGACATCGATGTACGTAGAGGAGGGAGGGAGAGAGGCGCATCTGGTCAACGGAGAGGAGAACGGTGTGGGTGAGGGCGCGAGGATCTAATCATGGCGGTAAATATGTCAATGGTGTGCGGCGGAAATGAAGACGAAAATGGTGATGGTGTTCAGCTAGATTTGGTGCAATGACTTAGATTATTGATTTTGTAGAGATTGGAGGAAGAAAGAAAAATGATGATGATATGGGGAGATTAAATCTAAAGGAGTACGAGTGGTTTCGCCAATAAATATGGTGATGGCGGCGACGACGACGAATTAACGACGTCATGGGCGTGAATTTGTGGGAATTGAGAAAATGTGCCGTTTTTTTTTTTTCACAACAAAATGTCTAGGGTTTTATTTTAAATAAATATACTTAATATTTATCTGTTTTTTCTTTAATTAAATAATTTTGATTAATAACTTTAAAAAAAATTATGATATTGTATTAATATATCTGATGTGGATATGAAATGTTATTTATGTAGAAGAGAGTGAGTTATACATATGGTTGGAGAGATTTAAATGTTTTATTTTGATAGAGTTTAAAAGAAATAAAATTTATGTATTGCACGTTTTATTTTATTTTAATTCCAGCAATACTATAAAAATATGTGCAAAATACTTGCATCAAGAAATCAACCAAATTTATTATTTACACGCATTTAAAGTGTCACTCTATTGTTGAATAAAACTAGTAACTATAAAAATACTTCTAAAGAGTATAACTTTATTTTAATTATCGATTTTCATTTTGAAATCCAATATGAAAATCATTTAATCAAATATTTATAATGGATGAAAATTGGACGAATTTTTTGCTTTTATCTCTTATGATTATAAATTAATTAATTTATCTTCATTTGTTAATGAAATTGATTTTTAAGATTATTAAGGTCAATTTTAAATATGTGTGTAATAGTTTATGATAAATTTAGAAAATTAAAGTAATTGATTAAATAACAATCTGAAAGTTAAACACTCCTAACAAGAATCTCTTCTCCTAAATCATCAGAACACAATAGTACATTTATCTTCACTCCAAATAAAAAACACTAGAAACTCAAATTCTTTATTTAGTCTTAAATAAATTATAAAAATGAAGGTGTATATTCCTGTAAACTACATACTAAAGATAATGGAAAATAAATAAATTAATTGAAAAAATAAAAAAAATCCGGATGTAATCCACTAGAAAAATCACGAAAATATACAATAGGATTTAGTTTTAGCTCTTTATAATTATTTTAAATTTTTTTAATAGGATTTACAGTAGTATTGAGAAGTTTATTTAACGCCATTTTTTTAGATATAGTTACCCCGTTTAATTTAACTTTTTTCATTTTTTAAAATCTAACTGATTATACATTTGGGTTGTGACTAACGTTTATGTTATTTTGAACTCTTATTTTTGTCATAACTAGAATACTTATCTTTACTAATTGACATCTACATCATTATTTTTTTAAAAAATATATAATTATTTTTTAAAAAGGGTGATGCAAATTAAACAAAAATACTAATTTTTAACAATGACAATTAAAAATATTACATGAGATTTGTGTTTCTTTTTAATTTTTTTTAAATAACAGATTTAATTACAGAAAAATTAGTTGTTAATATTTTAGGAGGAATATATGTATAATCAAATTTTTGTCGATAATGTGATGATATGATAACATTTCTTAGGGTTGGTGTATTGAATTGGAATGTCTTTAATTATGACTTGTGAGTTGTTGGCTAAGATGTAATGATATATCTATGTGTCTTATCATAATATGATTATGTGAATGTGCTAATCTCATATGTGTGAATTGTAATAACAAGACAATACTCATACAATTTCTACTGAGCTATGATGATGATTATATAAGAGGATACACCATATGACCTAAATTAAGCTATGATAATCAATAAAGACTTAAAGACATTTCAAAAGGGACACTATCTTAGCACCGAGTGAGGTTGCATGTGAGGGGTGGCGCCTTCCCAAGGAGGGAAGGTAGGGTTCGCCATGGTTCTCACAGGGTGGATACGCCATGGTTCTCACAGGGTGGATAGCCTCGTAGTACAAAAATGGCATAGAGTGATGTTTCCATGACAGCCCCCAAGATTCATAAATATGTTGTCACCATAGGAATACTAGCTAGTGATCCACCTAGATGCTATGTTCATGTTTGGTATTACATTGGCCGGTAGACCACCTTCTATCGATGTAACGTTTTATAACATCGAATTCCACACTTTTTCTAGAGTAAAATGAAGTAAAGTAGTAAACACTAACTAGGGTGACTAAATAGGTTTGACTTAGCCTAGGTAATGAGACTCTACCTATATCTTGCACTAGTTTGCCTTGAGGGAAGCCTTAGGAGGTTGTTTCTATGTTCTTATGATATTATAAAGTGACTATTATGTATATGTTGACATTACATATTCTTGATTCTATATGATGTTAGTTTCACTTATGAACATGAGGTTGGTCTATATTGCTAAAGTATGAGAAATATTACTCTTGATGCTATGTTATGTGAAGTTAGGTTTTGTTCATGGTCCTTTATTTGGTTTCCTTGATTAAGTAGGGTTATGGAGCTTTACTTGGTCATTGCACTTGTACGCTAAATGATGGATTATGGGTAAGGGTCTTGACTATGTCATGATATTATGAACTCTTATATGTATTGACTTGACTATACTTGATGATGTTGATCTTGTGTTGTATATGACTG
This sequence comes from Solanum habrochaites, assembly GCA_027704765.1. Classification (NCBI taxonomy): domain Eukaryota; kingdom Viridiplantae; phylum Streptophyta; class Magnoliopsida; order Solanales; family Solanaceae; genus Solanum; species Solanum habrochaites. The sequence continues at coordinate 41,729,374 of JAKWJA010002500.1, forward strand.
TGTTCATTGGTTTATATGGGTTCTTAGATGTGCATGAGGCTTTTTAAAGTAAATTAGCATGTTTTGAATAAATGTCCTCTTTAGCATGATTTCAATTATTGTACGTGCATATACTCATACTTAGTACAAGTGTGTACTAACCCATGTGTTATGTTTACTACAAAATGTAGGGTCCGGCCGTAGAGCTTATAGAAAGCCTTTGAAGACTACTTGGATATTCCCCAAGTGTTCGTTAGGTCCTCACCTTCCGAAGACTATCCCACTATCAAGCTATTGATGTTGTTCTAGTTATAAGACTTCTAGTTCTTTCCTTTTCACCTGGAGATGATTGTTATATGAGTCTATATGAGGCTCTTTGTTGTAATGAAGTATGGGTTAAGCCGAAATTCTTGTATTCCTTTTAGATGGTTCTAATATGAGACATATTATAGACATCCTATGAGATTATGTTCCTATACTATGTATGCGAAATAAAAGTAGAAGCCTATCTAGTGCTTTCTATTGCGAGGAGTCTATGTAAACTACCTAAATATATATTATGTGTAAGCGAGAGGTCTATGTAAACCTCAATGTAGAAGTATACGAAAAGTTCTAAATTTCCGCATTTTAACCTATAAAATGTAATGACGAATGCTAAGAGGTAAGTCTTTAGTCCTTTTCAAATACGACGACACCGATTACCTCTAGGAGGTACTCCCCGAATGTGACAGGTTACAAGAATATTGATTATAATGTTGGAGATTACGGAGGTTATGGTTATCTTTGTAATGGAAATAATGGGTGAGAAAAAATATCTTTGTGTAATGATGCTATAATATTTTATAATAATATTATATTATATTATTAAAAAAAAAACTAAAACTAACCTACACTACCCCCCCCCCCCCACCCCCATTCACCCACATGTCACCCTACTTACAACAGTACCCCGTCAACCCTTTATACTACTACCCCACTCAACTCACAACCCTATCATCTGCACACAACACACCGCACTCCCCCACACTTACATCCACACACCCATTCCTACAACATATCACCCTCTATCCTACATATACTACTCATTCCCAGAAAGGAAGGGGATCAACAACATACACTCAGTACTCCTAAAAACATATGCACACATATACACAAACGACACAACCTATACACCTTCACTCAAAAATCTCATAACCCCAAAAAAAAGACTTACCAACACACTAAAACACAGAACAAAACCTTTTTGTTTCTCAAAAACACACACACGTACAACAGGGAAACATTAAAATATTTTCTTAAACAAATACACCCAACATACACAACACTATCAGCAAAGGACAACGAAAACAGAAAGAAAAAACTCACAACAACAACAAAAAAAAAAACTACCAACACACAGACAACACCAAGACGAAGAGGGAGAAAAAATAAATCACACTTTATTTATAGTTTTTTTTCACTCACAAACAAAAGTTGAGGTCACCGTTCACTTTCGGGGTTCGCGTTCGTCATTCATTAGTAGGATTGCTTTCTTTTCGTGAAATGAATTTTTGCAAGAGGTACTATTTAATTTTTAATTTTTTTTAATTTTTATGATTATATAATACTTCATTCCAATGTTATGAAGTTTGCTCAAAAATATAGGTGTGTTTAATTTTGACACAATGATATTCAAATACTTTATATTTGTTCTATTGTACAATATTTTTCATTTTGTACCATATATTATTATTGATTAAGTATCTCCTTCATCCGATCAAAATTTATTAAATACCTGAAAAAATTATCTTATAGTCTGTTTTGTCAACTTTATCTAAAATTGAAAATGTTCATCCTAGAAAGATTAAGAAACGAAGAGTTACAATTTATAATTATTTTTTCTGTTCTGCATGACTTATAAATATACTAAAAAAATATAAATGTATTTGTTTATGATTTTAAACTTTTATCATTTATATAGTATGTTAGAACCGTAAATAAGCAGGTGTAACGCGGAAGCTAGCAAAGCAAATCTCAAAAGACCACGAGTAAGAAGACAACGAGAAATATACCAAAAGACACAAAGATTTAACGTGGTTCGGTCAATCGACCTACGTCCACAAAGGAGATGAGCAATCCCCTATAAATATGAGAGTACAAAATACAGAGGGAAACAACCTCAACCAAATCACTCGGAATACATGGGAGGTTCACACAAGTGATAACGTATCAAGCTTGTGACCCATAAATTCTCCCTCTAACAAAAACTCTCAAAGCCCTTAAGACTACATTGTGAATGCTGATTAAGTTAGAAGGAACATGCCTCTATTCATAGAGTCCTAAACCTTTTCCTACCAGAAAAAGGATTAGTCAATCCAAAACCTTTTCCTAAAAGGAAAACCTATTTATGGTAAGAAATTTAGGGCAAATAAAACCCAACAAATCTCCACCTTGGCCTGAATTTCTAACAAAATAAATTTGTCCACCTTTTTCGCTTAATCTTCAACAACTTGCTTCTCCTCTCCATAATCTTTTTTGCAAAATTTATGTCTCAACACAGAGAACCTCTCTGAAATAATTTCTCCAACAAAATCTTCGTTACTGTTAAAAAGGTTGCGGCTAGAACTACACCCGTCAAGATGAACACCTCTTTCTAACCTGGTTCAATCATCGATTATCGAACCACTAATCCTGACTCCGTCATTGAATCTGGTTCTGATACCACTTGTTAGGACCGTAAATAAGCAGGTGTAACGCGGAAGCTAGCAAAGAAAACCTCAAAAGACCACGAGTAAGAAGACAACGAGAAATATATCAAAAGACACAAAGATTTAACGTGGTTCAGTCAATCGACCTACGTCCACAAAGGAGATGAGCAATCCACTATAAATATGAGAGTACAAAATACAGAGGGAAACAACCTCAACCAAATCACTCGGAATACATGGGACGTTCACACAAGTGATAACATATCAAACTTGTGACCCATAAAGTCTCCCTCTAACCAAAACTCTCAAAGCCCTTAAGACTACATTGTGAATGCTTATTAAGTTAGAAGGAACATGCCTCTATTCATAGAGTCCTAAACCTTTTCCTACCAGAAAAAGGATTAGTCAATCCAAAACCTTAGCCTAAAAGGAAAACCTATTTATGGTATGAAATTTAGGGCAAATAAAACCCAACATAGTATTCATGAATATAAATAGTATCAAATAATTTATCACTAATAGTACAATATATGACTCGTTAAAAATATTTATTTCGATTAAGAATGTGATTACACATTTTTTATGAGACATTAAAATAAAATCAAGAATTTAGTGATACACCTTGTCCAATAATATAATTATATTTCATTAATTTAAAATAACACTGTTAGATAAAGTTAGTAAGTGTGATGCAAAGAAGACGGGTATGTATCTAAACATCCAAGAACGAAATTATTTATTTGGATCGTGACAAAATAAAAGTTCAACAATAAAAATATCAGCAGAACTGTAGAATATATTATACATCCAAAAAATAGTTAAAATAGGTATAAGTCAATAAAAGCGACCGTGCTAGAACCACAAGACTTGAACGATGACTAATGCCTTTCCATCCCATCAACAAATTCCTTACCCAAATTTCTAATTGGCAGACCAAATAAAGAGTCATTTCCTTTTGATTAGGCATTGAAATAAAGGTGAATTGGAACACTATAACTCAATTTCAAGCGGAGACTCTGAAAAATAAGATAATCCCTAAATCAATACCATCACTTTATTTAAAAAAAAAACCTTCCACCATCCGAAAATGGGTGTGACATCTCTGGAGGCTCCATTAAGGAATAACCAGAATTCTATATTTATTATATTAACTTTTACTTGATCTTATTATATTTTTTAAGATATATTGTGTGTGATGGCCTGATGTGCTACTTATTGCTTATTTATCGCTTTGATTTTGCTGAATTGTATTATGTATTGTATTTTCACACAACTCTTCTTAGTCTAAAAAAAACGGTTCACACACGATCACGAAAATGCAGTTGTGCATCCTACTTTCTATTGAGATAAATAGAGTATTTTGACACCTGATGAAGGATTATTACTAGCACATGTTAGAGTGGTTGGATTAACAATGAGGTCGAAATAGTGTTGCTATCAATAAGTTTTCCCTCCTTGGCTCGAGTTATTCTCTCGGGTAAGTCAGTCTAGACACCAATCTATTCGGGATTGAACCTAGTAAAACTAGAATATAGATATTCTTATCCCTAGTAGGTTGTACTTATTTGCATCATTTGATTTGATTTAGTGAGCCTCGAAACAAGAGTTGGGTCCGTCTAAGATAAGTATTCCTCTCTTACTTGACCACTTAGATCATTTAATGTGCTACATGAAAATAAATTTATTTAAAAAGTCTCTATAAGTTGACTCATTTTAGTGTGATTAGTAAAGAAAATTTATCTTTCGATCTTTACAAAAAAAGGGAGAAAAAATAAAATATTTCTTCTTCTACAACATATTATACATTTCTAGAAAATAAAATGAAAGATTTTACACTATTTAACCATTATATACAATAATTAAAGTTCTTTTTGTACAGTTAATAAAAAATTTCAAAATATTTTACATTGATATTACTTTAAAAGTTGCATTTGTCAGAAAATAATAATAATTAATATCTCAATGTTTTTTTACTATACAATTTGAACGGACTACACACACTCAATGAGATATGTAAGCAACTATTTTTGGGTTTGGTTATCTTTATTCAAAAATTTTAAAAAAATTCTTCATATATGTTTTTTTTAAAAAAAAGTTGTACTCTTTATTCAACAATTTTGTATTTCTTCTTACCAAAAACACTTTTATCTTAATAATGTTGAAAATTTTAGAATTCGTCACTAATATGGAAAGTCAAAATATTGTCTTTGTTTATTTTATTTCAATTTCGCATACAATTTAAGATGAAAAATAGATTGTTGCGTAATTTTATTTTAGTAAATCAAGAAAACATAATATTTAATCTTAAAAGTTCAAAAAATTATGCAAAGATCTTAACCATTTTTATCACGTGTGTTATGTACTCAATCCAAATGAAATTGATAAATGCATCATTTTTTTTTTTTAAAAAAAAAGTATAAAACCATAACCATATAATCAAATAATAATAAAAATAAATATAGTTGAGCTAGTTAGGATTAAACATTAGACTTTCTAAACTAATTCTATAAATAAAAAGAGTTGTGTATGCGTGACGTGCATCATGTGGTTATAAATGAAGAAGGCCTAACCCTAACAATCTTTGTTATCCATGCACACTAATTAACTTAAGGTAGTTGACTTGTGATTAAGCTGACATCTCATCTCTACTATACAAGGTAGAAAAGGAAAGAGAAAATGACCCGTACAAAGGGATCAGAGTTAGAAAATGACGAGCTAAACAATCAGGTGATGTCACAAGAAAAAGTGTCACTAGAAGAAGTTAGGATATTAATGCAACAAATGACAGAAATGTACGAAGCTTGGATGAATGGATAAGTTCCACCATCCTCAATTCATAACTATCTGAATATGAATATGTCGTCTCCTATCCATGTGTCGTCAAGTTTCCAATCTATTCACATGGATTTGGAACCTATGCTAACACATCAAATGACGTTGAAACTTTCGTGGTTAGCCCTTTAAGTACGCTGATGACAAGTAATCTATTCTTTATGCCAAATACGCTGACTAATACCATTTAGAAGCCAACAATAGTGCAAAAATTCCAACAATGATCATGGTTACACCCCTAAAGTGACTTTTAAAATTCTAGGCTCTTACCCTCACACTCATCAGTATAGTTCCCCTATTGAAGCTGAAAAAACTATTAAGAACGAGGAACATGAAGAAATGTCTAGACAATTTAAAAGTTTGGAGCATAGTGTAGGAGATATGCAAGGATCGAAAGGCCACTAAAAGTGTCTCATTAATGATTTGTGCATGTTTCCCACGTTCTTCTACCCATCAGTTTTAAAACTCCAAGTTAGAGAAATATGATGGACATGGAGATCCTTTAGCTCATTTAAGGAGATATTGTAATTAACGGAGAGGGGATTGAAGAAAAGGAGAATTTCTCATGGCATATTTTGGGGAAAGTTTGATGGGAATTACATCAAAATGGTTCATAGATCAAGATACTTCTAACTGGCATACATGGGATAATTTGGCTTGATGTTTTACTCAAGAATTTTAGTATAAAATTGACATTATTCCAGATCGTACTTTACTTGCCAACACGAGGAAAAAGACTATCGAAAATTTTCGTGAATATGCTATTAGGTGGATGGAGCAAGCTGCTAGGGTTAAGCCTCCAATGAAAGTCTGAAATAATTGATGTTTTCCTCCCAGTGCAAGAACCTGACTACTTTCATTATTTACTTTCTGTTTTTGGAAAAAACATTCACCCCTCACACTTTATAATTGTCATGCCCCGAGCCTAAACCCAGGGCAGAACTGGCACTCGAAGACCGTTGCTGGCCTCGATCGGACCCTTGGCCTGAATTACTTAGTGGAAGACTTAAACACGAGAGATATAACTATAGTCTCGATTTCAGTCCCCGCTACAGAAATTATGTTTTGTCTCCATTCATAAATAACATTTTTGCATATTCATAGGACTAGTTCGAATGACTCTACACCTTCTGCACGCACGAGTCTCCGCCTGGTTTCTTTTTATAGTAAGCATGGATTTATTTTTCTTATAAAATAATTTAAAAGATAGTAACTTAACAAGAATGACAACTCAAGTCTTAAACGTATACAACTAAAATGAATAAGACTAAAGAACTAATACTATCTGTCTATGAAGCCTCTAAAATCAAGAGGGATGTTGGGACATAACTTCTTTCATCAATAACTAAAAACTAGAAAACAAGAGATAATGATGTCCTCTAAAATGTAAGGAGGCTCACAACTGACTCTGAGATTCTTACTGGATCAACGGTGCGTCGGAGGTCGATCCTAGTTACATGCATGTGCATCATAAGATGATGCAGGACATCAGTACATTGAATGTACGAGTATGCAAATTTGAATGATAATCACAACTTAAGCTTAAAAAGGGTATGAAGGGAACACTTACCTTTGCTCTTCTCAACTCAGGAATAACTTAACTCAATATAAAATAATAAGACAAATATAATATATATAAATCTTGTAAAACAATTGAAAACAACTTAGTTCATTAAAGAAAATGCAATAACAAACTCAAGTTTACTTATATAATGAAGTAATATAGTTTCTATTGTAAATTCTCTAATCAACAACCACCACTATAAGCCTAAGTGGTGATACATAGTCTTGTCCATGCCGTTAGAACTGTCCAATACTTTGCCGTCATATAGGACTACTGAACTTAGTGGATCCACTAGCTTAACTTAAGTGATCATATAAAAAGTATGATCCTTTAATACCCTTGATGGCTACGTGGTTTATGGAGGCTTGGATTATTATGAACTAGCATACCCATATCGGTTCTCAATACTACTCCCAAAAATGTACTTAGCTCATATTTTTTATAACTTCTTTCTTTGGTTTGAGATAATTACTCAAATCTTAGCTCAAAGGATCTCTTAAAATCGATGTTCCCTTTCTTGTTCAAATATGAAAACACTTATGAACTCTTAGGGAATACTTAGTTTCCTTATCAATTTTTGAGAAATGATGTCAAATATTTACTCTTTACTTAAATTGAAACATGAGTCTAAAAAACAAAGTTAAAACATTTCTAAAGACTCTTGAAAAATTTGAAGAACTTTTCTTTGACTTGCTTCTTAAGTTCTAGACCTGACTCTTAACTTCTTTGACTTTGATCTTAACTTTCCTTTAATTAGATTATGAATTCAAGGTGTTTATGGATGATTTTATAATGTTTAGATGTACTATAAAGTGTTGGAATCTACGAGGAAGCATAGGTACATCACTAAGGAACTAGTACAGAGGGATGAAAGAAGAATAGGGAGAACTGGCGTCCGTGGCGCTCTAAGAGGCATGGGGCGTTAGCTCTCCAACTTCAGAGAGCAAACTGGGGAACTTTGGCTAGAGCGACGCGCCAGAGGCCAAAAGTCAGATGGACTTTTGTGGCGCTCTGGCAGGTGCGTCACCCAAAGCTTTTTCAGGAAAACCCTAGACTTTTCTCCTTCATTTTACATCTATAAACCCTCTAAACTTCCATGGTTCTTTTTCCAAACACTTAGGGTAATTAGTACCCTCAACATACAATAGATTTAACTCAAAAATTCCAGGAAACATGAATCAAATCATCAAGAAACTTCAATAACACAACCACAAAGAACTCAATGAAATTTTCAACAATGTTCTTTAAGAACTCGCTTTCTTAACATTCAAAGACTAGAATTCGCTGAATTAAAGTATGATTGGCGTGTGGATGACCTAAAACAACTCTATGTGATGTCACATACCTTTTAAGGGACCACCCCGACGAAATCCATATGCAAATCTCAAACGTTCTTGGAGATTCTTGATTTTCTCTCCTCTTTTCTCTTTTTTTCTCTCTTCTCAGAACCCTAGTGCAATTCTATTTTTTCTAAACTGAAAAAATTCTTGTTTTACCCCAATTAAATTCTTAAAAAAAATTAATATAATTAGGTAAGTAAAAGACCAATTTTCCCTTCCGAAATAGGGATTAGACTTTTCTTAATCAACCAACCCAACTTCCGAAAAGCATAACTCATTTATACAAACTTGGAATCGCGCAAAATTGGCGGCGTTGGAAAGATCATTTCAAGATTTTTCCAACTATATCTAGAAATACACCTAAATCATCCTGGACTAGGAGTTATGGTCATTTGAAAGTGACCAAAAACTAAATTTTAACTTACTTAAAATATTTCCAGATTTCCTTATACTTTCCAAAAGTGACTATTTCAAGATTTTAAACTCCTTTCTAGTCATTTCTAATTGTGAGATGTTACAATCAATAGGCATCATGTCAATTTCACAATTATCACCCAATGAAAGACACACAATACTCTATTATCCCACCTCAATATGCAGTCAATGGTGCACAACCATATGCATATCCACCAAAGTATCTTCAATGACGAGCACCAACATATCAAAATGTTCGTCCTTATTTTCAATATTTTCGAGAACCTTATAGTCCTCGTCCAAGATAAGGATTTGAAGGAGCTCAAAGACCTATGAAAAATTTCACACCAAATGGAGAGTCTTACACAAGTGTATTTGAGAAATTGAAAAAATCAAATATGATATAGCCAATTCCTCAAAATTGTGTGGATCCAAATGCATAAGGTTTCAATCCAACAATACAGTGTGCATACCATTCTGATGCTCCTAACACAGTACTGAGATTATCAAAATTTTAAAAGAAAGGTAGAAGAGATGATTGTGGTTCAAAATGATGATCCCCAAATGTTACTAAGAATCCTCTACCGAGGCATAGTGATGTACACTTTATCAATATTATATATGATGACAAAGAATATGACAATTCTGAAGAAAAGACAATTGAAACTGGAAAAGCTTTTACGAAGGCTAATGTGCAAAGCATTGGCTAAGAAGTCAAGCTTGGTGATTGGGAGACACTATTCTTTTCTCTAAAAAGAGTGTATGAATAGTTTATTTTTCCATCATTTTTGCTATGCAATTTTTTATTATTTTATTTTAGTAAGTCAAGCCTTTCTATTATTTCTATTATGGTTTTTTTTGTTGAGTCTTGTCGTAATTTGGGTTATTATAGAGTTGTAACCTAAAATTTAGTTTGTTGTCTTGTCATCAAGTTTTTCTTAATCTTAATACAATCCTTATATTGTGTCTTTTTGACCCATTTTATTTGGTTTTCCATATATACATCTCTATTCAATTCAATTTTTTTGACATGATATGCAAGAGGATTTGGTTAAGATCCTAACATTGGATCTAGTCATGGAATGAATATACCATAGAAGTTAAAAAAGAAATGCATTCGAGGAAATGAATAAAGAACTTAAACACCTTGATACACACTTTAGTATCGAGAACGTTTAAAAGAATAAATTTCTTTTTAATTGATGTATGTCATTTGTTGTAAAAAAGTTATTACTCAAATGGAGATTTCAGGCTGACAAATATGAAAAAAAAAGATATACATATACATCAATAAATAGGTTCAAAAGAGGTAATGTATGATTTTTACTTTACATCTTAAAGGGAACATGTTTGTATTTGACATTTTTAATATTGATATGATGCAAACATTTCATTCTACCATCCAAACATAGTCTAATCCTTTGTTACCCCTTTTGAGCCTTAATTTGTAATATCTCACCATTTTCAATAGTTATGAATAAGCTAAGAACCTACAGTTATTCATTTTTGAAAAAAAGGAAAATTTTGGTTAAGTTAAGAAAGTGAGTTTTGGTCATTTTCAAACGGCCATACCTTCTAGTTCAGAATGAGTTAGAGGTAGTTCTTGATATTGTTGGAAATCAATTCGAGATATCTTTCCAATGCCGCCAAGTTTGTGCATTTTTTATATCCTATGAGTGAGATATGGCTATCGGAAGTTGGGCTGTTACATTGAGAAAAGTCCAAAATTCGGATTTATGAAAGGGAAAACTAGTATTTTCTCCAATTAATCGTTTTAGGGAAATATTGGGGTAAAAAAATAAGTTTATTTCAGTTTTGAAAATTTAGACTTTACGCTTTGGGCTTGGAGAAGAGAGAAACGAAGAAAGAAAGGAAGAGAAGTCAAGAATTTGCCAAGAACATCAAGATTTTCGAGTGGATTTTGTCGGTGGTGATACCTATCAAGGTATGCAAGATATTTTGTGTTGGGTTAGTTCACCCACACACCAAATTTTTTTAATGAAGTGATTTTGGAGTTGTTTACATGTTAAAAAGTTAGTTCTTGAAGAATCTTGTCGAATTTCTGTTGGTTGATTTGTTAAATGCCTATTGTTGTTTTGATTCGTAATTTTTGGTTGTTTTTTGAGTTAAATCTATTGGTTATTGAAGGTACTAATGATCCTATGGGTTTGGGAAAATAACTATGGAGGTTTAGGGGGGTTAACATTGAAAAATGTGAGGAGAAAGTCGTCAGACGCACCTGAACAACACCTGGAGTGGTGCACCCTATTAGCGCCAAAAGGCCAGGGGAAATGCTCATGCATTCCGCCATGATGAGGCCTCTGAACTTGAGGCCTGGCGCAACACGCCCCGGGTTTGCCTGAGTTGGTTTTTTTTGCACAGTTTTCGTAGTTTAGCTTGTTTAAGTCCTTCTAAGGTGCATTAACACTTTTCGGTGATTCTAATTACTTCAAATGATTTCTAAAACACCTAGGAATCATCAAAAACATGAATCAAAACTTTAATCCATAATTTAATTCAAGGAACGCTAATATCAAAGTCAAAAGAGTTAAAAGTCAAGTCTAAAAGTTATGAAGTAAAACAAAGCAAAGATCTTAAAGGTTTTCAAGAGTCTTTAGCAATATTTTAGCTCTGTTTTTAAGACTCAAGTTTCAAGATAAGTAAAGAGCAAAGAATTTAGTTCATTTCTAAAAATTTTTAAGGGAATTAAGTACCCTAAAATTTTATAAATGTTTTCACATTTTAGATAAGAGGAAACTAAGATTTCCAAAAGCATTTTGAGCAAGAAAAGGGGACATCGTTTCGTAGAGAGCTTTTTAAAGCTAAGCGTTGAGAAATCATCTCAACCCAAAAAAAGAAAGTGTTTTAAAAACACATGAGCTAAATATATTTTGGGAGTAGTATTGAGCACCCATATGGGAATGCGAGTTCATAACAATTCAAGTCTCTATAAACCATGTAGCCAACATAGGTATTAATGGGTCATACTCTTTAGATGATCACACAAGTCAAGTTAGTGGATCCACTATGTAAAGTACTTCTATGCGACAACAATGTATAGGACTGTTTTGGAATTGTGGGAAAGACAATATATTACTACTTAGGCTTATAGTGGTGGTTGTCGATTAAAGAATCTCCCATAGAAATTATATTATTTCATATGTAAGTAAATTATGTTTGTTATTGTGTTTCTTTAACGAACTAAGTGTTTTAATTGTTTTACAAGCTTTTATATATTACACGTGTCTGATTGCTTTATATTAAGTCAAGTTATTCATGAGTTGAGAAGATCCAAGGTAAGTGTTCTTTCTTACTCTTTTCAAGATTAAGTTGTTGTTAACATTCCAACTCGCATACTTGTACATTCATCAGATTGGGGTCAGTAGAGTTTCATTTATCGAATTTGCGGTCCAACCTTGCCAAATAATGAAGATGAATGGTTCCATATCCCCCTAGAGTCTACCATATGTAATTATACGAGTTGGCCTGCATCGTATAATGATACAAACACAGGTAACCAGGATCAATATCATCTAGCACCTCGTTGATCTAGCCGATCACTCAGAGTCAGTGGTGAGCCTCCTTGCATTCTGAAGGATTCTTTTTATTTGTCTGTTTAGTATTTATTTTATAGGATGTTTTGGGATCTGTCCCAACATCCATCTCAGTATTATAGAGGCTTCATAGACAGTCATACAGTCAACATTGAGTCTCTCATCTTTATATTGCAGATATTTTGTTATGAGACTTAAGTGCCATTTTGGCCAATTTATTTTCTTTTATGATATGGAATGTGTTTGTATTATTGAGTTAACTCTTCCACTGAGTTAAGTAAGACAGTACAAGGGTTCGCTCGAGACCAACAATGATTTTGAGTGCCGGCCACGCCCAAGGTATAGGCTCGAGGCGTGACAAACTTTGTATCTGAGCACAGACTTCAAGAGACTGAGTGAGTATATGTAGCCATGTCTGTAGGGTCCTAGTTATCGATGTGATGCGTTCCACATCTATAATTAGGAGGTTGCAACATTTGGGAATACTTCACTTCTTTCATATTCATTTCATGCATTAGAGTTCATCTCCAAAAGTTTCTCTCTAATTCGTGATTGCGCATATTTTAAGATAACCATGCCTCCACGAATAGCAGCAAAAGGTCGTCCATCTAGGAGGAGTATAGAGGAACCAGAGTTTCCCAATGCACCTGAAGTGCAACCTTAAGGAGAAGTTACTAATGCTGAGTTCTGTGAGGCTATAAGGATGTTAAGCCAAGTGGTAATTAATCAAGTTTGACAACAAAGGGGCTACGCTAGAAGAGGCTGACACTTCCAGGATTCGTGAATTCTTGAGAATGAATACTGAGGATCTAGTGAATTTCGTTGAGAAACTGAGGAAGGTTTTTTTTTTGTGATGCATGTTACTGATGCTGAAAGAGTTGAGTAATCTGCATAGCGACTGTAAAATTTGGCTAGGACTTGGTTCGATAAATGAAAGTAAGGTAGAGATGAGGATGCACCACATCCAAGTTGGGTCTATTTTGAGGAGGCTTTCATCTTTGGGCGTTTCTTTCCCTGAGAATTGAAAGAGGCTAAGGTGTATAGTTTCTTACACTGAAACAAGACTCTTTGAGTGTGCATGAGTATGGGTTGAAGTTCACCCAGCTGTCCCGCTATACTCCTGAAATTGTTAAGGACATGAGGAGAATATGAGCTTGTTTGTCACTGGCTTGGGTCATGCATCCAGCAAACAGGGCAGGGCATCGATGCTGATAGGCGACATGGACATATACAAGTTGATGGTTTATGTGCAGCAGGTTGAAGAGGGAAAGTTGAGGGACAAATAAAAGTATAGAAACAAGAAAGCTAAGACAAGTAATGAATCTGGGCAGCATAAATGTCGTATGAATCGAACACATTTTTAGAAACAAAAGGGGTCGACACCATCATCTTCTAGTGCGCCTGTACTCAGAAATAACAGTGAGCATAATGGACATTATTTACAGGACTTTAGAGCTAGACCAACACAGTCTCAACAATGTTTGGCACATGGAGGTAGTTGGGATCCTACATATGCTAAGTATGGTAAAATCCACCTAGGTAAATGTCGTGACGGCCAGACAGATTGCTTTATGTGTAGGAAAGAGGGTTACTTCATGAATAAGTGCCCTAAGAACACGCAGGGTAGTGGAAATATGAAAAATAGAGCCCAATTTTCATCAGTTGCACCACCAAACATAACCGTACCTAGAGGAGCTATTTTTAAAACTAGCGGAGGGGCAAACCGCTTTTGTGTGATCACTAGTCGGCAAGAGCAAGATAATTCTCCAGATGTTGTCACCGATATGATCAAAAATGTTTATACTTTGCTAGACCCAAGAGAAAGTTTGTATTATGTAACTCCTTATGTCAGAAATAAGTTTGAAATTCTTCCTAAAAACTTTGTGAACCCTTATGTGTTTCTACACATGTTGGGAGTCTTTTTTAGTATAAATAGTCTATCGTGATTTTCCTATTTCCATCAATCACAAGAACACCTTGGCTTATCTAGTCGAGTTAAACATGGTAGAATTTGATGTCATTTTTGGTATGGAACAACTTTATTCCTATTATGCATCAATAGATTATAGAACTCGAGTTGTCAAGTTTCAGATTATTAATGATCCTGTTATAGAGTAGAGTAGTTGTTCATGACTGCCTAAGGGTCATTTCATTTCGTACCTTAAAGGCGAGAAAGTTAATTTCAAAGGGTTGTATTTATCACTTATCCAAGTAAATGACTCAAGTGTTGAGGTACCTTCCTTTCAGTCATTCCCAATAGTAAAAGAGTTCCAGAAGTATTTCCTGATGATCTACCCGGAGTCCCTCTTGAGAGAGAAATAGATTTTGTTACAGTCATTATCTCAGATTCTCGTCCTATCTCTATTCTGCCATAAAAAATCACACCAGCAGAGTTGAAAGAATTTAAAGAACAGTTGAAAGATCTATTAGATAAGGGCTTTATTCGATCAAGTGTCTCACTTCGTGGCTCTCCATTCTCGTTTGTAAGAAAGAAAGATGGTTCCTGTAAGACCCCAAAAATGGCATAGGTGAATCTAGATGTTAACATAGTTATAATGATGGTATGAGGTCCTTAATAGGTTTATAATCTTATATTGAGGCAGTGTCTAAGAGTTTATGTGCATTTTGGTTTATAATCTTATATCGAGGCAGTGTCTAAGAGTTTAGGTGCATTGGAAGTCAACGTCAAGGGACGACTAAGTCACCTATATGCCTCATATGTGGTTCTATGTGTTTATGTATTATTCGTAAGGTTATACGGTCATTAAATGAATTTTTATGATTTATATAGGCAGTATGTTAAGTTTGATTAAGTTTGGAGGTCAAACGTCTAAGAACGTCCATGACGTTCGAAAGTGTTGCCTTGGAACGACTATGTGTCTAAGCATATTTCGTCGAGTTTTATGTGTTTGTTTTGGATGAAATTCATGTTAGAGGTGATAAAATCATATATTATCATGTTTGGTTTTGAAACATTTGGTCAAACATCTCCAAGGACCATCCAAGGGTCCTTTAGGAAGGACCCAAGTTGGTACCAAGGCTTCTCATGACATCCCAAACCACGGAGGCAATCAATTCTCAGTGGGTCAGTCGATGCCCTGTTGGTAGGGTCTCATATATTGGGAGTTACCCATGGGATAAGAGAGGCCAAATAAAAGCCTCAGTCCCAGACCACGGACAAACAGGATGGTCCATTGGTCAAGGGACGAGCCGTAGATGACCCTTCCGTCTGTGAAGCTGTCCCTCCGTGCAGTTCACTGTCAAGTGAGGGGTCAACTTGTAATTTCACCCCAATTCCAAATAAGATTATTGGAAGTTACTTATTGTTCTTTTGGGTATTTTAAATGTGTTTATAAGCCTAAAATATTAAGAAGATTTTATTCTTCTAAAATCAAAACTCAAATCCCTTAGAATTCTCTCTAGAACTCCATTGGAGTCAAAACTCAAGGAAGAGCTTTGATTAACGAGTTGAATGGAGATTATTCCTCAAATTGAAGAATTAGATTCATCAAGTTATAGATTTTCATTCTTGAAACTCTCTTCATCAAGGAGCCCAACTTTCAAAGATGTTTTCTGAAGTTTTCAAGTTGAATTGTCCAATTTTATGATCTATTCCATGGGTTCTTGCATTAGTGATTTCTAAACATTAAATAATGATTGTATTGATATTGTATTAATTATTTCAAACTAAAATAACATATGAACCCATGAATTTGATGAACCCTAGTTTTTGACTAAGTTATGGATTACTTGATATTGATAGTTTTAGGTAAGCTATTAATTGATGTAATAATTGTAGTAAATTGATATCTAGGTTGTATTGAATTGATGAATACGTAGTAATTTGACCTATTTTCATGAATATTGTTATAATTATGTTGAATTGTTGCTTATGGCCATGGGTAAGGGTCTTGTGATATCGAATGTGGCGGTTTGGCATTGGATTGAGGTGTTGAGGATGATGTGGTGGTAAGATTCCTTATTTCCTTTATTTTGATGTTAATTAGACTTTAATTATATTGTGATTTGTTTGGTCTACTTATGGTGGCGTTGTTATGTACTTTACTTGCAATTGATGTGGCCTTGTCGGTGTTACTTTATTTATTATGATGATCATGGCCTTGTCGTCACTACTTGAAGTATTATGATGAATTGTGTAGTTTATTATGTGAAGTATGATAATATCTATCTACATGTTAAGTAATGTGAAAGTATATGTGTTCTATTGATGTTATGTAGGTGATCATGTTAGGCTATGGATGTGGCTTTGTGTGTATAGTCTTAGGGTTAATGTATGTTATTCCTACTTGACTATATGATTCTATGATGGTCATAATTATGTTGATATTGTAGTATATAGGATGACTTGGAGAAGATAAGGGTTATTTCTATATGCTTCTAGAATGACATGCATTATGAGTTAAAGTGAAGTATGTGGTGTCTTTTCTTGGTTGACTTGTGTCCCTTCCTTGATGTATGTATAAATGTTAATATGTGATGTGTTGACTTAGTATGCTAAAGTATCTTAGTCTTGAATGTATGAATAACATGTGACCTTAAATGAAGTTAAGAGGGTCTTTTATGTGAAACCTTGAACCCAATGGTAAGGTTAAGAATATTGAAGTCACTAGCCGTAATGGTATCCTTCAAAGTAAAGGAATTATAGACAAGGTTAATTGGAGGGAATAGCATCATATTAATCCTTATAAAATCGTCATGAGCTTCTTATCTCCATTGAGAGGTAGCCCTATTGGACCTTTCTTTGGTAGGGTAAATGTGATTGGGTTATGAACTTGATATGGAACCTTTTTATATAAACCTTAAGTGTGAATTACTCTATGAGAATGAAGTCTAGCACCAAGTGAGTATGTTAAGGAAAGTAGTTCTAGTTAAAGAATGAGACTAGATTACAAAACACGCCCTTCATATTCCTTAACCATGTTCCTACATGGGATGTGTCTAAGTTCTATCATTGGCTTGCTATCATGGTCTATGTCGGTTATTTCTTATTCTCATCATATGGATATCGATTAGCATTAGATAAGTTCTACGAGTGTTAGGTGGTGGTATGATACGCTATCTAGACATTGTACAATAGGCTTTGAAGGTGTTACTTGGAGTTCCTAGGTCTTATCCAAGACCTTTACTTGAATGTCCTTTATGTGTTGACTTTCTCCTAAATAAAATAATGAAATTAATGACTTGAGTTAAGAAAGTATGTTAAATAAATAAGTACTTATCTAGAGTAGTAAAGGGTTGTCTAGTTAAGGTGTGAAGGAGGCATAGGAATGGTCACTTCGTAT
This sequence comes from Solanum habrochaites, assembly GCA_027704765.1. NCBI lineage: Eukaryota > Viridiplantae > Streptophyta > Magnoliopsida > Solanales > Solanaceae > Solanum > Solanum habrochaites. The sequence continues at coordinate 41,747,047 of JAKWJA010002500.1, forward strand.
CTTACCTAGATGACTCTTAAGAATGACTTTAGTTAGGGAAATCGGTTGATTATGTGGACATGATCTAAACTTAGATTCTCTTAAGAATTATTTAAGTAGTATTGAAGAGGTCAATCATGGATGTTATCTTCTTGATTTACTTAAGTAAGTCTTTTGATAGCTTTTGGTATGTGAATGTCATATTATCTTATGTTGATATGTTTGATGTCTTGTAATTGTGTATGTGTCTCATTATAAGTATTATTGAGGGTCATTTAGGTATGCTTAGAGAGGTTGCATGGGTGGTCTTTCTTTGTGTTGCTTAAGTGAGTCGTAGGACAAATTTTAGTGAGAATACATGCTAGGAAGTGTTAAAATGGAAAAGAAATCACTTCATTGTAACAACGAAGAACATCACTGTACAGTGAAAAAGAGTTAGTGTAAGATGCTTTCAAAAATGTGATTAATTATTTCATTGTTATCTTATGTGTTTCTAAGTTGTTAAATGTTGTTCTTCTGATTATAATATGATTTTTAAATTAAAAGATGCATATTTCTAATAAATGTCCATTTTCATGATTTTCATGCATTATGCCATACTTAGTACATATGGTTGTACTAATCCATGCTTTTATCTATCCTATAGTTGTTGGTAGGTGAGAAGAATCTGGGAAGTGAAGATTTGGATTATAGAATCGTTCAAGAAAAGTCGAAGTATGTCCTCATTTGATTCGAGGGCATAGATGTCTTTTATGTTTCCATTTGAAGTATTGTAATAGACTAAGTATTTCGATATTTTGAAGTATGGGCCGTGTCCCAAGTATTCTCGCGTCTTAAGTTTGATGAGATTGAGACTTAGTATTTCCTACGACTTTATATGAAAGTTTTTAAAGACTATGATATGTTTTTGTGAAAAGTTTTAATTACGTACTACTTTTCATTATGTTTATGCGATGAATGATATGTAAGGGCTGGTATAGGACCTCCGAGAGGTCAAGTATGCCAGCTGCAATCCGAGATTGCCCCTAACTTTTAGGGTGTGGTTTCGGGATGTGAAAGTTCCCTTAGGATGTCTATAGACTACCTTCAATTGTATAAGGTTACCAAAAAGAATAAGTATCCTCTTCAAAGGATTGATGATCTTTTTGACCTGCTTCAGGGTGCTTTATACTTCTTAAAAATTGATCTCAGATCTGGCTACCATCAGTTTAAAGTTAAGGAATGTGATATTCTGAAGACAACTTTTAGAACCATATATGGGAATTATGAGTTTTTGGTCATGTTGTTTGGTTTAAATAATGCACCAGCAAAGTTCATGGTCTTTTTGAACATAGTCTTAAAACCTTATTTACATATATTTGTTATCGTCTTCATTGATGACATAATAATCTATTCAATGAATGAAAAAGATCATGCTAGTCATCTCAGGATAGTCCTTCATACTTTGAAAGGTAAAGAGTTATATGCCAAGTTATATAAGTATGAGTTTTGACTTAAGTTTGTGGCATTATTGGGCCACATTATTTCCGGTGATGGAATAAGAGTTAATAACCAAAAGATAGAAGCAGTTCAGAGTTGTACGAGACCCATGTCTCCAACTGATATAAGGAGTTTATTTAGTTTGGCTGGCTAATATAAAAGGTTTATTGAGAGATTTTCATCTATTTCGTCTCCTTTGACCAAGTTGACTCAGAAGCTAGTTAAGTTTCAATGGTCTGAAGCTTATGAGAAAACTTTTAGGAGTTGAAGAAAAGGTTGACTACTGTTCCAGTTTTGACCTTACCAGAAGGTACTCAAGATTTTGTGGTGTACTGTGATGCATCTAGAGTTTGTTTGGGTTGTGTGTTAATTCAAAATGTCAAGGTTATAGCTTATGTCTTTGAACAATTAAAGGTTCATGAGAACAATTATCCAACCCATGACTTAGAATTAGTTGCGATATTTTTGGTTTTGAAGATATGCGGCATTACTTGTATGGTGTTCATGTTGAGATATTTACTAATCACAAGAACTTACAATATGTGTTTACCCATAGAGAGATCATTCTCAGATAGAGGAGGTGGTTAGAACTATTTAAGGATTATGACATGAGTATTCTTTATCACCCAAATAAGGCTAATGTAGTTGTTGATGTTTTAAGCAAGTTATATATGGGGAGTACTTCCTATATTGAGTAAAAAAAGAGGGAGTTAGACAAAGATGTGCACAAACTTGCACGCCTGGGAGTCAGACTTATGGATACCACAGAAAAAGGAATACTTGTGTCAACGGTGCGAATCATCACTAGTGTAAAAGGTGAAAGAAAAACAAGACGAAGACCCCATTTTTCTTAATTTGAAGGCAAATGTTCATAAGCAAAGAGTATGATCTTTTGAATAAGGGGAGATGGTGTGCTAAAGTCTCAGGGTAGATTGTGTTTACCTAGGATGGATGGACTCCAATAGAGGATCATGGAGGAAGCTCATAGCTCCAAATATTCCATTCATCCAGGTTCCACTAAGATATATCACAATTTGAGAGAGGTATATTGGTGGGAAGGTCTGAAGAAGGACGTTGCTGAGTTTGTTGCCAAGTGCCCGAATTTCCAGCAAGTGAAAGTAGAATACCAAAGGCCTGGAGGGTTGGCTCAGACTATAGAAATTCCGAAATGGAAGTGGGAGATGATTAATATGGACTTCATAATAGAGTTACCAAGGTCTCGCAGTCAACATGATTCAATTTGTGTGATTGTTGATAAAATGACAAACTCAATCAATATTTTACCGCTAAATACAACTCATTCGACAAAGGATTATGCAAAGTTATACATTCAGGAGGTGCTGAGACTTCATGGAGTCCCAATTTTGATCATTTCAGATAATGGTACATAATTTAATACACAGTTTCGGAAATCCTTCCAGAAATGTTTGAGTTTAAAGGTGAACTTAAGAACTGCTTTTCATTCTTAGACGGATGGACAAGAAGAGCGTACTATCCAAACCTTAGAATATATGTTGAGGTCTTGAATGATTGATTTCAAGAAGAAATGGGATAATCACCTACCTCTCATTGAGTTTCCTTGCAAAAAAATTATCATTCGAGCATCCAAATGACTCCATACGAAGCTCTTTATGGGATATGATATAGATCTCCTATTTGGTGGTTTGAAATTTGTGAAGCAGGGCTGATAGGGCCAGAAATAGTTCACCAAGGTATGGAGAAGGTGAAGGTGATTTAAGAGAGATTGAAAATGGAACAGAGTCGTAAAAAATCCTACATAGATTTTAGGAGAAGGTCGTTGGAGTTCAAAGTAGATGATTGGGTTTACTTTAAGGTTTTTCACCCATGAACGGTGTATGAGTCTTGGTAAGAATGGGAAACATAGTCCCCTGTATATTGGACCTTATCACATACCAAAAGGATTAGCAATGTAGCTTATGAGTTAGATATGCCACAAGAGTTAGAAATAGTTCATCTACTATTTCACATATCTATGTTGAAGAAATGCATGGGCGATATTTTATTGATTGTACCAACTGAATATGTTGGGTTTAATGACATCTTATCCTATGAGGAGATTCCTGTTTAGATTTTACATCGCCAAGTTTGCAAGTTGAGAACAAAGGAGGTAGCATCAGTGAAAATCCTTTGGAAGAACCAATTTGCTGAAGAAAAAAATTTGGGAAGATGAAGAGGATATGAAGAATAGATATCCACATCTCTTTGAATCCGTAGAGAATGAATATAAAGGTACTAATTATCTTCTTAGTTCTTTATAAACTATGAGTTAACATGTGGTTACTTGCTTTTGTTTGCTGAGTGTTGAACCTGATGTTACTATCCTTAGCTTAGTGAAACAAATCTCATTCAAGGACGAATGTTCCCAAGGAGGAGATATTGTAGCATCTCATCATTTGAAATATCTAATAATAAGATAAGAAACTAAAAATATTCATTTTTGGAAAGAAAAGGAAAAATCTGGAAAATTGCCTAAGTTAAGAAAGTGAGTTTTGGTCAATTTCAAACGTTCATAATTTCTAGCTCAGGATGAGTTAGTGGTAGTTCTTGATATGTATGGAAATCCCTTGGTTACATCTTTCTAACGCCACTTAGTTTTCACATTTTCGATATAGTATAAGTGAGATATACTATTGGAAGTTGGGCTGTTGAATTGAGCTAAATCCAAATCCAGATTTATTGAAGGGCAAACTAGTCTTTTCAACAATTAATTTCCTATTTCGTCTTTAAGGACTTTGGGTAAAAAACTAAGTTTAATTCAGTTTTGGCTTTATGCTTAGGGTTTGGAGAAGAGAGAAAAGAAGAAGGAAAGGGAGAGAAGTTCAGAATTCCCCAAGAACGTCAAGATTTCCGCGTGGATTTCGTTAGGGGGCAATCCCTTCCAAGGTGTGTGAGATCTTTTGTGTTGGTTTAGTTCACCCACACACCAAACTTGTTTCAATTAAATGATTTTACATGTTAAGAATTGAGTTCTTGAAGAATCTTGTTGATTTCCCGTTGGTTGAGTTGTTGAATGACTATTGTTGTTTTGATTCGTGATTTTGGGTTATTTTTCAAGTTAGATCCATTGGGTTTTTGTAACCATCCAAGAGTCCCCCTAGGCATCACCCGGTGTACTTGACCTCACATAGGTTTCGTACAAACCTCTTGGCTTTCATTCATCACATAGGTATGAAAAGTAGTGTGGAATTAAAACTTTTCACAACATAACTAATAAGAAATTGTTCATAAAATGTAAGGAACGAAGTATCATCATCACAAGAAAACTTAGACACGTCTGTAAATCATAGGGTTGCAGCCCTTTACATTGAAAGAAACATACTAAGTCTTATACAGTGTATTAAATGAGAGAAATTAAAAGAAATATAGTTCATGTCCATGAAAATATGAGGACATACCAATCTTGAGAGAAATCTACTTCCCAAGCTTAACAATTTAGGAACCTTCAGTTGCTTTCACCTATACTTATACAAATATTGAAGAATATGGAGTTAGTCCAAACAAGGTACTAGGTATGACAATATCCAAAAACATTCTCAAAGAGGATATTTTAGTTGAAATATACGTTTCTTGCAATTTTGGTAAATTTATGAATCAAGTATACAAGACATCATACAAGATATCATTTCACACACAAGGTAACACTTCCATACTTCCCAACATTTAGTCACATTCATCAAGTAACCCATTAATAATTTAGACGTTCCTATACAAATTTATCCTAAGACTCACCTAGGTAAGACATGAAGAGACCCCCCCATACAACCTCTTCACTGCACACCTAAGTGATCCTTTAAATTACTAAAGATAAGCCTACTCCATTTCAACTCAAGAAGTCAACATTCATTACTATAGACACTAGAGGAAACATTCATGCATTTAAGAATTTCACATAAAGACCCTCCTCCAAGACAACACCCAGTTACACTAGTGCAATGTGAAGGTAGCATCCCTTACTACTACTTTGACTTCGTGCTCACTAGAATCACCCTAGACAAGGCACATCACATTCAATAACTTGCATAGCTTTTATCAATATTGGCCATAAGATCAACATGCTTAATTAACATTTCATATAATCAACATTCTTCATTAACATCATATAGTATCACATTCATTAATTTTCATTAGAAGGAAACACCAAGACTCCCTCCAAATATCTAGTTGTGTTGTGCATAGATGGATACCCATTCCACCACCTACCCTAAGTAGTAAACCCTTATGAAGACCTATTTAATTACATTTATTTTTGGAGGATAGTTTCAACAGAAATAGACCATTATAGCTTGACATGGAATTTCGGTATTAACCTCTATGGATGAGGGATGGCCACTTGCCTAAGGTAGAGTAATTCTTTTAGCCTTTACATGGATCTCCAATAGCTAGACCTGTGTGGGCACATATTTTAGGGATAGAGAGATTGCTTCTAAGTACTACATCTCAACTCACGAAGTGTACTCAATTCAAGAGGTATATTGGGTACAAAATCTCTACTCACGAAGAGTATCTACCCCTTTGTTAAATTCTCTCGGTGCTAAGCATTACTCCCAAATAGAGTCTTAGACATTCATTAAATTCAATATCTATAGCTTAAGATATAGCTACTAAGCACTACACCTCAACCTATTATTCATTCATTGGAAAGATCTTGGGAATAGTGAGGTTTCTAGACACTTCATCTCAACTCACAAAGAGTGTCCACCCCAAAATCCCCCCCCCCCCTTTTCATTCATTAGAGTTCTTAGAAATATCAAGGTTGATACTATACACTACAACTCTACTCCCGAAGAGTGTCTACCGCAAAAATCCTCCATTTTAATTCGCTAAAGTCTTTTTGATTTATTCATTCATTGTGTGTGTGAGTATATTTGAGAACACCTTTCACATAACCACTATCATTCATAACCTTTACTTTCTAGACATGATAACCTTACATTCATCATAATAGACACACAATTATACTTCACATTCACATTATACCTCATTTCGACATAGTATCTACAAGACACATTCATTACTTTATAAGATATCACATACATATACATCATAACATCACTTTACTTCATATTCAATGCTTTCAAGGCCATAATCACAATTCATATATATATTCATATATATCAAATAAACACCGCCACCATAATAGGACCATACCACTCAAGATCTATTAAACAAGAGCTAGACAATATCGATCAACTTACCCTTCATCAAAGCCTTGACCACTGTTTGTCAATTATCCAACAAATCATCATAGTAAGGCATAAATGGCCGTTGACAATCACAATACAACATAAGAAAAACACAATTCTAACATTGTCTAATCATAATCATCAAACTCAATTCATAAGTCAAAATTTGAGAATTTGCATGATCATGGGTTTTTTGAGTTTTTGATCATAAAACAATCAATAACCATTGAAAACATCACAATTAATCCATTAAAACCTTTAATTGTAAGAACCCATTCTTAGAATTCTAAATAGAAGACTCTAAGATTTTGAAACCTTTTTGAAAAGCCTTTGGATTGGATCCTTGATTGAGAGAAGAATCAAGGATGAATTACCATACCTTATTAGGAGAAAACACACGAAATTTTATGAAGAAACCACTTAAAATCTTAAATCCTAGCTCCAAATTGAGTTCAAGCTTTCAATGAGGTTTGACAGAACTTTTTTTAGGTGAGGGATTTTGATTTTGAAATGTGAAGTCTAATTTAGGTTTTAGACATATAAAATAAATTAAAATACTTAAAAACCCCTAAAATAACCGTATAAAAGTTAATTAGGACGTGGAGTAAATTGGTATGGCAGAAACCTACAGAAAGTTGCAGGTGCGAAACGACGACTACCATTGACAGGGTGTTGTTTGGTGTATGGATCGTCGTGCATGGGCGTAGTTTTGGTTAGAGGCCCCTCATTTGGGGGATAAGATCCGAAAACTAAGTCTGGAGCCACATGCCCTTTTGACGGGCCGTTGATTGAGGGTCATAGTTTGGGGCTGTTTTTGGCAGCTTCATGGCTAATGTTTAGGTCCTCCCCAAGGACTCTTAAGGTGGTGCTTTGGGAGTCGTACCCAGACTTTTAGACCTTAAACATGACAAATAGATATTAAGGTCACTTCCTCTCATTTAGGCACCAAAAAAACACATAAAACATTCAAAGGCACACTAGCACACAAAGAACTAGTTTCCGAACGTCTTGGTCGTTCTTTGATGTTCAACTTCGAAGCACTTTAAAACAGACATCTAAGGCTAATATTAATTATTTTAACACATCATTAACTCATGAGAAACGTGCGAAGCTCTAGTTTGTCCTATTTCATTTTGAGGGTCTTTACAATCTCCCACACTTAGAAATCATTCGTCCTCGAATGACACTAAACACCTTCAAGGACTAAAAGACACTAGAAGCTCACAACACACATCATCATGGATACAACATTCATAGTCAATGAACAAAACTCACAAGGAACACCAACTTCACATCACCATGCAATCTAAGCAATACAAGTAAATTTGGAACTATTTCCACAATTCAAAGTGCACACATATTTCATCATTTACATTGCATTTATGGAGTAACTACCTTTTCCAACATTATACATGTTCATCATTTAATTATAAATCTCAACATGAAATAACTTTCAAATCACACATTGACATGTAAACATAACAATCTTTGAAAAAATTAAGCTAACATCATTAGATGCACATTGACATGTGATATATAGATTAGCTACCAATCTTCCCATGTAACTATGATATCATCAAGAGCATGCAAAAAATTATACCATGAAAGGCACTCATAACATATGGAGGACATGCAACTCATACTCATATGAAAGACTCCAAAACATAACCAAACTACTAAGAATTTTGGTCTCATGTTTGAGTAACAATAGAAGGATAATATAAGGATATCAACTACCTTATTACTCAATTCATTCTTCCCCACTTAGGGTAAACCCATCTAAGAAAAGATCAAAACAACCATTAAGAACTATGACTCACCGACACCTTTATCCAGATTATCTCTTTTGCAAATTCTCTTCAAATCTTGTTAGGGCCGTTACCGAGAATCTTCAAGGTCTCATATTTCATAACGCACTATACCTCTCATAAGGATGGGAACTCATACAAACCTATATCAAGAACATAACTTCCAATCAACCTTACTAACTAGGAATAACCTCCTTCTCTTAGGAATTAAGCTTAGACAATCTCTCTCAAATATCAGCTAATTCAACTCTTAGGCACCACATAATCTCAAACTCATGAAATAAAAACTCCCTCTTAGGAATAAATATACTCAAGAACTTCAATCCAACACAAGAACAACTATGAAACATTGCCCATGTGAGAGGGAAACCTTCAAATATTACTATTTACCACATTTCCTCCAACATTCCTAAAGTCTAACTATAACTTTCTACTATCGTTGCATATAACAATAAAGTACCTTATTGTCCCCCCAAAATGACTTCATTCAATCATTATAACTCTCATCAAGCTAGATCTATATCACAATACAACTTTCCATCATAATGCCTCAAATCTCATAGATCACCCATAGTCATAATTGGAATTACAACCAAACTCTTCCAAATCCACCTTCATAATACTCATCTAGTCATAAAACCATAATAAGCATCAAAGCTCACCTCGTTCTCCCTCAGACCTTGCAACATCACCATTTCCAAGTAATGTCTTCTAAAAGACCACTAAATAAGGTAAAATTAGAGAGAGAGAGAGATCTTATGGAGTTAAGCTCTATGGAACAACACAAGAATATAAAAGAAAGTGAAACTTCAATCTTCCTATAGTCTCTCGCTCATAGATGTGTCGTCCCTCACACTAATTAACAAGACTCTACTAGATGTGGCTTGTGAGACTTTGGACCCTAAGACTATTTCCCAAAACCTTATGCTCTGATACAAATTTTTTAATGACCCAAGAGTACCCCCTAAACGACATACTTGACCTCACGGAGGTCTTGTATAAACCTATTAGCTTTTATTCATCACGTAGGTATGAAAAATAGTGCCGAATTAAAACTTTTCACAACATAACTAATAAGAAACTCTTTCATAAAACCTAAGGAATGAAGTCTCATCATCACAAGCCAACTAAGTCACGTGTTAATTTCATAGGTTGAAGACCCTTCACATTGAAACAAACATACTAAGTCTTATACAATGTCTTTAATGAAAGAAACTAAAAGAAACATAGTTCATATCCTCGAACATATGAGAACATACTAATGTTGAGAGAAATCTACTTTCCAAGTTTCACCTTCTAGGAACTTTTACTTGCTTTCACCTATACTTATAGAAATATAGAAAAATATGGAGTTAGTATGAAAATTGTACTAAGTATGGAAATGTGCAAAAATAAGCTTAAAGAGGATATTTTAGTTGAAATATACTTTTCATGCTATTTTTGTAAAACCTCATGAATAAGTGTACAAGACACCATACAATTCATCATTTAACATACAAGGTAACACTTCTATACTTCCGAACATTTGGTCACATTCATTAAGTAACCCATTAATCATTTAGACATTACTATACAAAGTTATCCTAAGACTCACCTAGGTAAGACATGAAGGGACCGCCCATACAACCTCTTCAATACACACCTAAATGATCCTTAAGACTAATAAAGATAAGACTACTTCATTTCAACTCAACAAGTCAATATTCATTTCCAAAGACACTAGAGGAAACATTCATGAATTTAAGAATTTCATAGAAAGACCATACTCCAAGATAACCCCCAGTTACACTAGTGCACTGTGAAAGTAGCATACCATACTACTACTTCCACTTAGTGCTCCTTTGGAATAACCCTAGACTAGGCACATCACATTCAATCATTTACATAGCTTTCTCCATTATTGAATATAAGATCAATATGTTTCATTAACATTAGACATATAATCAACATGCTTCATTAACATCATATAGTAACCCATTCATTCATTTTCATTACAATGACACACCAATACTCCTTCCAAATGTCTACTTGTGCAATGCATATATGGTGTCCTATTCCACCACCTACCCTAAGTTGTAAACCCTTAAGAAGACTTAGTTCATTTCATTCATTTGTGGGGGATAGATTTAATCGACATAGACCGTAAAAGATTGACATGCAATCCCCCTATTAACCCCTACCCGATGAGGGATCCCCACTTGCATAAGGTAGGTTCATTCTTTAGCCTTTACATAGATCTCCAATATCTAGACATATGCGGGCATATAGTTTAGGGATAGGGAGATTGCTTCTAATTGCTACATATCAACTCAGTAAGAATACTCATCTAAAGAGGTATATTGGATACAACATCTCTACTCATGAAGAGTATCCACCCCTTTGTCAAATCCTCTCGGTGCTAAGCATTACTCCCCAACGGAGTCTTAGACATTCATTACCTATATGTTAAGAGATAGCTACTAAGACTACACCTCAACCTATCATTCATTGCAAAGCTTTTGGGAATAGTGAGGTTGCTACTAGGCACTTCATATCAACTCACAAAGAGTGTCCACCCCAAAATTCCCCCTTTTTCATTCAATGGAGTTCTTAGGAATATCGAGGTTGATACTAGACACTGCATCCGTACATACGAAGAGTGTCTACCCCAAAAGTCCCCCATTTTCACTTATTAAAGTCCTATTTAGAAAACCTTTCAATAGACTCTCATTCATATATTTTCATTAACTTCATTCATTTATTCATTCATTGTGTGTGTGAGCATATGTGAAAATACCTTTCACTAAACACTATAATTCATAACCTTTACATTCTAGGTATGATCAACCTACATTTATCATAATCCACACGCAAGCATACTTCACATTCATATTATACCTTATTTAGACATAACATCTTCAAGACACACATTCATACTTCGTAAGACATCAAGACATATACATCATAACATTACTTTACTTAACATTCAATGCCTTCAAGGTCATAATCATAATTCACATATATATTCATATACATAAAATAAACACCGCCTCAATAAGTTGACCATACAACTTAAGACCAATTTGACAAGATCTAGACCATATAGATCAACTTATCTTTCATCCAAGCCTTGACCAGCTTTTCTCAATTCTACAATAATTCATCATTATAAGGCCTAACTGGCAGTATATAATCACATTACAACATAAGAAAAATATAATCACATCACAACATAATAAAAACACAATTCAGACATTGTCCAATCATATTCATCAAACCTAGTTCATAAGTAAAAATTTTGGAATTTGCATGGCCATGGTTTCAATGAGGTTTTGATCGTAAAACCATCAATTTACATTAAAAAATCATAATTAATATATTAAAACCTTTTCATCCAAGAACTCATGCTTAGAATTCGAAAAAGAGATTTGAGGATTTTTAAACCTTTTTGAAAAGCTTTGGATTGGCTACTCGAATGAGAGAAGAATCAAGGATGAATTACCTTACCTTATTAGTATAAAAACCTCTAAATTTGATGAATAAACCACTCAAAATCTTCAATCCTATCTCCAACTTGAGTTCAAGCTTTCATGGAGGTTTGAGAGAAATTTTCTTGGTAGAGGGGTTTTGATTTTGAAAAGTAAAGTATAATTTAGGTTACAGATACATAAACTAACTTAAAACACTTAAGAACCCCTATAATAACAATCTACTAGTTAATTAGGAAGTGGGGTGAATTTTCCAATTTACCCTTAGGATGGCGGCAACCTACAGAAAGTTGCAGGTGCCAAACGACAACCACCATTGACGGAGCGTTGTTTGGTCTAATGCTCGTCCTGCATGGTCGTAGTTTTGATCATAGGCACATCATTGGGGGCTAATATCCCACAAAAATAATAGTGGATCCATGCTCTCTCTTGACGGACGTTGATTGATGGTCGTCATTTGGGGCTGCTTTTGGCAGCTTCATGGACAACAATTGGGTCTTTCTCAAGGACCCTTAGGGTGGTCCTTGGGGAGTCATACCCGGACGTTTTGATCATAAACATGGACAAATAGGTCCTAGGGTACCTTACACTCATTTAGACACCAAACAACGCATAAAACATACAAAGACACACGAACACACACAAGACAAGTTTTTGAACATCTTGCTCGTTCAACTTCCAATCTCTTTCAAACTGACTTTTTAGGATAAGATTCAATATTTTAACACATTATTAACTCATTAAATTCGTTCAAAACACTAGTTTGTCCTATTTCATTTTGAGGGTCATTACAGGTTTAAAGGTTCTAATGATCCTAAGGGTTTGGGAAAAGAACTATGGAGCTTTAGAGGATTTAACATTGAAAAACAAGAGGAGAAGCCATCAGACGCACCAGGGAAGCACCAGGAATGGCACGCCCCATCTGCACCATAGGGCCTGGGAAGGCGCACCTACAATGCACTAGGATGAGGCCTCTGAACTTAAGGACTGGCGCGGAGCCCCTGGGATGTGCCTAAATCGACATTTTTTGTCCAGTTTTCATAGTTTAGCCTGTTTAAGTCCCTATTAGGTGTATTAAAACTTTCCAATGAATTTAATTGCTTCAAATGATTTCTTAAACACTTGGGATTTATCAAAAACACGAATCATAACCGTGAATCAATAATTTCATTCAAGAAAAACTAAGGTCAAAGTCAAAGGATTTAAAAGTCAAGTCGAAAAGTTAATAAGTATGTCAAAGAAAAGTTCTTAAAGGTTTTCAAGAGTCTTTAGAAATGTTTTAACTCTCATTTTAAGACTCAAGTTTCAAACTAAGTAAAGAGTAAATAGTAAATTGTTGACTTCATTTCTTTAAAATTATAAGGGAACCAAGTATTTTCTAAAAGTTTATAAATGTTTCCGATTTAAGATAAGAGGAAACAAAGATTTTCAAAAGAGTTTTGAGAAAGAAATGGGACATCGTTTCCAGGTGAGCTTTTTAAAGCTAAGCGTTGAGCAATTATGTCAACTCAAAGAAAGAAATAGTTTTAAAGACAGATGATCCAAGTATATATTGGCAGTAGTATCAAGCACCGATATAGGGATGTGAGTTCATAACAACTCAAGTATCCATAAACCATGTAGCCATCATGGGTATTAATGGGTCATACTTTTCAAATGATCACATAAGTTAAGTTAGTGGATCCACTAAGTTATGTAGTTCTATGTGATGACAAAGTATAGAACGGTTCTGGAGCGTGGGAAAGACGTTGTATCACCACTTTGTCTCATAGTGGTGGTTGTCGATTTAAGAATCTCCCACATAAACTATATTATTTTATATATAAGTAAAGTAAGTTTGTTATTGCATTTCTTTAACGAACTAGGTGTTTTCATTGTTTTACAAGCTTTGATATATTGCATGTGTCTTATTGATTTATATTAAGTCAAATATTCATGAGTTGAGCAGAGCCAAGGTAAGTATTCATTCTTACTCTTTTCAAGCTTAAGTTGTTGTTAGCATTCCAATTCACATACTTATATATTCAATTTACAGATTCCAGTTAGACTGCATCGTATTATGATGCAGACGCAGGTAACCAGGATCAGCATCATTCATTGCCTCGTTGATCCAGTCGAGCACTCAATATCAATGGTGAGCCTCTTTACATTCCAGAGGAGTCTTTTTATTCGGTTGTTTATTATTTTTTTGTAGGATGTTTTGGGGTCTGTCTCAATGTCTATCTCAGTATTGTAGAGACTTGATAGACAGTAAGACAATTCGTATTGAGTCTCTCGTCTTTATATTGCAGATATTTTGTTATGAGACTTAAGTGCCATTTTGGCGAACTCATTTTCTTTAAGTTACGGAATGCGATTGTTTTATTGAGTTATAAGTCTCCCGCATAGTTAAGTAAGTCAGGCCAACGGTTTGCTCAAGGCCAACAATTATTTTCGAATGCCGGCCATGCCCAAGGTATTGGCTCTGGGTTTAATAATTTTTATTCTCTTTCATACCCCTATTTTTGAATCAAATACACCAAAAAAAATAATAAGAGAAAATCAGCAGACACACGAGAAAAATAAACAACCAAACCTTTTTCTTCAAATACACATATGTGCAACACGCTAAAAAAAAAAACAATCAGCAACATACAAAATTTCTTCACGAAAAAAGTAGGAAAAAATTCCATTTTTATTTTATACTTCTTTAAAAATTTACCAACACATTCAGATTTTATTGCTTCTTTATTTCCTACTAAAACAATACATATATCATTGCATACAATCTACAATAGATTTGTGGGTGTTTTAGTCGAGCTTCGATGAATATTCTTTTGTACTTATTTTCTTCTTTTGAAGTATAACTTTACCTTAAATGTTTAATTTATTTATTGAATTTTATGAAATTATATAATTAGTTTTCTTATAGTTTTGTTTATTTATAATTTAATTGAAATGATATTTGTATTGCGTTGTATATTATTTAATGAGTGAAGATAACTTTAATTGGTGATTATTTTCAATTGTTCATTTTTATTCCTTAATTACTGCCTTGATTTATATGTCAATAATTATAAAGTATGGATTTTAAGCTCAGAAATTATTGTCATTTTTTTATTTTATTAAACAAAAAATGAGAGTTATGTTAACAATTCATTATTATTTTGTTAGATTAAAAAATGTATGCTTAATTTTGGAACTAATTTGAAGAGTAAGGGCATGTTTGGATTTGCTTTTGGCTTATGACTTATAAGCTAGAAGTCATAACTTAGGATTTCTAACTTATGGCTTTTGATTTATTTTTTGTTATTTTGGCTTTAGAATAAGTGCTTATAAAAACTTTTTAACTTTATCCAAACACTTCAAAATTGTTTAAAAGCTATTTTGGCTTAAAAGCACCTAAAATAAGTCAATTCAAACGGCACTAATGTAAATATTTCATAAAATGTAAATACAAATATAGAAATAAACTCAGAATTATATATTGTATCCTCAACATTTATTTATTTTAATTTATTTGGTTTTATTTTTAAGACAAAATATTAGTTTTTCAATGATTAGACAAAATTTTAGACATCAAAAATATTATTTTTGATTAAGAATGCGGTTGCACATCTTTTTTGAGACAATTAAAATAGACTCAAGGATGCAGTGATGCAACTTGTCCAATAATAAGATTAATAAGTGTGATGTAAAGAAAACATTCATGTTTCTAAATATCAAGATCAAGAATACCTAACATATCTAGTTGAGACCAAATAAAAGTTCAACATATAAAAAAAGTGAGAGCAAATCATTGCTGATAAAAATATATCTAAAAGATAGTTAAAATAAGTATAAGTTAGTAAAAGTGACCGTGCTAGAGCCATGGAACTTGAGGGATGCCGAATACCCTCCTCTCAGTCAATCGAATTTCTTACCCGAATTTCTATTTCGAAGACCAAATAAAGAGTCATTTTTTTTATTTTAGATTAAATAAATAGATGACTTGGAATACCATAACTCGATTTATAGTGACAACTCTCAAAAATAAAAATAATCCCTAATCATTATTTTCACTTATATTAGAAACTCTTTTCGCCGTGCGAAAAGCGGTGTGACATCTTTTGTGACTCCAAAAAATAAGATAATCCCTGAATCAATGCCATCACTTTAATTGATTGGAAAACCATTTCGTCGTCCGAAAAGGTGTGTGACAATTAAGTGCACCAGACAGCAGGAAAAGAAAACCCTACCCAATGTCTATGTCTTAGTTTGTAATTATTATACATCTTAAACTTTCACCGAAAAATGATATGTAGACTGTATTATATCCTTTTAGACAATACATTAGAGAAAAATTGTCTCTTGGTAGTATCCTTTATGTGCAAGGATAATGATTAATAACCAAAAACCTTACTACCTTTCATTATTGGTTGAGAATCAATTTCTACTATTAGGGGTAATAATATTTTTTCAATACAATAGTGAACTTTCTCTCTTATAGTCACTACATTTGCCATACAGTTGGTTGAAATTGGTAAATTTCTCCCTTTTACTCCTACAATATCATCATCAATTTTTTCTTACTGAATAGTTGAAGTAAGTTCATGATTACCCAACTTGTTGGAAAACTGAAGCATACAAGAACCATACAACATGCATGAATAATAGACAACACATTATTTACGAGATAACCAATACAATCATGTTAGAATATATTAACTTTCTAAAATTTAATTCAAGAATTACTTCTTGAAGTGTGAGTTGATACCTTTAAGTCAATCCACAAGCTAGTCGACAAGCTAGATCCTTTAAGAAATAAACAAGCTAGTCTAAAGCTTGACCACAGTTGTGTGGTCTTCTATAGTGATCCCAAGTTCACTTCTGAATGTTCTCAATACTTGGGTGGACAAGTATTTTATAGAAAACTTCATCTTTTCAAGGGTTAAAAGATATCCCTATTTGAGTACCATATCTTTCTTTAGAATGGAAAAGTACATGCACATCTCCCTTTCCTTAGAATAGAAAAATCATTTCCATCTCTCTTTCCTTAGAAAAAAGAAGTGATACACTTCTCTCTTGCCTTAGAATAGGGAAAGAACATACTTTCCTTTTTCCTTAAAATAGAGAAGAATACATACTTCTCCCTTTTCCCTTCAAAATAGATTCATAGTTGTAGTTAAATACTGGCACGATAGAGACGTCATCATTGTTTACCGATGAAAAATTCAAGCATTTACGAAGAATGAAGTTTAAATTCCCTTTCATGGTTAATAAATAGACGAACATGGCACGATCCAAGTCAAACTTGATTCATTGCCATGTCCCTCCATTTCTTAACCATGAAAGGGAATTCAACATTGATTCTTTGCAATTGCTTTGCTTGTTCATCGCTAAACACATGATGGATTATCACTTAATGCAATAATTATAACTGATAGAGCATTCGAATATCAACTTTGCATGATTTTGTGCTGAAGAAGTTGTAATATTTACCTGGAGGTCGGACCATTGCGTGATGTTGCTCTTGTAAAGACTTCAAAAATGGCTAAACCTTGTGGAAAGTTGATTCAACGTCCTGATTTATATTGATTAGTTGCTTTATCGCTTGACTAGGAACCAATGTACTTTCTTGAGTCTGACAATATAAACCATACTTTTACATACATTAATTTCAATGGCAATAACAAAGTAAAGTTAAAGTAGAAATATAATGATGTTAAACCTTATTGGTGAAAGAATTGGAAGTATAAGTTAAGCAGTTCTTGGTTCCTCATCCTCACTTGTTTGTTTCTATAAAAATAGCAAGAAATTAGTAACTCATTTTTCACAAGTGCAACATCCAGTAAGCACATATTGAGGTTGATTTTCTGCGAAAGATTGATGGCTCCATTTTATTAAGCTATTAAATGTTGAAAGAAAACAAATGAAATTTCTTTGATTTTCTTAGATTATTCATTTTTGAGCAGTGAGTTTTTTTTGTTGTCAACTCCTTTGGTCATTCTCCGATTTATAAAAACTAGATCATTTCAATATTGAATATCTTGCAAGAAATTATAACATTTTAACAAATCAATCAACCTTATTTAAAAAAACTTGATAAATTAAGAAAATTGAACTTAGTAAAAAACTGACTTAAATTGTCCAACATGATTATTCTATTTGAAAATCTAACTTAATTGGCTGTCATATTATCCATAAAAATGACTCAAATGTACAAACAATAACTATCTAATAAAAGTTAATCAACTATATTGCATGTCAACTCGAGATCTATATCTTATGGTTTGATTCCCCATTTTATCAATTAGTGGATTCGAGTTACCATTGATCATCTACTTATAATATGAATCTGTAAGATAAGAAGAAAACATTAAACTTCGAGGCTAGAAAAAATTCAGTCTTTAGAAAAACTAAAACAAAAGTTTCAAGTAAACAACACATGTCACAAAAAGAAGTATAAAAATAGTTTTTTATTTAAACATCTGATCAAGCCTACACCCTAAATGTTTCAAATAGTAGAATTTATCACCAAATATTGGATTTAGATCTATACTAACTTTACGCATTCTACTATCAAGTTGGTTGGTGAAAAAGATGAGTCAAGCATAACAAAATAAGACAGGCAGTAAACTATCAAAAAACGAGTACATTTAGATAATCGTGAAACAATACGATACAATTATAACATCATACTACCAACCATTGCCATTAAATTTACGATAAATATTATTCAAGACTATTGATGAAAAAAAAAGAACAACTATCTGTATAGCATCTCATCTTTAGACATAATAACATATATAATTAAAAAAACTTATTCTTAATCTTTAGAAGAATTAGCGTCAATATCAAACCATCACCTCCACTTTGCTATGTCAGTTGCATTTGATAGCAATTTTGATATCATGAATTTTATGAGAGATGAGTTGCAGCAGGTACTATTTATCAATACTTAGAACCCAAAAGTCACCACCGATATACTTCAACTAATGTCATTAAATTTCTTCCCAAAGGTTCCACTACAATTAGGATCCCCCTCCCCTGAAAACCTTTGTGATGATTAGAAACTATCAAAATTCCATATGGGCTAAGAGAGACACGCAAGAAGACTCTCTCCCCCCCTCCCCCACCAAAAAAAAACAATTTGTATCCAAATTTAATACTAGAGAATCAATTGTTCCATATGTTAAAAGGGATATTGTTGCATCATTGTTATTTTTTTCTGAGATGAACATATAATATATATGAACACTAGTCTAATCTCTCTACGAATAATTAACAAAGGCAAAGAAAAAGCTTATATAAAAACTAATGATTAGCTAGAAGTAGTTTTTTTCAAGAGGTCCTGCATCTGACACATGAAGAAGGAATAGTGGGACAAGTAGAAGTGAAAATAAGATCAAGAGTAGAGCACATATCATGAAGTTGAGGAGAAGACGGAAAGAGATCTTCGAAATGTGTATTAGTTGTAAGAAAATTTGTAGCTAGAGGGAGAGGAGAATGAAGATAAGGTTTTCTTAAAGACGGGGAAGATAAAAGTATGGATTCATATATCTCTCAAAAATATTACTAAGCATTGAAGGGCTTTAAATTTCCAATTTGACAACATAATATCTACAGATCTGCAATTTAAAATTCAAAATCTAGAATTTCTCAACAACTAAAACAATCTAGTGAAAATTTAATTTCAAATATATAGTAGACCTAGACAGTTTATTATATTAAAAATTACTACAATAACTAAAGTAGAATTCAACATTCCTCCTTTTCTTTAGTTATTGCAATTAAAAAAGTGATCCTCCTCAATTTCTACTTTGACAGTTGATGCTGAATTTTGTTCATTGTTTTTGAACTTTGATATTTTCTTCTTTTTTAACTTTCTTCTTGTTGTTTTATGCTTAAAAACGTATTCAATAACCTTGTCATGTATAAAAGAACTTTTCAATGTTCATTAATATGAACTTATGTAGGTTTTGCAAAAATATTATTCTTAGGATTTTTTTTCATCAGAACATCACATATCACATAGGTATCAAAATATAATTTATGCTCATAGACCAAATTTAATATTTTAGTGTGTAGAAATTTGTGCGATATTGAAAGAGAGATTCTTGTTTGCCATCTTTTGAGAGTGTAAAGAACTTTTTCAAGATGGAGAAAATCTAATGAAATGGGTGTCACGACCCAAAACGGGCCGCGACTGGCACCCACACTTATCCTACTATGTGAGCGAACCAACCAATCCAATTCCCAACGTTACGACCATAAATATCAAAATAAAATGCGGAAGACTTAAACTCATTAATGAAATCAATTTAATAACTTATAAAAACTCAATTCTTATTATTCCCAAAATCTGGAAGTCATCACCACAAGAACATCTATCCTCAAATTACTAATCTAAGAGTATCTAAGAAGCTAAAATAAATAAAAATCTAGTCCATGCCGGAACTTCAAGGCATCAAGACATGAAGAAGATGATCCAGTCCAAGCTAGAAGCATTAGCTCACCCTGAGATCCGACGTGATGAAAACTGGCTAGAGTTGCGGTTGAGTTGAAGACGATGGTACGTTTGCTGCACTCCACAAATAACAAAGAAAGAAACATACAAGTAGGGGTCAGTACAAAACACAAGTACTGAGTAGGTATCATCGGCCAACTCAAAATAGAAAATAGTATATACCAGTTAATATCATAAAATCAACTACAATACTCAACATGTAACAACAACAAGTACTGTAATCATTAATAAAATACGCCAAGTTCACTCATGAGGACTCAAGCCTCTATACCATACTCTTTTGGAAACAATTTCTTTAGATTGAGTATATTAACATATTCCAAGATTCATTATCTTTGTATCCTGGTGTCGGAACGTGACACTCCGATCCTCATCATACTATCCTGGTGTCGGAACGTGACACCCGATCCATATTCTATCCTGGTGCCGGAACGTGGCACTCCGATCCTCATTATATCCTGGTGTCGGAACGTGACACCCGATCCATATTCTATCCTGGTGCCGGAACGTGGCACTTTGATCCTCATTCTATCCTCGTGTCGGAACGTGACACCCGATCCATATTCTATCCTGGTGCCGGAACGTGGCACTCCGATCCTCATTCTATCCTGGTGTCGGAACGTGACACCCGATCCTCTATTACTACCCTGGTGTCGGAACGTGACACCCGATCCTCTAACCTCATTATTTTAGTTCATCAAGCATTCTTTTAGACTAAGGCATAATCATTAACAAGAGGTTTTCAAGATTAAAATTCAATAGCTTCATCATGCTAGTTTCATCACAATTATATATATAAACTCATCATGCTAGTTTCAACGCAATTATATATATAAACTCATCATGCATACACACAATTAAGCATATAGAAGGGTTTACAATACTACCCAATACATATCGTTCGCTATTAAGAGTTTACTATGAAATAGCATAAAAACCATAACCTACCTCCACCGAAGAATTCGTGATCAAGCAAGCAAATCTTCAAAATCTTTGCTATCCTCTTCGTTCTTCTCTTTTTCTCTCGTTCGTTTCTCCCTCTCTCTCTCTGTTCTTTCTGTTTTTCTTATTCAACCCTCTTTCTTTTACCCTAATTAGCATATAACTAAGTATAAAAAATGGTAGTAATAACCCACTAATTAACTCAAGATTACCTCTTTTAACCCCCAAGTAATTAGACTTATTAACATTAACCCACTACTTTATAATTAAAGCAGGAAATAGTCCAAAACGCCCCCTTAAATTAATTAACAGAAATCCGACCCAGCCTTGGATTACGCAGCCTGTGACGGGCCGTCGTGCCTGTGACGGGCCGTCGTGCCTGCGACGGTCCGTCCTGCTGCTCCGTCACAAAGTTCAGAGACTTGATTTTAGTGAATGGACTGTGACGGTCCGTCGTGACCACGACGTTCCGTCCTTCCATTCTGTCGTGACGTTCAGAGAGTCGCTCTCAGTACCCAAATTTCTAAATTCTAAGTGTTTTGGAACGAGACCCCCTTGACGGTCCGTCGTGCCCATGACGGTCCGTCGTGCCCATGACGGTCCGTCGTGCCCATGACGGTCCATCGTGGGATCCGTCATCTCAGCCAGTTTTTCCAGAAATAAAATCTACTGCTCAAAACGACTAAACAGGTCGTTAAAATAGATACCAATTTACCCATCGTTCGTCCTCGAACGATCACGAGAATAGAAACAATAGTGAAAAGAAGTACCTGAATCTGTAAACAGGTGTGGGTATCTTTCTTGCATATCAGCCTCCTTCTTCCAAGTGGATTCTTCAACTGGACGATTCTTCCA
The DNA here is from genome assembly GCA_027704765.1 of Solanum habrochaites. Classification (NCBI taxonomy): domain Eukaryota; kingdom Viridiplantae; phylum Streptophyta; class Magnoliopsida; order Solanales; family Solanaceae; genus Solanum; species Solanum habrochaites. The sequence goes on from JAKWJA010002500.1 coordinate 41,769,269, forward strand.
TTGCACCTTAATGGATGCAATCTCCCTCGATCTCAACTTGCGGACTTCTCTATCTAAAATGGCAACAGGCTCCTCCTCATAAGACAAGTTCTCATCAAGCAGAACTGAATCCCAACGAATGATGTAGTTTCCATCCCCATGGTATCTTTTCAACATAGAAACATGAAATACCGGGTGCACTCCTGACAGCCTTGGAGGCAAGGCTAATTCATAGGCTACCTCCCCTACTCGCTTCAGAACTTCAAATGGACCAATATACCTCGGACTAAGCTTACCTCTTTTACCAAATCGCATCACACCCTTCATGGGTGAAACCTTCAGTAGTTCCATCCACCTCCTCTGTCTCAAATTCAAGTCTCTCTGAGTAAAGACATACTGTAAACTACGATGATCCGTATAGACTTCACACTTAACCCCATATAGATAGTGTCTCCATTGCTTTAATGCAAACACCACCGCAGCCAACTCTAAATCATGGGTCGGATAATTACGTTCATGCACCTTTAATTGTCTCGAAGAATAAGCAATTACGTTCTTCTCTTGCATTAGCACTGCACCCAAACCAGAATAGGATGCATCACAATAAACAATGAAGTTCTTACCCTCTACTGGCAAGGTAAGGATAGGTGCGGTAGTCAGCAAGGTCTTGAGTTTCTGAAAGCTTTCCTCACATTCATCTGACCATACAAATGGAACATTCTGCTTAGTCAAGTTCGTCAATTGGGAAGCAATAGAAGAGAATCCCTTGACAAATCGACGGTAGTAACTGGCTAAACCAACAAAGCTTCTTATTTCTGACACATTAGTAGGTCTTACCCAATTCTTCACTACTTCGATCTTAGAAGGATCCACCATCACTCCATCCTTAGAAACCACGTGCCCCAAGAAGGACACTGAATCTAGCCAAAACTAACACTTGGAGAATTTGGCATAAAGCTTTTTCTCCCTCAACATTTCCAACACAATTCTCAAATGCTCCTCATGTTCCTTCTTACTCTTGGAGTATTTCAGTATATCATCAATAAATACGATCACAAAGAGATACAGATATGGCTTAAAAATCCCGTTCATCAAGCTCATGAAAGCAGCAGGGGCATTCGTTAGTCCAAAGGACATTACCAAGAATTCATAATGCTCATACCTGGTTCGAAAAGCAGTCTTTGGCACATCTGCTACCCGTATTTTCAATTGATGATAACCAGACCTCAAGTCAATCTTAGAGAAGACACAAGCACCTTGTAACTGATCGAACAAATCATCAATGCGAGGAAGAGGATACTTGTTCTTCACAGTTACTTTATTTAGTTGCCGGTAGTCTATGCACATCCGAAGACTCCCATCTTTCTTCTTCACAAACAAAACAGGAGCACCCCAAGGGGATGCACTTGGTCTAATGAAACCTTTACTTAACAACTCTTGAAGTTGGGCTTTTAACTCTCTTAACTCAGCGGGAGCCATTCTATAAGGGGGTATAGAAATGGGGCGAGTACTTGGTTCAAGATCGATGCAGAAATCAATATCTCTATCCGGTGGCATACCAGGAAGGTCTGCAGGAAACACATCTAAAAACTCGCGGACTATCGAAACCGACTCAATTGAAGGTACTTGGGCAGTATCATCCCTGAGGTGCGCCAAGAAAGCTAAACAACCCTTACTAACCATTCTCTTAGCACGAAGAAAGGAGATGATACGAACCAGATTGGAAGTGTAGTCACCCTCCCACGTTACCGGATCTGTCCCAGGCTTGGCTAACGTCACAGTTTTAGCATTACAATCTAAGATTGCAAAATTTGGAGAAATCCAAGTCATACCCAGAATTACGTCGAAGTCAACCATTTCTAAGATAACCAAGTCTACATGAGTAATTCTCCCCACAAAAGTCACAAGACAAGACCTATACACCCTTTCAACTACCACAGACTCACCCATCGGAGTAGAAACACGAATAGGCATGTCAAGCAATTCACAATATAAATTAAGACCAGCAGCAAATGAAGAAGATACATATGAAAATGTGGATCCAGGATCAAATAATACGGAAGCCATGCAATCACAAACCAAAAGATTACCTGTGATAACGGCATCAGATGTCTCCGCTTCAGACCGCCCGGGAAAAGCATAACAATGGGCCCTATCACCTGTCTGCCCGTTGCCCCTACCATGTTGTGCTGTAGTGGCTCCAGTTTGCCCGTTACCCTGGCCATTTTGGTGACCACCATTACCTCGACCACAGCGTTCTCCAGAATAACGGCCTCTACCATGACCACCTCTACCTCTAACTATTTGAGGTATGTAGCTCTGTTTTGGACAATACCTCTTGATATGCCCAGTCTCCCCACATCCATAACACTCTCTGGATTCAAGCATAGGTCTCTCAGAGAAGTATTGACTGGTCTGAGGTGGACCCCCAACTACAGTCTGTAGTGAAGACTGAATTGGTCGGACCGAGTAACCTCCTGAACCCTGTCCTCTAGAGTAAGAACCATTAAACTCACCTCCCTTTCAAAACCTTTTTGATGTCGATGCCATGGTGAAGTCATCTGGCTTCACCCCTTCCACCTCTATCACAAAGTCTACCACTTCTTGAAAGGATTTTGCCGTAGACGCTACCTGTAAGGCTGAAATCCGCAATTCTGACCTCAACCCCTTCACAAAACGGCGAACCCGCTCTTGTGGACTGAAACATAGTTGGGTGGCATACCTGGATAATGCGCAAAACTTAGCCTCATATGCAGTAACCGACATCCTACCTTGCTCTAGGCTCAAGAACTCATCTCTTTTCCTATCCCTCAAAGTCCGGGGGATATACTTCTCCATAAACAAGCTAGAGAATGATGCCAAAGTCATAGGTGGTGCCTCTGTTGGTTGACACTCAACATGTGACCGACACCACATTTTGGCGTTCCCTTGAAACTGATAAGTCAAAAACTCAACACCAAACCGTTCTACTATACCCATCTTGTGTAGTAGTTCATGACAGTCAACCAGAAAATCGTAGGCATCCTTAGATTCAGAACCCTTGAAGACTGGAGGTTTCAATTTCAAGAACTTACTGAAAAGTTCATGCTGATCATTTGTCATTATAGGCCCTGTGGTCAGACGAGAAAACGTGCCTATTTTCAATGAGGCATCCATGCGGGGAGCCATAGTAGCTGCATGTTGTACCTCCGGAATCGGAGGTGTTGGTGCAGAAAACATTGGAGGCGTCTGGCCCTGATCAGATAACCCACTAAGATAAGCAAGAACCTGATTGATCATTTCTGGGGTAGGTTGGGGTGGCAATTCCTCATTCTGCACTTGTTCAGTTTCCCCTTCCTCACCCTCTCTGACTACTTCCTCAGTCGGTGGAGGAGTCACCGCCCTAGTGCCAGATGGGCTAGGTTCTCGTCCTCTTCCTCTAGAGGACGTCCTCCCACGACCTCTTCCACGGCCTCTTGTCACTACTCCTCTTCGAGCTACAGCCCCAGTGGCTGGCTCAGACGCACCCTGTCTTGCCGGTGCTGGTGTTGGCGCAGTCGTTGCTCTAGTTCTAACCATCTACGAAATACAGTGAAGATGGTCAGATACCAATTTGTATCACCTAGATACCAATTGGATTCAAGTAATAGCACGAAAGAAAGAAAGAATAGAATTTTCCTACAGTCCTATAGCCTCTCAAAGAAAAGTAAAGGCGTCCCCCTACCGTTCCTTAAGACTCTACTAGACTTGTTCTTATGTGATAAGACCAACGAACCTAATGCTCTGATACTAAGTTTGTCAAGACCCAAAACGGGCCGCGACTGACACCCACACTTATCCTACTATGTGAGCGAACCAACCAATCCAATTCCCAACGTTACGACCATAAATATCAAAATAAAATGCGGAAGACTTAAACTCATTAAGGAAATCAATTTAATAACTTACAAAAACTCAATTCTTATTATTCCCAAAATCTGGAAGTCATCACCACAAGAACATCTATCCTCAAATTACTAATCTAAGAGTATCTAAGAAGCTAAAATAAATAAAAATCTAGTCCATGCCGAAACTTCAAGGCATCAAGACATGAAGAAGATGATCCAGTCCAAGCTAGAAGCATTAGCTCACCCTGAGATCCGACGTGATGAAAACTGGCTAGAGTTGCGGTTGAGTTGAAGACGATGGTACGTTTGCTGCACTCCACAAATAACAAAGAAAGAAACATACAAGTAGGGGTCAGTACAAAACACAAGTACTGAGTAGGTATCATCGGCCAACTCAAAATAGAAAACAGTATATACCAGTTAATATCATAAAATCAACTACAATACTCAACATGTAGCAACAACAAGTACTGTAATCATTAATAAAACACGCCAAGTTCACTCATGAGGACTCAAGCCTCTATACCATACTCTTTTGGAAACAATTTCTTTAGATTGAGTATATTAACATATTTCAAGATTCATTATCTTTCTATCCTGGTGTCGGAACGTGACACTCCGATCCTCATCATACTATCCTGATGTCGGAACGTGACACCCGATCCATATTCTATCCTGGTGCCGGAACATGGCACTCTGATCCTCATTCTATCCTGGTGTCGGAACGTGACACCCGATCCATATTCTATCCTGGTGCCGGAACGTGGCACTCCGATCCTCATTCTATCCTGGTGTCGGAACGTGACACCCGATCCTCTATTACTACCCTGGTGTCGGAACGTGACACCCGATCCTCTAACCTCATTATTTTAGTTCATCAAGCCTTCTTTTATAGTAAGGCATCATCATTAACAAGAGGTTTTCAAGATTAAAATTCAATAGCTTCATCATGCTAGTTTCATCACAATTATATATATAAACTCATCATGCTAGTTTCAACACAATTATATATATAAACTCATCATGCATACACACAATTAAGCATATAGAAGGGTTTACAATACTACCCAATACATATCATTCGCTATTAAGAGTTTACTATGAAATAGCATAAAAACCATAACCTACCTCCACCGAAGAATTCGTGATCAAGCAAGCAAATCTTCAAAATATTTGCTATCCTCTTCGTTCTTCTCTTTTTCTCTCGTTCGTTTCTCCCTCTCTCTCTCTGTTCTTTCTGTTTTTCTTATTCAACCCTCTTTCTTTTACCCTAATTAGCATATAATTAAGTATAAAAGATGGCAGTAATAACCCACTAATTAATTCAAGATTACCTCTTTTAACCCCCAAGTAATTAGACTTATTAACTTTAACCCACTACTTTATAATTAAAGCAGGAAATAGTCCAAAACGCCCTTTAAATTAATTAACAGAAATCCGACCCAGCCTGGGATTACGCAGCCTGTGACGGGCCGTCGTGCCTGCGACGGTCCGTCCTGTTGCTCCGTCACAGAGTTCAGAGACCTGATTTTAGTGAATGGCCTGTGACGGTCCGTCGTGACCACGACGTTCCGTCCTGCCATTCCGTCGTGACGTTCAGAGAGTCGCTCTCACTACCCAAATTTCTAAATTCTAAGTGTTTTGGAACGAGACCCCCTCGATGGTCCGTCGTGCCCATGACGGTCCGTCGTGGGATCCGTCGTCTCAGCCTGTTTTTCCAGAAATAAAATATGCTGCTCAAAACGACTAAACAGGTCGTTACAATGGGTGATCAAATATAAGAAACATCAGCAGATGTACCATCTTATGAATGAACTTTACTGGAACTATAGGAAGCAACATGTTTAGGATTGTCAATGAGTTTGAATCTACGAGCCCTGAAACTGATTATCTTGAAGAGTCTGGTCCTTTCTTTTGAAATTGCGGTCATCGCTCATATCGTGCCTACCACTCTCCTGCCTCGTGCAAGATCTATGTCCTCCCATACTTGGCATGATTATCTCCTTACCTACTACCTCGTATCCAAGTAGAAACTAAGATTTCCTTTTTCGTGCTTACCTATATGATTGAGGTTGCTTTTGATCCTCACAAATTGCATTATGATATGGTCATTTCACGTATTCTTGATGAAAATAATATCAATTTGGTTGAAATACCCCCCCCCCTTCCTGTCAATTAGTGCTATAACTCTAAGACTTTTTTCAGTTTGGAGGATTCATAGGTTATCAAGCATAAGTTTGATGCTCTTGAAGTTGCAATCTCCTCTAAGGTCAAAGCTCCTTATTCCATTTTGATTTTATTGGGCCTACAAGTTGATATTTTGGCCATGCTTTCTGCCATGGATTAAAAACTAGCGTGTCTCAAGGACATTCATGCTGGCACCCAATTTCCAATGTCCAATGTCGAAGAAGCCACTTGTTCTTTTAGTGAAACTGGTGTTTTATTTAAAAATACAAACTTAAAAGGCAGATGTGTTTCATTACCTCTTGATGGAGTACTGGTGCAGTGCAAGTACTTTTGAATGCTTCTTCATGAGTTTCAACAAACAATGGTTAAGTAATTCTCACTCTAAGGAGATGGTTGTATCTCCTCTCCTCAGAATTCTTCATCTATAACACCTCAGTTTTAAGCTTATCTCGAGTTTCGTGCAATGAGAATTTACATGTATCAAATTTATTTAAGATTGCAAGTAAGCTATACTAATAATAATCCTTGGTTTCATTACAAAAACTATACATATCAGAGTTATAGTCATGCATAAGTTCTTATGGAGAAGGAATGTCATCCAAGTATATACTGAAATGGAATCAGAAGCATATGCTCTCATTATATTATAACTGCAAGTTATTAATTAGTAATCTTTGACCTTCAACTACCAATAATATTTGGCAAGAAAGTTTAGATTAAGGTCAACATGGCAATTAAGGCTTGTCCAATATCACTAACTTTCGAAGAAAGGATCGGAGACGGATAACTCAGTCCATTTGACAAATGATTACCAATATTCATATATATTCAAATGTCTAAAGATAATAATCTGGTTTGTGGATTTGAAATCTTGTGTTTATATGTGTAATTTGTATATTATGCGAGGCAACACTTATTATTTCAAACTTGTAAATTCTACATATTTTTCTAGTATTAGTGAATATATGACTTGTAACCTTGAAGCCCAACACCTATAAATTTGTTTCAGAAAGCCCCTACTATTAATGTTTGAAAATCAATTCGAGCATATAGATAAAAAGTTATGGACTTTTACCAAGTTATGGGGGGGGGGGGGTTAGCACTTGTAAACTGAAACCTTATGCCTATACCTCGTAATATTAGTGTGTTGTTCAACTTGTCTCTGTTTTATCTGGTTGGCGGGCAACCTAGCTATGTAAAGACTAAAGAATTTTTTATTAAGGTCCCGTTTATTTAAAATTACAAAATGTCTAAATTTGCATAATTTATATTACCTTTTATTTATTTTTTCTCTTTGATATAATACCTAGTTTGTTTTTAATAGGCATGACTTGTTTAGTATTTTATCGAATTTATCATTAAATAATTATTCACTATCATAACCTTTTGAGGCACGCACGAACCTACTCCCATAACCATCCACCACGAGCATCGACAACCACTCCATATATAGGTGTATCAAATGGATAGTTTGGACTTAAGTTGAGCAGGTTAAGAAGATCTGAAATAATAGATGGATCAACACCCAACCTAGTATAAATAAATCTTGGGGCTAAGATAGGCCGGTCTTGTTGGGCAGAATGAAATGTCATAACCCAACCCATCCAATTTGACTCAAATTTTATTGTATCGTTTTATGCATATCAATAAATTTTCGTACCCAAATATCCAAAGAAATATTCAGAAATAATTAAGTATTAATCCCTCCAACCAAATTTATTTGACGTGGTCTGATGAGACACAACAAATTTTAAGGAAATTTTTTTTTTAAAACTTGTGATCTAAAATAAGTCATAAATATTGTATAGATATAAATCATCTTATTAGGAGTAAAATGAATAATTTAAATTAAATTGTTACTAAACACATAAACGTTTCATTTTTTGGACGGTCTATAAAAGAAAGTATATCATATAGGTTGGGACAGAAGCAGTACATATTATAACGTCTTATAAATTTATCTACTTACAAAATTACATATTCCTTATTTTTTTAAAAAAAATTAACTAAATATATGAAATAAAATAATGGTCCGAGCTTTGGATGGAGGACATAGTCAAGTCTCAAGTCCGTGTTTGGGTCAGTTTTCAGATTGCCTCTTGAGTAGGGGTCCGTTAGAGTTTTGAGATGCAATCAGGTCTCGGACTTGAGGTTGTGAGACCATAATCATCTTGTGTATTTGTATGATGGTAGCCTTATGTTATGGTTTAATCTTGAAATTCTTGGTGACTACCTATGAAAGCATGTTACCCTAATAATATGTGCTTAAAGATGTTCAATGTTTCCTTTTGTATACATGTGGTCCTTGTTCAGTTGCCTAGTATGGATTGGTGTCCTTTGTGTAGACTTGATCCTAGGTATGAGGATAGTATGCTTGTCTTGATAAAGTTTTGTTTATCATATTGTCATGATTTTCCCATCAAATTGCCTAAATGTTGTATTTTTGGAATGTTAAAGCATGTTCACTGTAATGCTAATCAACTTACTGTAATATTTTTGGGAAATCAACTGAATTGTCCTTTGATTTGAAGTTGTTGAAATGTGTATAGAATTGATGCATATGAATATGATAATGAATGCAAAAAGGATTTTTGCTATTTGGAATAAAGAATGAGAGTCTAATGGCATGATGAGTTGTAGAATTGTTTTTAACTTCTTATTGTGTTTTGAGCTCCTTGATATTGTGGAATTGATGTTTCCCTAGAATTGAGGGTAGTACTCTTATCTTTTTAGGGTGATGATGTGAGTTTGATTGACCTAGAAGTTACCTTACATTAATGTTGAAAGAAAAGAAAGAGTCCTTAAGGCTAAGTCCTCTTCTATTGTTTCCCCTAATGGTGTGTGACCTTGGTGTTTATGGTATTGTATACAAACCTTATGTGATTGAATGAGATGACCTGAATTAATAATTGGAAGATAATTTTCGTAAAATAATAGGTATAGAATACCCTAATATGCTGATGTTAACTTACTGTAAGTTCCTTGTAAAGTTGTAATCATTTTTAAGTGATAAAAATGAAGGATTTTTAGTTAAGATCCTCTTATGTTTGGGTTAAGTTTCTCTAAATTAGGTTTATTCTAAGTGGGGGATGGTGATGGAATAGTAAGGTTGTAGATACGTTCTACCATTGACCTTCTATTTTGGCTTGAACTTGAATCTATTGAATTTTCAGTAAGCATGTTCATGAATAGAGTTTTGCATAAAGTATAAATTGCGTGAACTTCATATGTTTGGTATGTATTCATTGACATTACCTTAAAGATATTGTAAATATTCCAAAGTGCATGAAACAAAATTTTTGATAAAAATCCATGTTTTCTCATGTTAAATTGCATCTTGATATGCTAGTTGTGCATTTGACTTCATGAGATACGATAAGAAACATGGTAATAGTCACTTGTGAGGTGAAATGTTAAGCCTTATAATGAAAATTTAAGTCTCCTTAAAATGAAATATGTTGAGTCTATTGAAAATTATCTGAGTTTTACAATTTAGAAAGCGTAATTGTAGGCTCATTCCTAAAAAGTGAAAGCATGTTTAGCTAAGTGTTAATGTGTGTGCCTGTGATTTGTGTTATTCTTCTCAAATGATACTTACTGTGTAGGTGAGTACTATGTTAAAAATTGACATTTTGTGAAATTACTTCCTAATTGTTGTGATGTACTTCGTGTGACTTACCATTTAAACTTCACTAGGAAGAAAACATGCTCATGTCTTGGATTGGAAATTGAGAATTTCTCATTTTAAAAGGAATTGACATTGTACTTTGCTAAGGTGTGAACTCATGATACATGTAAGTGTGTTAAGGAGAAGAGAATTCCTCCATGGACACTACTACGCATGGTATGGTTGAGTATGACCTTCATGGGACTAGGTCTAGCTAATGAAGATCTTTGTAGATTATATTAACTCAAGTCTATGTGCTTTGAATAAATTGCTTCTTGAGTGTTGTTGAAATCTTCCTAAGTGTGACTTAAAGAATAGTTGCAAAATGACCTCTTAATGAATTGAAGTGTAATGACCATGTTATGACAAGGAGAAGGATGTTCCTCCTATGAACATGATAAGAGCCTACGTGTTTGATGCATTAAAGAGTGAGTGAGTAATGGTTTTGCTTTCTTGCGTGCATTGAGTTCTAAAATGATTTGATGATGTTATAAATGTTATGAACTGATCTATGATGCATTGAAGTCCTTGTTGTGATTTAAGATCCCTAAGTGTCATTCGAGGATGAATGTTCCCAAGTGGGGGATATTGTAAGACCCCAAAATGAGTTAGGGTGTCTAGATCCTAAAATGTTCGTCGTAAGGTTATACGGTCCTAAAATGACTTACAATATGGTTTAGACGCAGTGTGTAAAGTTTGAGGTGATTTGGAAGTCGAACGTCAAGGGAAGATCAAATCGTTCGACGACTAGTCACCTATGTGTCTCATATGTACATGCGTGTTTATATACTGTATGTCATGATCTTATGAAGTCTTAAATGAGTTATAATGATATTTAAAGATGGTATATGGAGTTCTAGAATTTTGTATGTCAAACGACCAAGAACGTCCAAGGTGTTCGAAAGATAGCCCTTAAGACGCTCAATGTATATGTCTTGATGGGGCCTAGCATGTTTGTACGAGTTGCAAGTGTTTGTTTTGGGTGAAACTTATGTGGAAATTCTACCACTTAATTTATATTTACGTTGTAAACGTCCAGGTACGATTTCTAAAGAGACCCACAAAAGGCCCCACAAGAAAGACCCAAGGCTGGTCGAGACACTGCCTTGGTAGTGTCAATCGATGGACCAAACGACGGTCAGTTGGTCAACAAACAACCTGTTAGTGAGGTCTTCTGGATGGAAACTTAGCTTGGGCAGGTACCTACCCAAAATTTGGCTAATGACCAATCGAAGGAAGCCAAAGGACGGCTAGTCAATTGACCAATGGCCAGTCGATGGGTCTGTCGATGATGGCCTATAGGTACTGCTTTCTGACTGTTTTATTTAAGGGGTGTATAGAGAATTCACCCACGTCCTAACCTGACTCTGATAGGTTTATTTAGCTACTTTTGGGTGTATATAAGTCATCAAACACGTGAATAACCCATTCCAAATCCTGTCCCACAAAATTGAACATTTCACTCCAAGAATATTCTCCCTAGAAACCACCATTGTTGGTGAAGCTCAAGAACAGATTGGAGCTTGGATTTCCATGGATGAATCATAAATTTTTAGAGATTTTAAACTATACTAAGGTATGATGATCCTTCATCTCCAAGTAATCTTTCACTTGGAGAGTTCTTATCAATGTTTTCAAAGAAAGTTTATGATCAAAGTTGTTCTTCTTCAATCTAACCATGGGTTCTTTCTAAAAACATTTTAAATGGTAAAATTATGATGAATTAATGTTAATATATTGGTTTAAAGGTAATTTTGATCCAGTTGCATGATGAACCCATTCCCTTTTTTAAATCGATTTAGTCCTTGCATAAGCTTTGTGAACATGGCTTGTTAATGGTTGAATTGTGATTTTCTTACGTTGAATTGTCTACATCTACTGTAATTTACGTGAATTGATGATAAAGGATCCATGAGGATCAACGTATGAAGAATTCAACATGACTAGTATATGATTTATGTATTCACTATAAGGTTGGTTGTATGTCGTTGTTGTAAGACCTTGGATTATGTTAGGTTGCTTATAGATACTATTAGGTTACATGATGATTAAATTATGGATATTAATCTCGTATGATCAAAGTAAATAATTATTGGCATGAATTGATTTAGTTCTTCTAATCTATCGATTGATAATACTATGTATGTGATGTGATCCATATTTTTAGATTATGTGAATCATGATTTCTTTGAGTAATAATCTAATTAGCTACTGCCTAACATGTACATCATTGTTAAAATATGATTGATGATCAAGGCCTTAGAGAATCAACAGTGTTGGCTAATTCCTCTATATTCTAGTGAATTAATAATCATAATGCCTATGTTGGAAGCTTGATCTTGAAGTGTTTTAAGCATGATTTCGTTATTACTAAGTGTATGATTATATACTAACTTCGATTGATATTATTGATGAAATATGATCTATACTCCATGTAAGTGAAATTAGTTTATGGTCTATGTCCTTCTACATTGTAGCATGTAAATGATATGTTCTACTAGTTTGTAGCATGGCCTTGTATTCGCTTATGCATGACTTTGTATATCATTATTATGTTTTACATACTGTCCTATACTTGAATTATTGATGAAAGAGTAGTAATGGTCAATAATGACCAAAGGCTAAAGGATTGGTAAGAATTTCCCTACTTTTCTACTTCTCTACTTCTTTATAGTAATGTCGATGAAGCCTTGAATGACATTGTGTGGTATGATCCACTTATGGTGGCGGTGTTTACTTTATTTTTACTATATATATGTGTTGACCATGGCCTTGAAGGCAAATTGATAAGTTTATGAGTGTGTGGTTATGATGATTACACTATGTGAAACTTATGCCTACTTTTCCTATTCTAGTTGTGATTTAGGTTGCATGACTATTGTATAAGCATGTGTATATTTATTTCAAGGTAAGTATAGATTCTTCCATTAATGAGTTAAAATGGTTAATAATCCCTTACCTATGTACCGTATGTGAACGCATGAAAAGCAGAAGTTAGGAGTCTTAACTCTAATATGAAGTTGACTTATCTCCTATGCTATTGTGTGTTGTGTGGTTTATGCTTGATAGATTATTATGTTCTAGGTTGGTGGATGCCTCAATGTGTTGTTGATATCCATTATGTGATTATGTTGATCAATGTACACACACTCTCACTTTACATGCATGTTACAAGTAGTATCGGTCAGGGTGTTTAAATGAAAGGTAATTCTCATATTCACTAGTGTCTACTACTATGCATGTAAAGATGATGTTTATGGAAGTAAGATATGTGTTTCCTTAGCTAGGATTACTTGATAGGTGTACTAGTATGGCCAAGCGTATGGGACTTTGCCTATGCATTAAACATGTGTACCTTCATAGGATAGTTCCAGTTTTGGTTTCTACATGTATGAATATGATGTATGAACATGTGTAAGTTTTATGTGAACGGTTTGCTCACATATATTCATACACACACACACATGAATGATGATCTAGTCAATAGAGGAGCCTTGAAAGGTATGCTCAAGTGTATCCTAAACTAGAGAGCGCTAATACATATGCTATGTCCATGTGAAAGGATATTCTCATATGATTTAGGTTGTTGAACTTTCATCTATGACCTATGCACTAAGAATATGAGGGGATGAATCTCCTAAGCCTATGTTTTATAAATAAATGTTAATGAAGTCTTTTCAATAAAGGAAACTTAGCTTAGCACCGAGTGAAGTTGAATATGAGTGTGTGTCCCTTCCCAATGTGGGAAAGTAGGTCACCATAAATCTCATGGGGTGGATAACCACAATGTCTCAATAGGCATAAATAGGGTTTCCATAAGTTAATAGCCATGATGCCCATCTTGGCATAAAGAGAGTTTTCACATGTACCTTTAAGTTCCATAACTATGCTTGCCACATGGGATCTAGCATTGTGATATCACGTAGTACGCTAGCATGTGGTAATGTTATACCTTGGCTAGGTAAGGACACCTTCCATTGGTGTAAGTCTCTACAACACCAAATTTCACGTTTATCACCCATGGTCTTAGTGTCGGTTAGGGCTATAGTTTCCCTAAAGTAAAATGGACAATGGAAGTAAATGCATATGATACTAACTATGAGGACTTGAGGGAGATTACTTAGTATAGGTGGAAGTAATGAGCCCATATAGACATTGCACAAGTAGCTCCTTAGGAAGTCCTAGGAAGGTGACCTAATATGTATGATTATTTTTATGTCCATCTGCATGACTCTGTAGTGTCGGTTTACTTGTTATGAAGATGTGCATGGTATGAATCTATATGATGTGATCTTATCCTTATATGTACTATGTTGGTCTAAATGACTATATGATGAAGGTCTTGTATTGACATAAGTGAAGTTGCCTACACTTACTTGTTGATGTATGAATTGAATGTAAAGGTTTTTGGTCTCATGAAGGGTTTACTAAGAATGTATTGTGTTATGGGGCTCCATATGTTCATCGCACTAGTAGACAAATATTGGGGTCATGAACAAGGTCTTATAATGATAGATGTGAAAAGAAGTAAAAATATGTACAACTTGAAGTAGCTTACGGTAAAGCCAATATTGTCTTGACCTAAATGTGTCTTTGATAGATTTTACTTATATGATGATATGTGTTGGCTTAGGTAGGTTATATGTATGTTTACTTGTGGCCTTAAGGTGATGCATTGCACTAAGTATCACCAAAGGGTTACTTCGGAAGTTAATGAACAAAAGAGAAGATGGTTCACTGTTAAGGGAAAAGAGCTTACTATAATGTGCCTTAAAAAGGCAATAAATTCTATAGGTGATTTTATGAAATGTTTGGCCTTTGAATATGTTTTTATCAAGTATGTGAATGATGTAACTGCTATTGAATAAGTGTTTTATGAAGATTTACTCAAAAAGGCATGAAGTATGATTTCAAGAAAATGTCCCTTTTAAATTCATGTTTTTGCATGGTTGCCATACTTAGTGCATTCTTGTACTAATCTCATTCTTCTCTAATTTTTAAACAAAGTGTAAGTTATGGATGCTTAAAGGATGTTTTGAATGGTGAAGAGCTTTATAGATGATTCGCAAGCTCAAGGAAAGGAAAAAACTTAGTTATTAAGTTTTAGAAAAAAAATGCAATGATCTTATTCATGCTCTCAAAGCATGTTATAGATTTGATCAGTACATTATAAAATTATTTTATGAAAAAAATAATAAATAAGTTAATAATTAAGAAATGTCTAACGCTAGTAAACTTTATTATTCATGCACATAGTTAAATTAAGTTGGTTGGTTTGTGGTTAAACTGACATCTCATCCCTACAATACAAGGTCAAAAGGGAAAAAAATAGTTCAGAAAGACGGAAATTATTCAGACAATGATGAGGTCCGAAACTAGATGACCTCCCAAGAAAAAGAGTCAACAGAAGAGGTAAGAGTATTAAAACAACAAATGGAAGAGATGTGTGAAGCTTGGATGAGGGGACAAGCTCCACCGTCTTCAATTCGTGACTATATAAATACAAATATGTCACCCCCTATCCAATTATCGACAAATGATCCGATTTATTCCCCCCCAGATTTGGCCCCTATGCTGATGCATCCAACTTAGCTGGAATTTCTACGATGCGCCATTTGAGTACTCCTATTGTCACATCCGGGAAGCACCCCCTAGAAAATGCATGGCGTACTTGACCTCTCGTAGGTCTTATACAAGCCCGTAGTTATCATTCATCGCATTGACATAGTAAATTTAGCGAAAATTTTTAAACTTTTCATAGCACATCATATACTAGAAACTTAACTTCATATATATATTCATAATACATATTTAGACCCTAACTCTTTTTCTTGGGAGGTCATCTACTTTCAGGTCTCATCATTGTCCGAATTATTTCTGTCTTTTTGAACTATTTTCTTTTTCCCTTTTGACCTTGTATTGTAGGGATGAGATGCTAGTTTAACTACAAATCAACCACCTTAATTTAACTATGTACATAAATGATAAAGTTTACTAGTGTTAGACATTTCTTAATTATTAATTTATTTATTATTTTTTCATAAAAATGATTTGATAATGCATTGATCCAATATATAACATGCTTTGAGAGCATGAATAAGATCTTTGCATTTTTTCTAAAACTTAATAACTAGGTTTTTTTTTGTGTTTTTTGTTTAATTCTTTTAAATGAAATCCTTTATTTTTCTTTATAAAGCTTACTTGCTTTTTTTTTTTTTAATTTTTGAAAATAGTTTTTTAAAGATCACCGAACCCAAAGGGTTGCCTACGTATCTCATTGGGGTGAAAATTAGGTATGTGTAGTTCATTCAGATCGTTCAATTGATTTTTTTAAAAAACTTATAATTTATTGAAAATGTAATGATAATTTTTTTTGTTTAAAATGGTGTAAAAATTTCGAAATGAATTTTGTTTTATTTTATTTTTATTGTGATTTTATCTAGATATAATTTATTATATTTTTTTAGGAATTTTTCTTTTTACGAGATTAAGAAATTCTAAATAATTTTTTATGTCTATTCTCTCTAGCTGTATTGAGTCCCACTAAGTCAAAGACAAATATCGCAAATAGGGGGGTCCACGAAGAATAATCATGTCTATGTTCCAACTATTAGATTCAAACATGAAGAAGATAATTATCTAGACTAGTTTACTCGAGTGGACAACTCGAGCCAAGGAGGGGCAACTTATCGGTAGCCGCACTTTTCTAACTTCATTGTTGATCCAACCCCACCTAACATGTGTTACTAAAAATCCTTCACTAGGTGTTAAGACACTCCAATTTTATCTCAAGGGAAAATAGGATGCATAATTGCATTCCTGTGAACGTGTGTAAGTGTAGTCAAAGACTCATAAGGTGTGTGTCAGAGAAAAATAAAATGATGAAGTTCGACAATATAAATATATAAAGCAATAAAAAATCAGTAAATAATACATTCGATCATCAAAACCATTTAACAAATAAAATTAAATAATAAAAAATCAAGTAAAAGTCAATATATGAAAACTCACATTCTCGTTAGTCCAATTTAAGTGACCTTATTGATTTAGGGATTATTTTTACTTTTCGAAGTCCCCACTTGGAATTGAGTCGTAGTGTTCCAAGTCACCTTTTATTTCGATCTCTAAACAAAAGGAAATTACTCTTTAATTTGGCATGCGAACCAGAAATTCAGGTAAGGAATTATGTTGACCGAGGAGAAGATATTAGGCATCCCTTGAGTCCCATTGCTCTAGCACGGTCGCTTTCATTAACTTGTACTTCTTCTAACTATTTTTGTTTTTGGATATATTTATATATTCTACAATTTCACTCATATTTTTATTGTTGGATTTTTATTAGTCTTACACCAGATGCATAACTGCATTCGCGATCTTGACGTTTAAACTTTAGAGATATAATTGTATTCTTCGCATTTCACCTAATCGTTGTCTATAAGTGCTACTTTAAGGTAATAAAAGTTATTTATATATTTCTAAACAAGGTGCGTTACATCATCCTTAATTTTAATGTCCCAAAAAAGTTGTGTAACTGCATTCCTAATCGAAACAATTATTTATTAATATGCTTAAAACTCATCTAATCATTAAAACAAATATTTTTCCTTCGCACATAAAACTAAATAATGTATAATAAATCTAAATATTGAGGCTACAATATATAATTATGGCATTATTTCTATATCTTTTATTTTATGTGTTAATATTTTATATATTTATTACTCTTAAGTTAATGTCCAAATTAAGCATACAATTTTACTATAACAAAAAAATAACAAATTGTCAAAACAAATTTCATTTTTGTGTGATAACATAAAATAAAAATAATTTGTTTTGTTTATTTATTTATTTTTAGTCTAACTATACCTATTATATCACTATTATATAAATCAAGTGTCACGACCCAAAACCGAGCCGCGACTGGCACCCACATTTACCCTCCTATGTGAGCGAACCAACCAATCTAAACCTTATCATGTCAATTTAATATCAACATAAAGCAATGCGGAAGACTTAAACTCATAAATAAAAGACAATTCAATAACTTCTAAAATTCACATCTATTAATTCCCAAAATCTGGAAGTCATCACACAAGACATCTATGATCATAATTTACTAACTAAGAGTATTCTAAGAAGCTAAAACAAATAAAAGCTAGTCTATGCCGAAACTTCAAGGCATCAAGACATGAGGAAGGAGATCCAGCCAAGCTAGAAGCATTAGCTCACCCTGAAGATCCGGTGTGACGAAGACTGGCTTGAACTACTGTTGAGTCGAAGATGACGGCACGTTTGCTGCACTCCACAAATAAACAAAGGAAAACATAAAAGTAGGGGGTCAGTACAACCACAAGTACTGAGTAGTAGGTATCATCGGTCAACTCAAAATAGAAAACAGTATATTCAAGTAACATCATAAAATCAACTAATATCCTTAGCATGCCAGCATTTACATTACCATAATCCTTGGTTACAACACCAAGCACATCAATGAGAACTCACGCCTCCTCATCATACTATTTGGGAAAACATGTTCTTTAGATTGAGTATATTAGTATCTTTCAAGATTCATTATATTATTTACTCTCGTGTCGGTACGTGACACTCCGCTCCTCATTCTATCCTGGTATCGGAACGTGGCACCCGATCCATATACTATCCTGGTGTCGGAACGTGACAGTCCGATCCTCATATTCTATCCTGGTACCGGAACGTGGCACCCGATCCATATACTATCCTGGTGTCGGAACGTTACACTCCGATCCTCATATTCTATCCTGGTACCGGAACGTGGCACCCGATCCATATACTATCCTGGTGTCGGAACGTGACACTCCGATCCTCATATTCTATCTCTCTGGTACCGGACGTGCACCCAATCCATATACTATCTGGTTGTGTCGGAACGTGACACTCCGATCCTCATATTCTATCCTGGTGTCGGAACGTGACACCCGATCCCCTAATCTAACTACTTTCGTTCATTAAGCCTCTTTTTATACCAAGGCATCATCAGTAACAAAGTAGATTAGGGTTCTTCAAGATTTAAGATTCAATAGCTTCATCATGCTTATTTTATCACAATCATGATTATATATAAGATCAATCATGCATAACGCAATTAAGCATATGAAGACTTAATAATACTACTCAACACATATCATTCGCTATTAAGAGTTTACTACGAATAGTGTAAAAACCATAACCTACCTTCACCGAAGAATTGCGATCAACAAGCTATCTTCCCAAAGTGGCGGTCTCCCTTCTCCCTGATCGATTCTCTCTCCTCATCTCTCTTGTTGTTCTTTTTCTTTTTCTATTCAAAACCCTCTTTCTTTACCTAATTATCATATAATTAAGTTTTAAAAGATGGCACTAATAATTCACTAAATAACTTAAGCTTACCTCTTTTAACCCTCAAGTAATTAGACTTATTAACATTAACCATTACTTATAATTAAAGCAGGAGGAAATAGTCAAAACGCCCCTTAAATTAATTAATCAGGATTCCGACCCCGCCTGGGACTACGCAGCCCGTGACGGGCCGTCTGCCTGCGACGGTCCGTCCTGCTGTCCGTCGCAAGGGTCAGAGAGTGAAATTGCACTGGACTCTTGTGACGGTCCGTCACACCTGTGACGGTCCGTCCTGCCATTTCGTTACGACGTTCAGAGGTCGATTTTGTTCAGTACCCAATTTCAGATTTTTCCAAGTGTTTTGAAACGACACCTCCACGACGGTCCGTCGTGCCCGTGACGGTCCGTCGTGGCATCGTCACTTCTGCCCAGTTTTTCCAGAATAAAATCTGTTGCTCAAAACGACTAAAACAGGTCGTTACAATAGATACCAATTTACCCATCGTTCGTCCTCGAACGATCATGAGAAGAAAACCAAGAGTGAAAGAGAAGTACCTGAGTTGTAAACAGATGTGGGTATCTTTCTTGTATATATGCCTCCTTCTCCAAAGTAGCTTCTTCAACGGTCGATTCTTCCATTGCACCTTGATGGATGCAATTTCCCTTGACCTCAACTTGGCAACTTCTCTATCTAAAATAGCAACAGGCTCCTCCTCATAAGACAAATTCTCATCAAGCAAAACTGAATCCAACGGATAATGTAGTTTCATCCCCATGGTATCTTTTCAACATCGACACATGGAATACCGGATGTACTCCGGAGAGTGCTGGTGGCAAAGCTAATTCGTAAGCCACCTCCCCTACTCGCTTAAGAACTTCAAATGGACCGATATAACCTTGGACTAAGCTTCCTCTTTACCAAACCGCATCACCCCTTTCATGGGCGAAACTTTCAAACAAGACTTGTTCACCCTCCATGAACTCTAAGTCTCTAACCTTCGGTCTGCATATTCTTTTTCCTACTTTGCGCCGCTAGAAGCTGTTCTTGAATGGACTTCACTTTCTCTATCGAATCCCTCAAAAGATCAGTACCCCAAGGTCTAACCTCGAATGCATCAAACCAACCAATGGGGGACCTACATCTCCTACAATACAGTGCTTCAAATGGAGCCATGTCAATACTTGAGTGGTAGCTATTATTGTATGAAAACTCCGCTAAGGGTAAGAAGTTATCCCAATGGGCACCGAATTCTATCACACATGCACGAAGCATATCCTCCAACACTTGAATCGTTCGCTCAGACTGACCGTCGGTCTGAGGATGGAACGCAGTACTAAGATCCAACCTAGTACCCAATTCCGCATGCAATGTTTTCCAAAACTTAGAAGTAAACTGCGTACCTCTATCTGATATGATGGATAGTGGAACTCCATGCAATCGAACAACTTCTGAGATGTAAAGTTTGGCTAACTTCTCTGCATTGTAAGTCACCTTAACCGGAATGAAATGAGCAGACTTAGTTAATCTGTCCACAATACCCAAATGGAGTCGAACTTGCCCAATGTCTTTGGAAGACCAACCACGAAGTCCATTGCAATTCTCTCCCATTTCCATTCCGGAATGGGCATTCT
Organism: Solanum habrochaites; assembly: GCA_027704765.1. NCBI lineage: Eukaryota > Viridiplantae > Streptophyta > Magnoliopsida > Solanales > Solanaceae > Solanum > Solanum habrochaites. The sequence continues at coordinate 41,789,954 of JAKWJA010002500.1, forward strand.
CTGAAGTGTTCCTCCGGGCCTTTGGTGTTCATACTTTACTTGTTGACAGTTTGGGCATTTGGCAATAAAATCCACAATATCACGCTTCATTCTTCTCCACCAAAAGTGTTGCTTTAGGTCACGGTACATCTTGGTTGCACCCGGATGTATCGAATACCTTGAACTATGAGCCTCTGTCAGAATGGTGTTGATCAAATCATCGACGCGGGGTACACATACCCTTCCCTTAATCCTCAAAACACCTTCCTCGTCGATTTTTGCTTCTTTAGCCTCTCCTTGTAACACTTTATCTCGGATCCGGATCAATTTTTCATCATTAAACTGCTTTCCCTTAATCTTGTCAAGGAAGGAAGATCTTCCCTCCACACAGCTAGAAATCCTCCCTTCTCATTTACTTCTAATCTCATAAGGTCGTTAGCCAGAATCTGAACTCTCTAGCTAATGGGCGTCTAGAAGCTTGCAAGTGAGCTAGACTTCCCATGCTTCCCGCCTTTCTACTTAAAGCATCCGCTACAACATTCGCCTTCCCCGGATGATACAAAATAGTGATGTCGTAGTCCTTCAGTAGTTCCATCCATCTCCTCTGTCTCAAATTCAAATCTCTCTGAGTGAAGACGTACTGTAGACTATGATGATCCGTATAGACCTCACACTTAACCCCATATAAATAGTGTCTCCATTTCTTTAGTGCAAACACTACCGCGGCCAATTCCAAATCATGAGTTGGATAGTTACGTTCATGCATTTTTAATTGCCTCGAAGCATAAGCAATCACATTTTTCTCTTGCATTAGTACTGCACCCAAACCCGAATAGGATGCATCACAATAGACAATGAAATTCTTACCTTCCACTGGCAAGGTGAGAATGTGGTAGTAGTCACAAGACTCTTGAGCTTCTGAAAGCTTTCCTCACACTCATCCGACCATACAAATGGAACATTTTGCTTAGTCAAGTTCGTCAGTTGGGAAGCGATATAAGAGAATCCCTTGACAAATCGGCGGTAGTATCTAGCTAACCCAACAAAGCTCCTTATTTCTGACACATTAGTAGGTCTTACCCAATTCTTCACTACTTCGATCTTAGAAGGATCCACCATCACTCCATCCTTAGAAACCACGTGCCCCAAGAAGGACACTGCATCTAGCCAAAACTCACACTTAGAGAACTTGGCATAAAGCTTTTTCTCCCTCAACATTTCCAATACCATTCTCAAATGCTCCTCATGTTCCTTCTTACTATTGGAGTATCAGTATATCATCAATAATACGATCACAAGAGATCTAGATATGGCTTAAAAATCCCGTTCATCAAACTCATGAACGGAGCAGGGGCATTCGTAAGACCAAAAGACATCACTACAAATTCGTAATGCCCATACCTGGTTCTAAAAGCAGTCTTTGGCACATCCGTTGCCCGTATTTTCAATTGATGATAACCGGATCTCAAGTAAATCTTAGAGAAGACACAAGCACCTTGTAACTGATCGAACAAGTCATCAATACGAGGAAGAGGATACTTGTTCTTTATGGTCACCTTGTTCAACTGCCGGTAGTCTATGCACATCCGAAAACTCCCATCCTTCTTCTTCACAAACAAAACCGGAGCACCCCAAGGAGATGCACTTGGTCTAATGAAGCCTTTGCTCAACAACTCTTGAAGTTGGGCTTTTAATTCTCTTAACTCCGCGGGGGCCATTCTATAAGGGGGTATAGAAATGGGGCGAGTACCCAATTCAAGATCAATACAGAGGTCAATATCCCTATCTGGTGGCATACCCGGAATATCTGCAGGGAACACATCAAGAAACTCGCGGACCACCGAAACCGACTCAATTGAAGGTACTTGAGTAGTGTCATCCTTGAGATGTGCCAAGAAATCTAAACACCCTTTACTAACCATTTTCTTAGCACGAAGAAAGGAGATTATACGCACCGGATTAGAAGTGTAGTCACCCTCCCACACTAACGGATCTGTCCCAGGCTTGGCTAACGTCACCGTTTTAGCATTACAATCCAAGATCGCAAATTGCGGAGAAAGCCAAGTCATACCCAGAATTACATCAAAATCAACCATTTCTAAGATAACCAAATCTACATAAGTGGTGCTCCCCACAAAGTTCACCAAACAAGACCTATATACCTTTTCAACTACCACAGACTCACCCACCGGAGTAGAAACACGAATAGGCGTATCAAGTAATTCACAATGTAAATTTAGACCATTAGCAAATGAGGAAGATACATAAGAAAATGTGGATCCAGGATCAAACAATACAGAAGCCATGCAATCACAAACCAGAAGATTACCTGTGATGATAGCATCATATGTCTCCGCCTCTGATCTCCCAGGGAAAGCATAACAATGGGCCCTTTCGTTTGTTTGTCTGTTGCCCCTACCATGTTGTGATGTAGTGGCTGCAGTTTGCCCATCACCCCGGCCGTTTTGGTGACCACCATTACCTCGACCACCACGTCCTCCGGAATAACAGCCTCTGCCATGACCACCTCTACTTCTAGCTGTTGGGGGTCTATCACTCTGTTTTGGACAATACCTCTTGATATGCCCAGTCTCCCCACACCCATAACACTCTCTAGATTCACGCATAGGTCTCTCAGAGAAATGCTGACCGGTCTGAGGTGGACCCCCAACTACAGTCTGTAGTGAAGACTGAATGGGTCGAACTGAGTAACCTCCGGAACCCTGTCCTCTAGATTAAGAACCATTAAACTCACCTCCCTTTCGAAACCTCTTTGATGTCGATGCCGTGGTGAATTCATATGGCTTCACTCCTTCCACCTCTACTATGAAATCTACCACTTCTTGGAAGGATTTTGCCGTAGCCGCTACCTGTAAGGCTGAAATTCGCAACTCTGATCTCAACCCCTTCAGAAAACGGCGAATCCGCTCTTGTGGACTGAAACATAGTTGGGTGGCATATCTGGATAGTGCACGAAATTTAGCCTCATATGCATTGACCGACATCCTACCTTGCTCTAGGCTCAAAAACTCATCCCTTTTCCTATCCCTCAAAGTACGGGGGATATACTTTTCCATAAACAAACTAGAGAATGAGGCCCAAGTCATAGGTGGTGCCTCTGTTGGTTGACATTCAACATGTGACTGCCACCACATTTTGGCGTTCCCTTGAAACTGATAACTCACGAACTCAACACCAAACCGTTCTACTATACCCATCTTGTGTAGTAGCTCATGACAGTCAACCAGAAAATCGTAAGCATCCTCAGATTCTGCACCCTTGAAGACTGGAGGTTTCAATTTCAAGAACTTACTAAAAAGTTCATGCTGATCATTCGTCATTATAGGCCCAGTAGTCAGACGTGGAAACGTGCCTATGTCCAGTGAGGCATCCATACGAGGAGCCATAGTGGCTGCATGTTGTACCTTTGAAACCGGAGGTGTTGGTGCAGAAAACACTGGTGGTGCCTGACCCTGATCAGACAACCCACTAAGATAAGCAAGAACCTGGTTGATCATCTCTGGGGTAGGTTGGGGTGGCATTTCCTCATTCTGTACTTGTGCATCCTCCCCATCCTCCCCTTCTCTTACTACTTCCTCAGTCGGTGGAGGAGTCACCGCCCTGGCACCAGATGGGCTAGGTGCTCGTCCTCTCCCTCTAGAGGACGTCCTCCCACGACCTCTACCGCGGCCTCTTGCCACTGTTCCACTTCGAGCTACAGCCCCAGTGGCTGGCTCAGATGCATCTTGTCTTGCTGATGTTGATGATAGCGTAGTCGTTGCTCTAGTTCTAATCATCTGCGAAATAGAGTGAAGATGGTCAGATACCAATTTGTATCACCTAGATACCAATTGGATCCAAGTAATAGCACGAAAGAAAGAAAGAAAGAATGGAATTTTCCTAAAGTCTTATATCCTCTCAAAGAAAAGTAAAGGCGTCCCCCTACCGTTCTATAAGACTCTACTAGACCTGTTCTTGTGTGATGAGACCAACGAACCTAATGCTTTGATACCAAGTTTGTCACGACCCAAAACTGAGCCGTGACTGGCACCCACATTTACCCTCCTATGTGAGCGAACCAACCAATCTAAACCTTATCATTTCAATTTAATATCAACATAAAACAATGCGGAAGACTTAAACTCATAAATAAAAGACAATTCAATAACTTCTAAAATTCAACTTCTATTAATTCCCCAAAATCTGGAAGTCATCATCACAAGAACATCTATGATCAATTTACTAAACTAAGAGTATTCTAAGAAGCTAAAACAAATAAAAGCTAGTCTATGCCGAAACTTCAAGGCATCAAGACATGAGGAAGGAGATCCAGTCCAAGCTAGAAGCATTAGCTCACCCTGAAGATCCGGTGTGACGAAGACTGGCTTGAACTACTGTTGAGTCGAAGATGACGGCACGTTTGCTGCACTCCACAAATAAACAAAAGGAAAACATAAAAGTAGGGGGTAAGTCCAACCACAAGTACTGAGTAGGTATCATCGGCCAACTCAAAATAGAAAACAGTATATATCAAGTAACATCATAAAATCAACTAATGTCCTTAGCATACAGCATTTACAATTACCATAGTCCTTGGTTACAACACCAAGCACATCAATGAGGACTCACGCCTCCTCATCATACTCGTTTGGGAAACATGTTCTTTAGATTGAGTATATTAGTATCTTTCAAGATTCATTATATTATTTACTCTCGTGTCAGTACGTGACACTCCGATCCTCATATTCTATCCTGGTACCGGAACGTGGCACACGATTCATATACTATCCTGGTGTCGGAACGTGACACTCCGATCCTCATATTCTATCCTGGTACCGGAACGTGGCACCCGATCCATATACTATCCTTGTGTCGGAACGTGACACTCCGATCCTCATATTCTATCCTGGTACCGGAACGTGGCACCCGATCCATATACTATCCTGGTGTCGGAACGTGACACTCCGATCCTCATATTCTATCCTGGTGTCGGAACGTGACACTCCGATCCTCATATTCTATCCTGGTGTCGGAACGTGACACTCCGATCCTCATATTCTCACTACTTTCGTTTATTAAGCCTTCTTTTATACCAAGGCATCATCATTAACAAAGTAGATTAGGGTTTCTTCAAGATTTAAGATTCAATAGCTTCATCATGCTTATTTTATCACAATCATGTATATATATAAGATCACATCATGCATACACGCAATTAAGCATATAGAAGACTTAATAATACTACTTAACACATATCATTCTCTATTAAGAGTTTACTACGAATAGTGTAAAAACCATAACCTACCTTCACCGAAGAATTGCGGTCAACAAGCTATCTTCCCAAAGCTGCGTTCTCCCTTCTCCCTTGATCGATTCTTTCTCTCTCTCTCTTGTTGTTCTTTTTCTTTTTCTTATTCAAAACCCTCTTTCTTTACCCTAATTAACATATAATTAAGTTTTAAAAGATGGCACTAATAATCCGCTAATTAACTTAAGGTTACCTCTTTTAACCCCCAAGTAATTAGACTTATTAACATTAACCCATTATTTTATAATTAAAGCAGGAAATAGTCCAAAACGCCCCTTAAATTAATTAATCAGAAATCCGACCCCGCCTGGGACTACGCAGCCCGTGACGGGCTGTCGTGCCTGCGACGGTCCGTCCTACTGTCCGTCGCAACCGTCAGAGACTCAATTTCCATCAAAGAGTCTGTGACGGTCCGTCACGCTTGTGACGGTCCGTCCTGCCATTTCGTCGTGACGGTCAGAGAGTCGATTTCAGTACCCAATTTCAGATTTTTCCAAGTGTTTTGCAACGACACCTCCACGACGGTCCGTCATGCCCGTGACGGTCCATCGTGGCCTCCATCACCTCTACCAGTTTTTCCAGAATAAAATTTGTTGCTCAAAACGACTAAACAGGTCGTTACACATGATCTGGATTCATTTTAATCGGTGAATCACCTCTTTTCGGTGTGGTGAAGACACTGGATTTCATGTTAGCTCGCATGATCTTATTCCTAAAGATGTCTCTAAGAAATAAAGAATGAAAAGATAATGGAACGTATGTTCAAAATGAGCTATGAAAGTAAGAGCTTAAGAATGTAAATTGACAATATCAATACCAATGAAATTTCAGCAAATAATGGGCAAAGTCAAATAAAATTGGCTTTTAATGACTTCTTATATGATGCCAATAAATGGGATTAAAATTTATAAACCAACAATATGAAAATGATAAAATAAGTGGTATATCCAATAAATAATGTCTTAAAAAGTGTTTTTTCCCAACGAATCTAGAATGTAAAGAATGAAGTCTTAACAACTTTAACTCGTAAGAAAGGTAGCCAATAATGGAGCATGGATTATGAATCAACTAAAGAATGGGAATAGACAATAAATACTGGCATATATAAATAATCATACCCAAAGGAAATAAGAACAAAAAATCTAAAGTAGAGTAGTCAAATCATCTTATTCGTCTTGTGAATTGCTTACTCGATTCATTTTAGGTATGGGACTATAATAAATCATTGCACTTGTACTTGAAACATAATATTAAAGGAGATCATTGAACAAAACAACAACAAGAAGAAAAATACTAAAAAATAAACTAAGTGTACAAAGAGGAGCTCTCAGGTTCAAGATGATCAAAATCTCAAATCTTCGTACGAGTTGTTCTAAAATTATGTTGATGATACTAATGAAATGTAATCATATATAAAATGAGTTGTGTGCTTTGAATTCATTATAATACATCATAATCATTCCAAAATTCATAACCAACGATTTAGGAAAGTCTAGTGATTATTCTTTCAAGAAATGGCATGTTTTTTAGAAAGAGCATTCCTTGACCATGCATAGCCTTATGTGTATGTGTGCATACCATACTTAGTATAAATGATGTACTAACCCTATTCAAATTTACTATTTTATAGGTGCAGGTCAGAGGACAAATGTGACTCTTACAATGGTTCGGACATCAGCGTTCCCCAGACCATTTGGCAGGTCCTCTTGATTTCGAGGATGCTACAATATTAGTCTAGCCTTAGTTTTAGACATAGCTAGCGGATTTTGTACCTACAGTTTCTTTTATACATTATTCACAAAGATTTGGATTTTAAGGCCGTTTTGGCAACTTATTGTAATGTATTCATCTTTTATTTTGAATTTGTTTTGTAATGATAGATGGTTGTTCTTTATGTTGAGATTAATATATAATGTTCTATGTAAAAAGTATATGAAGTCTAAGTACACTTCATTAGTTTTAAAATTTTTAAATTTTCTGCAAATTTTACTTGTTGAATGTGATGAATACAGGAACAGGCTTGTTTGCAACCTCTGAGAGGTCAACGACGCCGGTTGCGATCCGGATTCTAGAATCCGAGTCGTGACATATTATGGCATCTATAATTTCCTGATTGATATGAACTTATTTTTATTTCTTTAACTTCCTCATTAATTCCCAGATTGGTTGTCTCGCGTTATTTAACATTAGGCTTAGGTTTGGCTCAAACTATTCTAGTTCCTTATTAATTTCCCTAAAATCCTCTTTTTATCATATTCAACCTCTTGATTCGGTTATTCAATAATAAATTACTCTTTGAAATCTGGAAGTGAACTCCGCATGCATGTCATGTTATCAAAGCTGACATTTTCAACACTGCAAAATAGAAGACAAGAATTAGGGGAAGGAATCAGAAAAAAATTACTATGAATCTAGAATTTCATTAAAAAGGTTCACACTAGTACAAAATAGTTTTAAACATTCGAATCACAACCCTTGACAACAAAAATACACAAAAGAGTAGCAAAACAGACTACCAAGACGTCTTATTTATGGGTAAAGGAGGGGCTTCTCAATTTCTTAGCTCAACACTTGAGCCCCATGAGCTGCACAAAAAAACAGACTGAAATCCTCAATAAATTCTTCAATGTTTTCATGATTTAAGGAATCTTTCATTTTTGGACCCTAAGGCTTGGTAAAAGAATGAGAAATATGGGGAATCGGCTGTGGGTGATGAATGATTCCTTTTGTGGTACTTAGTCTTATCTCCATTTCCATTTCTCTTGATTTCTTTGCATCCGAGGCCAAAGGTGTCTTGGTTTTTTTAAGAGTGTAATGGGATGCACGATTCCGTGTGAACATAGTCCCAAACCTTTACGGGGTTGACAACCATATTTGAGAATTTTCGTTGCCACCATTGAAGAGGAAAATGAGATACATGGTTGTATGATAGGGTTTCCTTCTCTAATGCGATCGACTAATATAACCTTAAAAGACTAGTAAACAACGAAATCACATCCTTCTTTTAACTTAATGTATGGAATTGATGGATCTCTGTATATAGGTGAATCATCTTTACCATCACAATGATTTCCTGATGGTTGTATTCAAACTTAACAACTTTATGTAGAGTTGATAGGACTTCCCGAGCCATTTGAATCCATGGCCTTCCCAGTAGAAAATTATAAGATGTGTCCATATCCATTACTTTGAACACAATAATAAAGTTCACTAGTACAATTGTCATCTTTAACTTGATTTAACTAATGGTATACCTCCTTGAGTTGTTATAAGCTCGAACAAATACATTGCTTGGGAGAATTCTATTCTTGTTAATTTTAAGCTTTGTAGTGTAGAAAGAGGACATATGTATACCCCTGATCCCCCATATATCATGACCCTCTTTACAAAATACCCTTCACATTTCAATGTAAGAAGCAAAGCTATTTTCTGTCCAGCTCCCTCCATGGGCAAATCATCAGTAAAAATGATGGTATTTAACTCAAAGATGCGCTTGGACACTTTCTCTTACTGATTTACTATGGTCTTCTTTTGCACATATGCTTCATTAAAAATCTTATTCAATAATGAAATTTGTGCAGGGGTTTTCTTCAATTGTTCCACAATAGAGTAATCTGGTACATTAAGCTTTTTTTGAAATTCTTCTACTTTTCCTCAATAACTGCTTTCTTTAGTTGTATTTGGATATTTTGAGTCATTTTTAATTTTCTTATTTCTTATGAAGAATAACATCTTCCAGAGCGTGTCAAGCTTTTTTCTTCATCAACCTCTTTGACAATATCATTTCCTCAATAAACCAGCCCTATTTTGTTATAGTTCCAAGGAACAACCTTTGAATCAGTTAATGAAAGTTGTTGGATGGGCTTATCAAAGATAGGCTCTTTCAACTTTATCAAACAACTTTGGTCCTGTTGTGTTAATGAAAAGCCTTTTTATATATACAACTTCCGCACACCCGCTTTAACTTGAATATCGTGGAAACCCCTAGGACACACAAAACTTTGGTATCAAGATTGACACCCTCCACACTCAGAGATGCAACTGATCTAAACTCTTTATTGACTTGTCTTTGTCTGCAATCTTTCTAAACAACTTTCCTGTTTTGCCAAGGAATTTTTACTCTTGATCATCACAAATCATACCTACTAAGTTATTTTAAGCAGGAAGTGGGTCATTGGTCAGATTGGGAGTGTTTTGATAATCTGTCACAATAACAACTCCATGATTGATTAGCTTATTTATAACCTCCTTCAAGGTCCAAAAATTATCAGTGTTGCATCATGGGCCCCTGAATGATACTCACATCTTTCTTTGGCCTGGAAACCTGGAGCATTTGGATTCATATGATGTTTTGGGATATAGTCAATCACTCATATCTTTCTTAATTTTTGAAACACACGGGAGTACGACTCTCCCAATAGAGTGAATTTTCTTTTCAATGCTAGATCTTGAGCATAATTTCATAGGAAGAAGGTTGTAAGGGACCTGATAGGGTGGTCGTTGTGGGCGAAGGTTTCCTTGAGTTTAGGCCCGAAAATGTGGACAATTGAAAGAATGCACATACGACTAAGCATTGAAGACCATGTATGGAGATGTAGATACTTGATATTGAGTGACATAAGGGTAGTAATGTTGAGGATAGATAGATTGTCCATGAACAGGTAGGTAAGGATAATTAGAATTCCTCTGAGCATCCCTTGACCCTGATGCAAGCGAAAAAACTTCCTGTTTTATTTTACGATTTCCAGAACTTCATGAACCATCTTGTATGGCTTGTGTGGTAACTTTGATTGCTGCCTCGCTCAAAATTCTTCTTGTTTTGATACAACTTTTGACCATTTCTCCAATTTTAATTATTGTGTGAAAAAGTCTTCTCATTGCGGCTGTCAAGTGGTAGAAGTAGCCAGGATTTTAAGCCTCTATGAAGATATAAAGCAATTCTTACTCATCTAACAGTTGCTTTAACCGGGTGGTGTGTTCATGTCACATCCCGAGAGCACACCCTAGAATATATGGAACTCTCGGAGTACAACTGGCGTACTTGACCTCTCAGAGGTCTTGTAAAAGCTCTTCCATTTCGTTCTTCAAATATAAACCTATTAAAAGTAGTGTGAAATTAAAACTTTTCACAATATCTTAAAAAAACCTTCATATTAAAATCATAGAAATGCTAAGTCTCAATATATATCATTCTTAGACTCAAGAATACTTCGGACACGGCCCATACAATACGAATATATAAATACTTAGTCTATTATAATACTTTGAAATAAAAGACATAAATATGTCCTCGAGTCAAATGAGTACATACTTCATCTTTGCTTTAACAACTCTAGAATCAAAGCTTTCCTTCAGGATACTTCTCACATTTCACCTACACCTTTAGATATAACAAAATGTATCGAATTAGTACAAACACTTGTATTAACTATTGCTTAATTCATAGAACATGAAAATGGGCTTTTATTAGAAACATGCTCTTTTTCTATTAAAAGTGAACTTCTTGACTTTTAGAGTGAAGTCCTTTAACATCACCTTGGACACTTTCTAGCATGCAATCTTCTCACTAAGAGCTATCTGAAGACTCACTTAAGTAAGACAAAGAGATACCGCTCATAAACTCTCTAGGAACACCTAAATGATCCTTAATACCACCCTTAATGAGACACACACACTTACAATACACCAACCACATGAACATGAGATCCTCCTACTAAAGGTGATTTTAAGGTTCACTTGAGTGAGTTGTGAACCGACCACCCATACAATCCCTTTCACACACACTTAAGAGATCCTATAGTTAGACTAAGATAAGATCATTCTAACTTAATACCACAACATACATATAATATGACATTCTCCCTTACATAGGTTATCAAAAGACTTATTTAAGTGAATCGAGAAGATATCGTCCATGATTGACCTCTTCAAGATTACCTAAATAATCCTAAAGAATACCTAAGTAAGGATCGTTCCTACATAATCAACCAACTTCCCAAACTAAAGTCATTCCTAAGACTTATCTAGGTAAGATATGAAATGACCATTCCTAAGACCCCTTCACACCTTCACTAGAAAACTCTTGACTACTCTAGATAAGTACTTTTTCATTTAACATTCTTTCTTAACTTAATTCATTATATTCATTAGTTCATTTAACAGACATTCATCACATAAAGGACATTCTAGTAATGGTCTTGGAGATGACTAAGGGACTCTAACTAACATCTTCAAAGCCTATTGTACAATGTCTAGATAGTGTCCCATACCACTACCTAAACTTCATAGAACCTCTATAATGCTAGTCGGTATCCCATATGATGAGAATAGAAAATAACCAACATAGACCATGATAGCTAAACATGGAACTCGGATATCAAACCTACTCCAATGAGGGTGTTATACTTGCCAATGGTAGAACTAGGACACATCCCATGTAGGCACGTGGTTAATGAATGTGAAGGGCTTTATATACAATAGTCTCATTCTCACGTAGAGATACATTGTACTCTAGTCTCCATCTCAACTAGAGCTACTTTTCATAACATACTCAATAGGTTCTATCCTTTGTTCTCACAGAGTAATTCACATTAAAAGATCACATGAAGAGGTTTCATATCTAGTTCATACCCTAATCACATTCACCCTACCAAAGAGGTCGACTATGGATTCATTTCAATGGAGAAAAGGATAGCTAAATCACTTTCCTAAGAATGATATGATGTCGTTCCAGACAACTAACCTTAAGTCCATCACTCATATAAGAAGGATACCATTACGGCTCTCGAATTCAAGGTTCATAACCTTACCACTATGTTTAAGATTCCACGTACATGACCTTCTAAACATCATTTAAGGTCTCACATATCATTCATTCGTACATGAAAATGGTTCACTAAGATTACCTAGTCAAGACATCTCATATTCACATATCATTCATAAATTTATTAAGTAAGTAACATAAGTCTACGAAAACAAAACACAACGTACTTTACTTTATTACATATATCATATCATTCTTTGAAGCACATAGGAATGACCCTTGTCGTCTTTATGTCATCCATAAATTAGTATAACATTATTAATAATCGTAGACTCATATAGTCAAGTAGGAATAATCATGCATCAACTCTAAGACTACACACATAAACACATAGTCATAGTCTAACATAATCATCTAACAACATCAAACTTTCTCAGTACTAGCATGTAGGTAGATATGATCATACTTCACATAATCAACTACACAAATCATCATAGTACATCGAGTAGTTTGCCGACAAGGCCATAATCATCATAATACATAAAGTAACACCGACAAGGCCACATCATTCACATAGCACCGCCACCATAAGTGAACCATACCAATCTCAACATAATTCAAGATCTACATTACTTAAAATAATAATAATTGAGGCATAATACCACCAATCAAATCTCACCACTTCAATCCATAGCTAAATTATCCAATTCAATATCATAAGGCCCTTACACATGGCCATAAACATCAATTCAATATAAAAACTATAATACCCATTGAATCTAAGTCAATTAAATATAGATTTATCAATATAATACCAATTAAACGTCATCCGAATATAATTTATTACATCATTCAATAGCCCATAGAAAACTACACTAGAATTCATAAGCATTACGATAATATCAATTAACCCACAAAATAGTCCAAAACTGGGGTTCATAAATTAAATGGATTCATAGTTTAATTTAGTTAAAATCATCAAATTAACAACAATTCAATCAGTATTCATTGCTTTAAAACCTTTAATGCAAGAAACCATGGATAGATTTCAATTTAGAAAACTCATCTTTTAAGAAGACTTTGAAAATCACTTTGAAGATTGGCTCCTTGATGAATAGAGTATTAAGGATAAAAACCGATACCACAATGATGTTAATCCACTAAATTTTGTTAATAATATTGAGGAATTCGTCCTCTTCCTTGAAGCTTGAGGATTTAACAATGGAAGAATTTCCAGAAAGAAAACTTTGGGGTGAGTTCAAGGTATATTTTAAGGCTTTATTCTATTTATATTAATGATATAAACCCTTTAAAACCAACCCCAATGAATTAAAAGTCGAATAGAATTAATTTGGAAATCACTTTTTGGACGGCCTACCCAGGGACTACGGCCACCTTTACGGACCGTGAAGGTGTTTCATTTTACTATTTGTGGTCCTTGGGGAAGTGGATTACTTTACATTCCAAGACCCCAAGTAAATAAGGAAGTTTCACCGCAATCTTCACCGACCGTAGTGCACTCTCCTGGTCATGAAATGGTCCTTGAACACCAAGGTAGTGAACTGCCAACCTAGAACAGCTTTTTCCCAAGAGTATGGTCCTCCTCAAGGACCCTTTGGTTGGTCCTATTGGAGTTTTACCTGGACTTTTAAAACAAAAATACACTCATACATATGTTAAGGATCCCTCACATCAATTTTAACCGAAATGAATAAGTAAAACTCGACGAAACAGACTAGGATGCACAAGCACATTTCAAGGCAAAACTTTCGAATGTCATGGACTTTGTTGGACGTTTGACCTCCAAACTTCATTAAATTTTACACACTACCTATAAAAACTATTATAACTCATATAAATACCTCATAATATCATAAAACACACATATAGGCATATAGCCACACAAGAGGCACATAGGTAACTTAGTCGTTAAACATTTGGTCGTCCGTTGACGTTTCACTTCCAAATCACCTAAAACTCTAGAAACTGTCTCAATACCACGTTATAAACCATTTAGGACCTTAGACCATCATTAAAAACATGTTAGACTCTGGCTTCACCTAAGTCATTTTTGAGGTATTACAATCTCCCCAACTTGACAACATTTGTCCTCGAATGACACTAGCCACTCTCAGAATGCTTCCAAGAATATAGATTCAACTAGAATATCATTAGAATACCATACAAAACCTAGGAAAACATCAATTTCACATAATCAAGAGATTCACAACACAACAAGAAACTAGAAGAATTCTAGAACTCATTATTCCAATACACTCAAATCCTTCATTCCAAATAGCAAAAACTCATTTTATATTCATTATCATGCCCATATACGTATGTTATAAACACATTACAACAATTCTCTATCAAAGAATGAATTAGTCAAAGTTTGAAAAATCTCACAGTAAGTATATAATTCATTACAGTGAATTATGCAATTTTTCCAAAAATAAAATGCAACTTTTAGGTAATTCATGATGGAAACATGCTAAATATGCAAGATAAAATCACATAAACACATCTTACATCATAATCATAACGTCATGAAATGTACAATGCAAGGAATCAATGAAATTCAATTTCAACAAGACTTCTAAACACCATGCACATGCAACATACTTCTATGACTTTTTATTATCAAGCTTGAGTTGAATAGAAGAGATGGGACAATCAATCAAAATTCCTTTACTAACCATACTCCCCCACTTAGAAGGAACTCATATCACTAAAGATATGCAATAAATTACCATCATTCTCATACGGCTTTGCTCCTCTAGTCCAGAGTGCATAGAAACACATCCTATTTGGAGCGTCATCTTTTGGAACATTAGGAGCAACTTGTTTATCCTCTGTTCCTCTAGAATCAATATTAGGACGATCACTCACCTTATGATCATCCTTCACACAACCAAAGCAACCACTAGTACCGGCTAGACACTTCCCATAATTTTTCTTTCCACAAGTAGCACAAGTAGGCTTGCCATCTTGAGAACCACCTCCTTTCTCAAGTTTGAATTTAGGAGCAATAGGTCCATCTTGAGTTTGACCCCTCTTCTTGAACCTAGGTTGATATTTCTCACTTGGTCAATACTCTTCAAATTTATACACATCCTCTTAAGTTTGGACTCCTCTATCACTAAGAATACACCATAAGTCTAGCTAAGGTCATATCATCATGTAGCATGGTCGTACAACATTCGTCTTTCACAAGGTCGGCAACACCCATCACAAACCTACTCATCCCATCCCTAGGTTTAGACACCAAGGATGAGGCATATTTGCACAACCATAGTAAACTTCAAAGAATACTCTTCCACTTGCTTGATTTTAATTAACTCTTCAAACTTTACTTCCCTCCTCTCACGGGGAAAGTACTTTCCCAAGAAATCCTCCTTGATTCCCTCCCACTCTCTAGGACTTGACTCAACCGGCCTATTGCCTTTCCATTGTGTGTACCACACTTGAGCAACATCTTTCAATTGGTATGAATCCAACTCCGTTTTCCCACTAGAAGTCACTCCCATAGCATGTACTATTTGATACACCTCATCTAGAAACTTTTGAGGATCCTCTCCCACCTTATAGTGAAGAAATATTGGAGGATCCATCCTCACAAAGTACTCAATCTAGATGTCATAGTGCTCTCCACAATATTCACTCTAGCACAATACCCTTATTCACATGGGTATTCAAAGCTCGGGATAAAGTAATTAAAGCCTCCCTAATCTCTCCATTAGTCATTTCTGGGGGAACCACCAGAACCTCGTCACCTTGAAATCCAATAGGGGCTTGATCACCTTGAGAAACTTGAGGAACTTGCTCAACTTGAGGAGGAATCTCTTCATTAACATCATTCTCCTAAACACTCCTAGACGGTATCCTCCTTGTATTCATCTTTCTAGAAACACAAAGAAAACCATATGAAAGGAGTACTCATAACTTTACTCTACAGTACGACATAGGAGTAGAAAAGAAGGGAAACTCTATCGTCTTATAGTCTGTCGACCATAGATGTGTCGCAACTCACATCGATGGTCAAGACTCTACTATACGTGACTTGATGATACTTTTTGATTCCTAAGACCACTTTCACATCTTATGCTCTGATACCAAGCTTTTGACATCCCAAGAGCACACCGTAGAAGATATGCCATTCTCAGAGTACAATCAGCGTACTTTACCTCTCAGAGGTCTTGTACAATCCCTTCCGTATCGTTCATCGCATATAAACATCTTAAAAGTATTCTGGAATTAAAAATTTTCACACAAATATCCTAAAACATCTTTCATATTAAATCATAGAAACACTAAGTTCAACATATTTCATTCTTAGACTCAAGAATACTTGGGACACGGCCCATACAATACGAATATAGAAATACTTAGTCTATTATAATACTTTGAAATTATATATATATATATATATATATATATATATTTATATATATATATATATATATATATATATATATATAGAGAGAGAGAGAGAGAGAGAGATAGATATATATACTCAAGTCAAATGAGGACATACTTCAACTTTGCTTGAATGACTCTAGAATCCAAACTTTCCTTCACGGTCCTTCTCACCTTGCACCTACGCCTTTAGATATAACAAAATGTATGCAATTAGTACAAACACTTGTACTAAGTATAGCATAATGCATAAAATCATGAGAGCGGACATTTATTAAAAATGTGCTCTTTTTTATTAAAATGGCATATCATAGAATAAGAATAATATTAAACACATTAGAATCAATTATTCACATTTTAAGGAACATTACAGTGAAACCATGTTACTTTACAGTGAACAAAATCATTGTTACAATGAACTTCTTCAATGTTACAGTGAAGTCCATTAACTTTACCTTGGACACTTTCTAGCATGCAATCTTCTCACTAAGAGTTATCCTAAGACTCACTTAAGTAAGACAAAGAGAGACTTCCCATACACCCTCTATAGGCACACCTAAATGATCCTTAAACCACCCATAATGAGACACACACGCTTACAATACACTAAACACATGAACATGAGATCCTCCTACCAAAGGTGATTCTAAGGTTAACTTGAGTGAGATGTGAAGTGACCTCCCATACAGTACCTTTCGGACAAACTTAAGATATCCTATAGACTACCTAAGATAAGATCCTTCTCACTTAATACCACACCAAATATATAATATGAAATTCTCCCTTCCAAAGGTTATCAAAAGACTTACTTAAGTAAATCAAGAAGATAACATCCATGATTGACCTCTTAAAGATTACCTAAATAATCCTTAAGATTACCTAAGTTTGGATCATGTCTACATAATCAACAAACTTCCCTAACTAGATTCATTCTTAAGACTTATCTAGGTAAGATAAGAAGTGATCATTCCTATGCCACCTTCACACCTTAACTTGATTACTCTTAACTACTCTAGATAAGTACTTATTTATTTAACATGCTTTCTTAACATAAATCATTATATTAATTAGTTCCTTTAAGATACATTCATCACATAAAGTATATTCAAGTAATGGTCTTGGAGAAGACTTAGGAACTCTCACTAAAATCTTCAAAGCCTATTGTTCAATGTCTAGATAGCGTCCCATACCACCACCAAAACTTCATAGAACTTCTCTAATGCTAGTAGGTAACTCATATGATAAGAATAGGCAATAACCAACATATACCATGATAGCTAAACAATGAATCCGGAGTTCTAACCTACTCCGATGAGGGTGTTATACCTTCCAATTTTAGAACTACGACACATCCTATGTAGGCAGATGGTTAAGGAATATGAAGGGCTTTTATGTACTCCACTCTCATTCTCACGTAGAGATACATTGTACTCTAGTTTCCATCTCAAGTAGAGCTACTTCCAATAATATACTCACTAGGTTCTATCCTTTGTTCTCATAGAGTAATTCACATTAAAGGATCACATGAAGAGGTTCCATATTTAGTTCATAGCCTAATCACTTTCACCCTACCAAAGAGGTCAACTAGGGATACCTTACAATGGAGAAGAGAATAGCTTAATGAATTTCCTAAGGATTATATGATGTCGTTCCAGCCAATCAACCTTAAGTCCATCACTCATACATGAAGGATACCATTATGTCTCTCGACTTCAAGGTTCATAACCTTACCACTAGGTTTAAGATTCCACGTAGATGACCTTCTAAACATCATTTAAGGTCTCACGTATCATTCATTAGTACATGACAAGGGTTCACTAAGCTTACCTAGTCAAGACATCTCATATTCATATATCATTCATACATGTATCAAGTAATGAACACAAGTCTACCAAAACAAGACACAACATACTTTACTTTATTTTATATAGCATATCATTCTTTGAAGCACATAGCAATGACCCTTGTCGTCTTTATGTCATACTATACATTAGTATAACATTATTAATATAACCATCATATACTCATATAGTCAAGAAGGAATAATCATGCATCAACTCTAAGCCTACACACATAAACACATAGTCATAGTCTAACATAATCATCTAACAACATCAAACTTTCACATTAGTAGCATGTTGGTAGATATGATCATACTTCACATAATAAAATACACAAATCATCATAATACTTCCAGTAGTTTGCCGACAAGGCCATGATCATCATAATACATAAAGTAATGCCGACAAGGCCACATCATTCACATAGCACTGCCACCATATATGAACCATAGCAATAGTAACATAATTCAATATCTACATTACTTAAAATAAGGAGAATTAGGGCAGAATACCACAAATTGAATCTCAACACTTCAATCCATAGCTAAATCATCCCATTCAATATCATAAGGCCCTTACCCATGGCCATGAACATCAATTCAATACAAAAGTTATACTACTCAATGACTCTAAGTTAATTAAATACATATTTATCAATATGAGACCAATTACACATCAATTGAATACAATTATTACATCATTCAATAGCCCATAGAAAACTACACTAGAATTCATAAGTATTACGACAATATCAATTAACCCATAAAATAGTTAAAACTAGGGTTCATCAATTACATGGGTCCATAGGTTAATTGAATTAAAATAATCAAATTAACAACAATTTAATCAATATTCAATGCTTCAAAACATGTAATGCAAGAACCCATGGAAAGAATTCAATTTAGAAAACTCATTTTTTAAGAATATTTTGTAAGTCACTTTGAACATTGGATCCTTGGTGAATAGAGTTTCAAGGATCAAAACACATACCTCAATGATGTTAATACACTAAATTTTTTTGATAACATTGACGAATTTGTCCTCTTCCTTGAAGCCCTAGGATTTAACAATGGAGGAATTTCTAGAGAGAGAACTTTGGGGTTTTGATTTGGGGTCTTAAATAATGAGTTAAAGGAATGTTTTAAAGATTTATACTATTTATATTAATAATATAAATCCTTTAAAATCAACCCCAATTAATTAAAAGTCTAATAGAATTAATTTGGAAATCACTTTTTGGAAAGCCCACCCAGGGACTACGGTCACCTTCGCGGACCGTGAAGGTGTTTCACGGCCTCTTTGGCGGTCTGTGGTCCTTTGGTAAGTGGATTACTTTCATTTAAAATCCCCCAAGTGACTAAGGAAGGTGTCCGGCTATCTTAACGGACCGTGAACACCAAGGCAATGAACTGCCAACTTGGGACAGCTTTTCCCCATTAGTTAGGTCCTTTTCAAGGACCCTTTGGTTGGTCCTGGGGGAGTTTTACCTGGACTTTTACAATCCAAATACACTCATACACATGTTAAGTACCCCTAAAATCAATTTCAACCAAAACAAACACATAAAACTCGACGAAACAGGCTAAGACACACAAGCACGTCTCAAGGAAAAACTTTCAAACGTCATGAACGTTCTTGGACGTTTGACCTACAAACTTCATGAAAGTTGCAACACTTCCTATTAACAGTATTGAAATAATATAAGTACCTCATAATCTTATTAAATACACATATAGGCTCATAATCACTCATAAGGCACATAGGTGATTTAGTCGTCGAACATCTTGGTCGTCCCTTGATGTTTCACTTCCAAATCACCTAAAACTATAGACATTTCCTCAATACCACATTATAAAAAAAAAATTTAGGACCTTATACCCTCATGAAAAACATGTTAGGATCTAGCTTCACCTAAGTCATTTTCAAGGTATTACAACTCTATTTGATAGCATACTCTCTAAAACTTTCATTTTGTTTATTCTCATATTAGAGAGTGTATTGAGATTTGGCATAATGTCGACATTGTACTGAAATTGTCTAACAAAATATTGAGCCATATCATACCAGATGTTCTAGCAGGATATCTCTTGGTCTATAAACCAATATGAGGCAACACCTGTTAGGCTCATACCAAAATAATCCATAAACAGTTCCTCTTTACCCCCTTCACCTCTAAATTGATTGTATTATCTTTTCAGGTTAGTTATGGGATAACCATGCCCTTCATACTTATCAAACATAGGGGTTTCGTTTCCAGGTGGTAGGTGGAAATTTGGGAACATACATAATCTTTGAAAGCGACACTTTTGTGCCCTCTTAACCCTTGCATACTCTTCATGTGTTGCTCAAAGTTTTTCATTTTTTCAACATTTTTTCTTGACCAGAGCCTTGAGTGGGCCTCTCAACATCAATGGAGGAGCCGGATTATACATAGTTAGGGGCCCCAAATGTTATCCAACATATATAGTACTGCTCTTAATGAGTTGTCAACTTACCCTCCTGAGTTGATCTAAGCGTCACAGTTGGTTATGGCAGAGTATAGATCGGTGCAATTGTCGTAACTGTGAGATTATTCCTTAATGGCATTCTTTGAAGGCATATTATTCATGGTTCGGCCCCACAATTATCAAATGGACCTTACCTTCGAGGGAAAAAAGGGTCTGATATTCGGACCTGAGAAGATGAAGATCGGATATTAGTGATCTCAAGAAAACTAGGAATAAAGGTTGGTGGTTCTTGGCCATTGGACCAAGCTTTCCAAAACGATGCCGCAACATGTCTCAGTGTCCAATTTTCTTCAACAGTTGTTGACTCTCTTGTCGTTAAATCAATTGGAGTATCCACTAGGTTCACCAAAGTTTCAGTATTGGTTGTCGTTGACGCTCTTACCTTAGACCTGGTAAAGTACGAGTGTTCTTCCAATTCACGACAAACCAACTATCGAAAGCTAACTAAAGTAAAGTGAAATGAACAAACTTTTTAGGGGTTAGACAATTTTACATATCAATCACACATTTGTTAATCACATAGTAACATGAGTTCAGAAGTCCATTGTCTCTTTCGGGCATTGCTTTGCTCATTTTCTTTCCTTTTTTTCTCTCCTTTTTTTTAAAAAAAAGGTTTGATCGGACCCTTTGAAGGTTTTCTATGTATCATGTCGTCGTATGAATCAGATCGTTACGTAGTTAAAAAGTTTTGACAACTCAACAAAATATTTTTGGTATGGCAAGAGAAATCCCTTTCCTTATTTCCCAAAAAACTTCAAACAAAATGACAAAATCAATGAGTTTAAACATCACGCTGATCAACATAATATCCTTGCACACCATACTTTAAATTGAAACACTAAGTCTTTAAATAAAAGAAAATGAAACAAACAAACAAACAAACAAAAACAACTAAAACTTTCTTCAATCTTCATCACTTTCCTGGCGCTTCCTTTGTCCTCCCAAGGTCACATACAGATTCAACAACACCGGCAGATGGGGAACAATGGCCCGTGCTTGCTCAGCGACTTCTAGATCATTCATACAATGATGATTTTTAATATCTGATACGCTCAAACTTACTTCTCAAATAAGAAGTAAAACGTTCGTGTCAAGTAAATAACCCAACTAGTGAGGTTGGGATCGTTCCCACGAGGAAAATAGTCTAGACTTAACTTCAACTTGTTATTACAATTGTTTGGTCAATGACTTCCTTGGAAAGTAAAAACAATAAAAAGGGGGGTTTCTAGTTCTAAATGAGTGAAAATAAATAATGCAATCGTAAGAGATACTTAACAGCTTTGAATGTTTGATTTTAATCGATTAATCAAATTAACTAGGGTTTACGTGTTCCCCACAGGTTCACAACTTGATAATTCTAACTATAACAATTCTTTCCTAGTATCTTGCATGCAAAGTGATAAGTTATGTATTTCTAAATCCTTGGTCCGGCATCTAGAAAATCTCACTCCGCACCTTGGTCCGGCTACGTGTGTTGCTATCCTAACCCTTATCCTTACCTCATATTAAGCATCGTATTGGATATTTGACTAAGTTATTACTTCGTACCAATAAATACTAGCCTATTAGATAGTATATATTAAATCTATGTTAATAATTCTTTTCCTATTATCTACCTCCTTGGTCCGGCAAGTAGCATTAAGACGAGTTCTAACGTTGACCATCCGTTAAAAAGACTTCTAAGCGAAAGAATTATTAATACATGCAAGACACTATTCTAGAATTATTATTTTAGTTAGGGTTTATCTCATTATTTGCCTATGGTTCCCACAACCCTAGTTATGGAGTTTAGTTACTCATGGTCATAAATACAATATTCAAATATATTAGATAAGAGTTCATGTACTTACTTCAATGAGAAAGAATAAAATCCAAAAGTTTGCTTGATTAATCACCACAAATCACCAACAATCAATGATAATCAAAAGTCTAACACTAATACAAAGAGTCTAATAATATGATGTCTAACTATCTGGTGTCTAACTATCAGGTGTCTAACCTCAAAAATGAGGTTTTTCGAAGTATTTATAAAAAAACAAAACCTAATTAAACAAGGATTCTAATAGCTGGAAATCTGCCAAAACGCGGTTGGGTCGTCGGACCACGCGACGGACCGTCGTGGTCACAACGGACCATCATGGACTCCAACGTCCCATACTTGTGCAATTTCTTCTGCTTCTCTCTTCATTCCCCTCGACGGCAAGTATGACGGACCGTCATAGGCACAACGGTCCGTCGAGGGTCTTCGTTAAAAAATACTTCAACTCTTGGAATCTGGGTACTGGGATTACTTCTCTGAACTTCACAACGGACCTGCAGGACGGACCGTCATAGCCACAACGGACCGTCATAAGCTTCGTAATCCCACACTTGGTCAGACTTCCCCATCTTCCTTTAGCAGCTGCACTACGCTGCCACCTACGGACCGTCACAAGCACGACGGACCGTCATATGCTCCGTAGGTGGTCTCTTCTACATTTCTTTGCTCAAAATCTCCGCATTCAGCTTTGGACATATTTCCTGCAAAACACAGAGAAACTTATATAAAAATTAGCACAAAAAGGCTTTTCGGACACACTAAACTTAAGGAAAAAGTATTAATTATACTGTGAAACCACGGTATATCAATATCATAGAAGATTTGTTCTGTATGCTGATGAACTTGACAACTAGACCTTCACATAGTTTGATGACAGTTGTTCAAACAAGCCTAATGATCACCAAGATTGTTCCTCAAGAGGGCCTCTCGCTACTCTACTTCTTCGAGTTAATGGCGAAGTGTTTCTCTCTCAATTATCATTTGTCTTTTCCCCTCTTAGATATTGATATAATGACTGATTTTTCTTTTATATTCTTCTAACTGATGCATCCAACATGACCTTTCTTTCTCGAATTTCTCCGTCTTGCCGCTAAAGATCTCCCTTTACATAGATGACCTCTTCAGATGCCACTAAGTCCCTTTTCAATCAAGATATCTCAAAACTCTACTCCCTTTTTATCTATCGTGCCAAATGAATTCTACTGTCCAACTTTTCTTCTAATCGGGCTAATTCCCCTATGTATGAATCAATTCCCCTTCCACATCTTGGAACTCCAAATGGTGATTTCTTCCTCTTTGGACTTGAACTTTTTCCCAGGAAATGGTGGCTTTGTCCATCTCCAACTCTTTTTCCAACTGTTTTATAATATATTGGTCCTTTCTTTTCCTATTGGATCCTTCAGGAGTGTCACCAAATGTCATTGGATTACGAAACCATGATCGGTACCCATAAACCACTTTTACTTTATTTTGCTCCACAACCATTTCACTAAGCTCAGAAATTATTCTCCCGTACCAAATCTTCAGAATATCTTTGCTATTAAAGACAAAACCTGGTGAAGTGTCATATACAAACCTACTCATATCATCATTGGATGGAATTTTTTGAACTCTAGCGAGATTATGCATAACCCGAAGTGGGACATAGGGTTGAACACTTCTAAGACCAATCAACAGAAGAAATAAGACACCACTAGACATGCAAATTATATCCTTAACTGGAAAGCAAAAATAATTCTACACTATTTCATCAAATGCAATCACCGTAAGTGTTTCTTCACATGCTAAAATCCTTTTGAAAAATCAAATTTTGCTTTCCTTATGGGAGGAAACATAATTACAACAGTCTATAGTGAACCTGCGTGCACGATAATGGTGATAAAGACGTTCCAAAACCATATTTGAAGCAAGATATAGCATCCTTCACTACATTTCCCCACTTATGGATTTAGTCGATGCACATATTATATCTTCTAGAATCATATGAATAATAGTTGGACTTTCTATTGTGGTTAACACCTTCACCACACTAGCCAGAAAAATGTCGATATTCTTGTCCCGTTTTGGGGAAAACAATAAATGCGACCATGAAGGCAAATCATTCATTCATCTTCCAAGCGTCTTCACTCCCTTGGTTGTTAAGCGGATTCCGATAGTTTTTGAATCCATCCTTTTGGTCGTATCTCTCGTATAGAAAGTCCATTGAGACCCACCCATTTTTCAAACTCTCCCTCTCTATTTGATAGATTTTGAGAAGTTCCAGGAATTTTTTGGCATCGACATTCTTTGAGATTATTGGCTTTTTATTAAAGATATCAATACGTTAAACATTGGACCCCTTCCCTATGAAACATGCTATTTCTTCCAGAGTTGGTGTCATTTCAAAGACAGAAAATTGAAACACGTTATTTTTTAGATCCAAGAAAGGAATCAATCCCTCGATCACATCCAATCTAAGGTCAATCTCATTAAATGCACTAGATGTGCCAAATGCTCTTTCACTCTCCTTTTCTTAAAACTTCCCATGTAAGTCCACCATCTGCATAGATCCTTGGGTATTGTGTCAATAATAATGAATTCTGGAATTCCTCCACTTCTTGGCCATTTGGAACCCTGTCCTTTGGTCGGATGTGTCATTTGTACCTTCGAAGAAAATATAATTAAAGATCTATGAAAAACTCTAATCTAGAGAGGAAAAAAAGTTTTTAAAAAAAGAAGATTTTTTTTTAAAAAAATAATATATAAAATACCCGTTTTTACAAACATTGAACCCAATAAGGGACACCTACGTATCTCATTTTAGTGAGAATCAGGTGTGTGTAGTTCATAAGGAAAACAATACTCACACTTGAAAAAACCACCCCTTTTATTTTGACCTTTTAAACTTCTTTTTTCAAAAAAACAAACAAACAATCAAAACTCACAAAGCTATTTTAGAGTTGGTCAACAATGTAAAGTCTTCTGAACCAATTATTTTCACATATCACATAAAATGAACATTTTGGTCTAGAGTGGGTACCTATCTTAGATTTTTCTAGGTCAAATGCACATGATGCAAATAAACGTAGCATACCAAAGACAGTTTTTCTAGGTTTAGCATTTATATGAAACGTGTCTAGACTGATTTTTACTAGAGCAGACAACCCAAGTCGGGGAGGGTCAGCGTACCGGTAGCAGAGCTATTTCAACTTAACTGGTGGTCCAACCCTGCCTAACATGTGTGACAACCTAGAATCAGGAGCGTAACCGCACACTGACTCATCCTAAACAGAAGTCATGTGGAGCATATTCGTACACACAACGTATAAAAAATTCATAGGGTCAATTTATATACAATATCAAAACAATGAATCAATGAAATGACACAATTATCCAACAAACACAAAATTTATCCAAAAAATTAAAATAATAAAATATAGTAAATGTACAAAGCTCAAATATAGTCAACTTTGATACATTAATGTACATCAATTTTAGGTTACTTTGGACAATAGTCTTTTATATATTATAACATGTAATTGTTATATGTATTAATATGATGTATCAAACTGTACAACTATATGTTCGTATGCTTATATGATAATTGTGTTTGGCCTATGAAGGTTTCATGCAGAAAAAAATATGATGCTCTAATTGTTACAAGTCTGATGTATTGGTTAAAACATATGAGATTTCAATGGTTTCAATTCCAAATAAGGAAGATTGGTCAGCGCATGAGTATGTCCTAGCTAAAATAATTTATCCACCTAGATACAAACGATTAGCTGGACGACCAAGGAAAAGAAGAAAAAAGAATGCAGATGAAAATATTAAAGTGAAAAGAAATTGTTGTGGACAGTGTGGATAAGAAGGTCACAACAGAAGAACATGTACTTTCTTTATAAAAGAAATGTGAAATGATCTTAATGTTTATAAGACATTATGTTTTTGTTGAATAATTTATCACATAAACTGCTATCATTTTTATTATTAAAATAATTAAGTTTTATTATTTAAAATTATTATTAAGAACTGTTATTACATAAAAATAAATACTGATTTGTGTATCAATATTAATTCTGTTAAATAAATTTTAAGGTGCTGATATAATTATAAATAAATTGTTGGGTAATGTATAAGCTAATGTATCATATACCTTAAAAATTGAATGTATCATACACATTAAATTATATAATGTTTGATGAATCATATGTATTAAATGGTCATTCTATCATATATATTAAGTCATATACAATATGTTAATTCTGTTTAGCTATTATGTGTGATAATCTATATGATACATACATTAAACAACTATTATGTCAAAAAAAACTTAGCACAACTATGAGATTCATTTAATTTTTACATAATTATATATTAAATTTCATGTATAATATTCATTATAAATAATGAATCATATACGTTAGGTTTTTAGAAATCTTTTTATTATTAATATGATATTATTTAGATTTGATTAAGGAGAAGTACATAATCACATGAATACATGTATCAGACATTCTAGTTATTTACAACCACTTGTCTTTATGTATTTCCCTATGTTCACTAATATGTCTGACATGAAACTCTTACATTTTATAGCCACAAATTAATAGGATTTCACACTGTATAAAAACACATTATACATATCCTGTATAAATTGTCAAATGAAATAAAAAAAACATAAAACATTTCCAGAGGGATACTACTCTATGTGAATCAATCTTTCTTCCCCCGGTTGGTGGTTCCCATGGTTTATTACGCCCTTAGTTTTCCCGCTGGCTTCTTTCTTCTCACTCAATACTATGAACATTTCGCATTTTCGCCCCCCCCCCCTTTCCCCCCCCCCTTCCTCTCTCCTTCACCCTCCCCCCCCCCCCCCTCCTCCTCCCCTTTTTCCCGTTTCCACCCCCTCTCCCCCATCCCCTCTTTCTCCCCCCCTCCTCTTCCCCAACTTCCCCCCTCCCTTTCCTTTCTCCCTCTCTCTTTCCTTCCTTTCTTTTTTCCTCCCCCTCTCCCCTCACCCCTTCTTCTCCCCTTATGCCATAAATCCACAAAAATGCTCTATATCTTTTGCATAGTATTCAAAACGAATTCACACAAATGATATCTTGATTTGGTCTCTCAGATACTCCGAAAATATAAGAACACTATACCCCGCCCGGTCTATATAAATGTCAACATAAATTATAAACGTAGATAATACATGATTAAAAAAAATTGGAATGCAAATTCGTTGACATACACGGTAAGTGACTAAGGTATTCCATGTAACTGATAATTTTTTTTTCTAAGATCAAAATCCTGTCTAAGTGGAAATGATGGCTTTGAGAAGAAATATGTTTACAAGGATAATTTCGATTCCACCATCTTCAACCATTGAAAATCGCAATAGATATGATGAATCACCAGTTTGAATCAAAACGCATGTATGGATAAAATACCAGAGGAATTGGAGTGCATCCTGATTGTCCTTTTGGTTGCCCAGAAAAATCGTTGGACTAGATGATTCTTGCTTACCGATTCAACTGCATTAGGAAAGAATTTTGGAATAGCATAGGGGATTTGATGGGTATTCAAATTTTTGGTATTGCTCAACTTTAAGATCAGTTATTATTGCCAATCATTGATACCCCAAATTCAAGAAACACCCATTTGCATGTCTTGTAATAGGCAACACGTTAGAGTTGTCCCTGTTCCAAATCCTAACAACAACAAACACATTGAGATTCCTCTGCCTTAAGTAATTATTAGGGATATCTAATAGGGTCCAAATATTTGTAGCCTTAAACAGTTCAACTACATGTCCCCATATAGACTTTGAATCCTCCAAAAAATTATCATTAAAATGGACACCAAATTGTATAGCATGTGTTGGTACCCTTCTTATTTTGTACTTGAGTGACTGCAATATAAAAAGAAGAAACAAACATACAATTTATACAAAGAGTATTTCAGATACATAAATAAAAACACCAAAACACACCACAAAACAATTAATGTATACTACAAAAAATTTGACTACACACAAAATTAATAATACACAATTAGTAGAAACTTATTACAAAACATGATATATATACAGAATGGATATCAACTATTTTTTTGTTAAAATTTCATTTAAAAAAATTCATATTGGGGTTCTTATGATACTTTTCTAGTTAGACACATTTAAACAAAAGGATTGTATAAGTGTAAAACTAAATCTAAAGTTGATATTTCAAATTAAGATAGAATTTGCTCAGTCGTACAATTCCTTCTATTAACCCAATTGTACCTCACCCCACTTCTCACTCTTTCTGGCCTGTTCTCTTCCCTTTCTACCATTTACGCTGCTACCCCCCCCCTACCACTTTCCCCCCTTTTACTGCAGCTCCCCCTGCACCCGCCTCCCCTGTGCGACAATTATGTTGTCGTTTCTTGCTCACTGTTGTCGTCTACTGTCCGGTTGTGCTTGTTCTCCTTCTTTTGCAGTTTGTTGTAGTTGCATGTGTTGTCCCTCTCCCTTTGCGGTGGGCGGTCGTGGTCGCTTCTTNCAATTTTTTCCAGAGTTTTTGAAAACGACACCCTCCCACGACGGTCCCGTCCGTTCCCCGAGTCCTCCGTGGGCAATCCAATCCTTCACTCTGCAGCCAGGTCTTTTCCAGAATAAAATCTGTTCTCAACAACGACTAACCAGGGGGTCGTTACAAATAGATACCAATTTACCCATCGTTCGTCCTTCGAACATCATGATAATAAAACCGAGAGTGAGAAGTATACCGATTTTGTAACAGATGTGGTACTTTCTTGTTAGCTGTCCTCCTTCTCCTGCCAATAAGCTTCTGCAACCGTATCATTCTTCCCTTCAACCTGTGAAGGATGCAGTTTCCCTTGACCCTAACTTGCGAACTTCTCTATCTAAATAGCAACAGGCCCTCCTCATAAAACCACTTCCTCCATCAGCAAAACTGAATCCCAACGGATAATGTATTTTCATCCCCATGGTATCTTTTCAACATCGACACAGGAATACCGATGTACCTCCCGTAGAGTTCTTGTGGCAATCTAATTCTTAAGTCGTAGGCCACGCTCCCCTACTCGCTTCACGAACTTCAAATGGACCCGAGATACCTGTGGACTAAGCTTTCCTCTTTTACCAAACCGCATCCCCCTTTCATGGGCGAAAACTTTTCACAACTTGTTCACCCTCCAGTGAACTCTAAGTCTCTACCTTTCGGTCTTGCATATTCCTTTTGCCTACTTTTGCGCCGCTAGAATCTTTTTCTGCTTGAATGGACTT
Source organism: Solanum habrochaites (assembly GCA_027704765.1). Lineage (NCBI taxonomy): Eukaryota > Viridiplantae > Streptophyta > Magnoliopsida > Solanales > Solanaceae > Solanum > Solanum habrochaites. The sequence continues at coordinate 41,819,845 of JAKWJA010002500.1, forward strand.
CACTTTCTCTATCGATCCCTCCAAAGAATCATTACCCGTCCAGGCCTAAACCTCGAATGCTCAAACCCACCAATTGGTGGAACCTACATCTCCCGCATACGTGCTTCAATGGATCATGTAACTTGGTGGTATCTAATTATTGTTATGAAAACTCCGCTAGGGTAGAATCTAATCCCAATGGCCCACCGCATTCTTCTCACACATTCTCGAAGCAGTATCCTACAACACTTGAAGTCGTTCGCAATGACGTCATCGACGGCTTACCGTCTTTCTGGATGATGGTAAACTCAGTACTAAGATCCAACCTAGTTACCCCCAAGTCCGCAGCAATGTTTCCACAACTTAGAAGTAAACTTCTTACCTCTATCTGATATGATTGATATGTAACTCCATGGTCAATCGACAACCTTCCTGAATGTAAAGTTTGGCTAACTTCTTCTGCATTATAAGTCCCCTTAACCGGACTGAATTAGCAGCACTTAGTTAATCTGTCCACAATCACCCAAATGGAGTGCGAACTTGGCCCAATGTCTTGGAAGACCAACCACGAAGTCCATTGCAATTCTCTCCCTTTCCATTCCGTAATTGGCATTCCTCTGAAATTGTTCCGCCGGGCCTTTGGTGTTCATTCATACTTTCTTGTTGACAATTGGACAGTTGACCAATACATCCACGATTCCATTCTTCATTCTCTCCGCCACACAAAAGTGTTTGCTTTAGGTCCACGGTACATCTTGGTTGCAACCCCGGATTTAATCGAATCCCTTGAACTATGAGCCGTCTTTCAGATAGTGTTGATCAAATCATCGACGCGAGGTACACATACCCTTCCCTTAATCCTCAACAACCCGGTGTCTCGCGTTGTCGCTTCTTTAAGCCTCTCCTTGCAACACTTTAATCTCTGATCCGGATAAATTTTCATCATTAAACGTTTTTCCCTTTTCCCTTAATCTTTGTCAAGAAGGAGATCTTGCCTGCCACACAGGCTACAAATCCCTCGCCTTCGCATTTTTACTTCTAAGCTCATAAGGTCGTTAGCCAGAATCTGAACCTCCTAAGCTAATGGGCGTCTAGAAGCTTGCAAAGTGACTAGACTTCCCAGCTTCCCGCCTTTCTACTTAACGCACCGATACAACATTCACCTTCCCGGATGATACAAATATGATGTCCGTAGTCTCCTTCAGTATTCCATCCCAGCTCCTCTATCTCAAATTCAAATCTACATCTGAGTGAAGACATACTGTAGGCTCGATGATCCGTATAGACCTCACCTTAACCCCATATAAATATGTCCCTACAATGTCTTTAGTGCAACACTACCGCGGCCAATTCCAAATCAATGAGTTGGATAGTTACGTTCACTGCACGCTTTCCATTGCCTCGAAGGCATACGCATCACATTTTCCTCTTCCTTAGTACTGCACCCAAACCCGAATAAATGCCTCACAATACACAACGAAGTTCTGGCCTTCCACTTGGCAAGGTGAAATGTGGTGCAGTAGTCAACAGAGTCTTAGCTTCTGAAAGCTTTCCTCCACTCATCCCGGCCATACAAATGGAACATTTGGGCTTAGTCAAGTTCGTCCAGTTGGAAAGGCATAGAAGAGAATCCCGTGACAAATCGGCGGTAGTAGCTAGCTAACCCAACAACGCTCCTTATTTTCCTTTCTGACAATCTAAGAGGTCTTATACCCAATCTTCAACTACTTCGATCTTATAAGGACCACCATCAACTCGCAGCCTTAGAAACCACGTGCCCCATAGAGTACACTGCATCTCAGTAGCCAAAACTGCCCCCTTGTAGAGAACTGGCATAAAGCTTTTTCTCCCTTCAACCTTTCCCAATAACCATTCTCAAGATGCTTCCCTCAGGTTCTTCTTACTCTTGGAATAATATCATGTATCCATCAATAAATACATCACAAAGAGATCTAAATATGGCTTAAAAATCCCGTTCATCAAACTCATGAACGCAGCAGGGGCATTCGTAAGACCAAACGACATACTGAAAATTCGTAATGCCCCATCCACCGGTTCTAAAAAGCCGTCTTTAGCACATCCTTTGCCCTATTTTTCAATTGATGATAACCGGATCTCAATTCAATCTTAGAGAAGACACAAGTCCATTGTATAACTGATGCGAACAATCAATCAATTGGGGAGATGGATACTTGTTCTTTGTGGTCACCTTGTTCACTGCCGTAGTCTATCACATCCGAAAACTCCCATCCTTCCTTTTTCACAACAAAACCGGAGCACCCCCAAGGAGATGCACTTGGGTCTAATGAGCTTTGCTCAACAACTCTTGAAGTTTGGCTTTTATTCTCTTACCTCCGCGGTGGCCATTCTATAAGGGGGTAACACCATCAGAAATGGGGCGAGTACCGGTTCAATATCATACAGAAGCATCAATTCCCTATCTGTGGCATAAACCCGGAAGATCTGCAGGGAACACATCAAGAAACTCACGGACCACCAACACCGAGCTCAATCGAGTTACTTGGGTCGTGTCTCCTTGAGACTAGTGCCAAGAAAGTTTAACACCCGTTACTAACCATTTTCTACAACGAAGAAAGAGAATTATCGCACCGGATTGGAAGTGTAGTCACCCTCCCACACTAACGATCTGTCCAGGCTTGGCTAACGTCACCGTTTAGCAATTACAAATCCAAGATTTGCAACATTGCGGAGAAAAAGCCAAGTCATACCCAGAATTACATCAAAATTCAACGCATTTAATAGGATCAACCAAATCTACCTAAGTGTGGCTTCCCCAAGTTCACCAAACAAGGACCTATTACCCTTTTTTCCGACTACCCCCGACTCACCCACCTGAGTAGAACACGAATAGGGCGTATCAAGTCATTCAAATGTAAATTTAGACCATTAGCAAATAGGAAGAATCCTAAGAAAATGTGGATCCAGGATAAAACAATACAGAAGCCATTCAATCACAAACCATAAAGATTACCTGTGATTGACAGCATCAGATGTTCTCCGCCTCTGATCTCCCCGGAAGAATAATAATGTGCCCTTTCTTTGTTTGTCCTGTTGCCCCTAACTGTTGTGATGTAGTGCTCCGTTTGCCCATCACCCCGGCCGTTTGGGACCACCATTACCTCGACCACCACGTCCTCCCTAATACTGCCTCTGCATGACCACCTCTCCTCATAGCTGTTGGGGGTCTCTCACTCTGTTTTGGACAATACCTCTTGATATGCCCAATTCCCAGTCCTCTCCCCCCAACCCATAACACTCTGCTAGATTCACGCATAGGTCTCGTCACAAATGTTGACGCGTCTGAGGTGGACCCCCGACTAACAGTCTGTAGTGACGACTGAATGGGTCGAATGATACCCTCTGTCTACCCCTGTCCTCTAGAGTAGAACCATTAAACCACCTCCCTTTCGAAACCTCTTTTGACGAGTCATGGTGAATTCATCTGGCTTTCACTCCTTCACCCTACCCACGAAATCTACCACTTCTTGGAAGGAGTTTTGCCGTAGTAGCCGCTACTTTTGTAAGCTGAAATTCGCAACTCTGATCTCAACCCTTCACGAACGTCGAATCCGCTCTTTTGGACTGAAACAAAGTTGGGGCATAGTCTGGAGAGTGCACAACGAACTTAGCCTCATATGCATTGACCGACATCCTACCTTGCTTCTAGGCTCAAAAACTCATCCCTTTCCTATCTCTCAAAGTACGGGGGATATCCCTTCTCCATAAACAAACTAAGAATGAGGTCAAGCATAGTGGTGCCTCTGTTGGTTGACATTCAACATGTGACCGGCCACCGGACATTTGCGTCCCTTGAAACTGATAACTCAACGACTCCAACACCAAACCGTTCTAACTCTACCCATCTTTTGTAGTCGCTCCTTGACCGTTCAACCAGAAAATCGGAAGCAAAATCCTCAATTCTCCCCTTGAAGACTGGAGGTTTCATTTCAAGAACTTCTGAAAGTTCTGCTGATCAATTTGTCGATTAAATTGCCCCAGTAGTCAGCGCGTGGAAAACTGCCTATGTCCAATGGGCATCCATACGAGGAGGCCATATTGGCTGCATGTTGTACTTTCTGAAAACCGGAGGTGTTTGTGCAGAAAACACTCTGGAGGTGCCTACCCTGATCCGAACCACCCACCTAAGATAAGCGAGAACCTGATGATCATCTCTGGTGTAGGTTGGGGTGGCATTTCCTCTTCTGTACTTGTTCATCCTCCCCATCCTCCCCTTCTCTTACTAGCGTCCTCAGTCGGTGGAGGGAGTTCACCCCACTCCCTATCACCAGATGGGCTAGGTGTCGTCCTCTTCCTCTAGAGGGCGTCCTCCCACGACCTCTAACCACGGCCTCTTGCCGCTATTCTTCCTCGAGCTACATCCCCCGTGTGCTGGCCAGAACTCTTCTTTGTCTTTGCTGGTGTTTGTGTTGGCAGTCGTTGCTCTAGTTTAACCATCTGTTGGGGGGGGGGGGATAGCGTGAAGATGGTCATATACCAATTTGGGGTATCACTAATACCCATTTGGACCCAATAATAGCCGAAAGAAAGAAAGAAAAAGAATGAAATACTTTCCTAAAGGTCTTCTAGCTTCTCAAAGAAAGTAAACGCGTCCCCCTACCTTTCCTTAAGACCTACTAGATCTGTTCTTGTGTGATGAGACCCAACGAACCTAATGATCTGATACCAAGTTTTTCACGACCCAAAACCGAGCCGCGACTGGCACACCGTGGGGCACATTTACCCCCTATGTGGAGCGACAACCAATCTAAACCTTATCCTGTAAATTTAATATCAACATAGAAGCAATGCGGAGACTTAAACTCATAAATAAACGACAATTCAATAACTTTCTAAAATCAACATCTATCAATTCCCCAAAATCTGGAAGTCAATCACCACAGAAACATCTTGATCAATTAACTAACCTAAAGTATCTAAGAAGCTAAAACGACATAACAGCTAGTCTATGCCGAAACTGCAAGCTCAAGACAGAGGAAGGAGATCCATCCAAGCTAGAAGCATTAGCTGCACCCTGAAGATCTGTGTGACGAAGACAGGCTTGAACTCTGTTGATCGAAGATGACGGCACGTTTGTTGCACTCACCACAAATAACCAAACGGAAACATCAAAGTAGGGGTCCACGTACAACCACAAGACTGAGTAGTTATCTCGGCCAACTCAAATAGAAAACGTATTATCAAGTAACCTCCATAAAATCAAACTAATTCCTTAGCATGGCAGCATTTAACACATTACCGATAATTCCTTGGTTTACACTCAACACCAGCGAAACATCAATGAGACTCACTCCTCCTCATCATACTCATTTGGGAAACATGTTTCTTGAGATTGGTTATTAGTATCTTTCAAGATTCATTATATTATTTACTTCTCGTGGTCGGTACGTGACACTCCGCTCCCTCTCTATCCCTGGTACCGAACGTGACACTCCGATCCTCATATCTAATCCTGGTTGCGGAACGTGAACCCGTCCCCTATCTTCTACTTTCGTTCATTAGCCTTCTTTTATAACCAAGGCAATCATCAGTAACAAGTAGATTTAGAGGTTTCTTTCACGATTTAAGATTCAATGCTTCATCAGGCTTATTTGATCACAATCAGGTATACATATATATCACATCATGCATACAACGCAATTTAAGCATATAGAAACTTAAATAATACTCCTCAACACATATCATTCGCTATTAAGAGTTTTATACTACGAATAGTGTAAAAAACCATAACCTACCTTCATCACCGAGAATTGCGTCAACAGCTATCTTCCCAAAGCTTGGCTGTTCTCCCTCCCTTCTCCCTTGATCGATTCTCTCTCTCTCTCACAACCTCTCTGTTGCTGTGCTTTTTCTTTTCTTATTCAAAACCCTCTTTTCTTACCCTAATTATCAATCATTAAGTTTTAAAGATGGCACAATAATTGTCACTAAATAACTTTAAGCTTACCTCTTTTAAAACCCTCAAGTATTAGACTTAATTTAACATTACACATTACTTATAATTAAAGCAGTAATAGTCCAAAACGCCCCTTAAATTATTAATCAGGATTCCGACCGCGCCTGGGACTACGCAGCCCGTGACGGGCCGTCGTTCCTGCGACGTCCGTCCTGCTGTCCGTCGCGAAGGAGACTCCCAGAGATGATTTGCACTGGAACACTCTTGTGACGGTCCGTCACACTGTGACGTCCGTCGGCCATTTTTCGTTCGAAGTTCAGAGAGTCGATTTTCAGTACCCAATTTCAGATTTTTTCAAGTGTTTTTTGAAACGACACTCCACGACGGTCCGTCTGCCCGTGACGGTCCGTCGTGGCATCCGTCACTTCTGCCAGTTTTTTCCATCCAGAATAAAATCTGTGCTCAAGAACGACTAAACAGGTCGTTATATCAAGAGAAGAAAAACGTTATGATCTTTTCTGTTAAAGAAATCAAAAGTAACATTTTTTAAAAAATTCAATGTACTAACTTTAAATCATTAATTAATTATTCATATTCAATGAAATTTTATGTGACATTAAGTAGGAACTAATTCAAATCATCTAAATTGTACAATAATAAATAACAACAAATATATTGAATTTCAAATTAAATTTATTTCGATCAAATTATGAATGAAACAAAATTATATATATAAGAAAGAATCATAAAATTACATCAAACTTCATGATTAAATTAAAGAGATAAGAAAAAATTGAATAACACGAAATCATTAACCGAGCTTCGACTGGAAGAACGACTAATCTTTATTTTTGTGTCAATGGTGTTGTTGATCGTGTATGTGTATTATTGTGAAATATATTTATGTGTTATTGTAATGTTGGAAGTAGGAAAAATGAAACCTTTTTTTGTATGCCTCCGCATGTGTGTGTTTGTGTTTTTTCCTTTTTCTTTTTCTAATTTTTTTTTGCTTTTTGTTTGGCTGATGTTCTTCTTCCTCTCCCTCGTGTGTGTGTGCTTCCTGTATGTTTCTAGTGTTTTGGAGTAGAATACGTTGCTGAGTGTGTATGGGAGTGTGAGAAAGTGAGGTGAGTAGAGAGAAATGGTGAAGTGGGGGTGGGGTAATGAGTAGGTTAATTTTGATTGAATTATTATTTTCTCTTTGTTGTTAATAAATTAAAAATTATAATAATGTTAACTAATTAGTTTGAAATAATAATATATAAGAAAAAGTCAAATAGCATGTCTACAAATATAATTAAGAAACACTAACTTATTTATTAAATCAAAATTAAAAAAATACATATTTGTCATAAATTTTGATTTCTTTTAAAATAATTAAAAATAAAACTTTACCTAAAAATAATTTTTGTTGTTTTTAAATCTCTTTAAAAATAAATATAAAAAAATAAGATAAAAGTCAGAATATTTAGTTTAGATTTATAAAATATTAAGCTCTAAAATGGTGTAATTTTTTTTTAAAGTTTTATCAAAATTTATGTGTCTACACACACAGGCACACAAAAAATTACAGCAATATACTCATTAAATTCACTAGAAATAGATGCACCACAAAAAATGAAGGCGGTCTTGGAGATTTTGTTCATGGTTTCAAGTTCGTGGTTTCTAAATCCATCTTCTCGTGAAATTATTTTCACAAGAGGTAACACTTAATTTTAATTTATTTTTTTATTAGGTTTATGTCGTGATTGTGCAAGAATTCATACCAATATATTGAAGTTGTTCAAATTTCATATGTGTTTAATCTGTTAATATTATTAATGTTGTGTACTAAAATATACCGAATATGATATATGACATGCGAGTATTTCTAACATGCTTAGGAGTCCATTTCTCACTCTTTTTCCTTAATTAATTATAACAATTTTTATGTTCGTGTCTTGCAAATTTAAATGAATTATTTATTTGATCGTGTTTAAGAAGATATTAAGTTAATTTTACGCTATAATATGTGTGTTGTCTTGATCTTTTGGTTGCTAACTAAAATAATAACATATAATTGTTAGGAAAAGAAAGAGAGAAAACTTGAGTTCAAAAAACAAACAAAAAAGAAATGAAACGAAAATTAAAAAATTAATAATAAAAAAAGAAATAGACATACAAAAAAATTAAAAAAAAAAGACTTTTAAAAAAAGGGATAAAAAGAAAGGAGAATCGTATTACAGAAAAAAAAAGGAAAAATTTTAAAAAGAAAATGTGACAAAAATTTAATTATAATTTTATTTAAGAGAGAGAAACAGAATATGAAAAAAATATAAAAAGTGTATCATGCAAATAAATCAATATATAAATCGTTGTCTAGAATTAGTCCTAAAGCCCATAAAATTTTTATCGCATATTTTAAATCTAATTTAAAAATACAATCTAAAAATTATGTCCAAAAAAATCTCAATCCTCCAGAAATTCTAAGACCTAACAATAAGTCACCTATATATTTTCTACCTAAAATAATTGTTAGGAATTAGAATTTAAATATCTTTATAAGTCTGAAACACAAGATTAAAAGAGTTAAAACTGCTCAATCTATTTGGGGAAAAGAATGTTTTGGAGATATTTTAAAACAATTGCTAATAAGGGAAGATATTATGACAATTAAGGAAGATCTCTTTGAAGAATTTCCAAAAGCAGGAAATAGGGTAATACTACAAATAGTACATGCTAAACTAAAGTAGTACTTATACTATGAAGAGGAGCTTTGGAAACAAAAAGCAGGTATAAATTGGTTTACAGAGGGTAATGAGAATGCCTGATTTTTTCACAATGTTGTAAAAGGGAGAAGGAAAAGACTGCCCATAAGTAAAATCCATAAGAAGGATGGAGAACTTCTTGAAGAAAGTGATTTGATTGAAAATGAAGCTATTTCTTTCTTTCAAACACAATTCACAGAGGAAGTTACATTAGAGGATCTGACTCTTTTGCAACATATTTCAATCCTTATTTCTCAAGAGGATAATAATTTGTTAAATTCTATGCCTATTGCAGATGAAGTGAAAAGGGTCGTGTTTGAGTTAAATGGGGATAACTCGTGTGGTCCGGACCGGCTCACAAGATGTTTTTATCAAAAATGTTAGGATATAGTTAGAGATGATATTCTTAAGGTGGCTACTTCGTTTTATGGGGGCCAAACTCTTCCTAAATCCATTACTTAGACCAACTTGATGTTGCTGCCCTAGAAAGAACAAGTGCAAACATTCTCAGATATGACACCTATCAGCCTTAGCAATTTTCTAAATAAGGTGATATCTAGAGTGATGCATGACAAACTTGAAAATTTTCTTTATAGAGAATGTGTTGTTGGCTTAGGAGATAATCATTGACATTAGAAAAAGAGAAAAACTTGCTAATGTAGTGACTAAATTAGACATGGCTATGGCTTATGACAAGGTTTCTTGGATATTCCTCACTAATGTGTTAAAAAGATGGGGTTTGATAACAATTTTGTGGATAAAGCTTGGAGATTGTTGGGAAACAATTGGTACTCTGTGCTTATAAATGGACATGCACACAGTTTCTTTCACTGTACCTGATGCGTCAAACAGAGTGATCCTTTATCTCCAACCCTATTTATCATTTCAACAGAAGTACTCTTTAGGGTTTTTAATAAATTATTTGATAATGAGTATTTTAAGGAATTTGGAATACCAAAATGGATTTCAAATTTAAAAGCTGATGACACAATTATGTCTATATCTACTGATAAAGTCTTTTTAGACATGACCATGAATATCCTTGGTGAATATGAGTATTAATCGGGGCAAATAATGAACAGAGATAAGTGTGCTTACTAATTATTCAACAAAGTGTCTGAGGAGATTAGTCAAAAGGTGGAACTCAGTACATGATTATCAACAGGATAGTTCCCTCTAACATATTTAGGTTGTCTATATTTCATGCTAGAAAGAGAAAGAATTACGACAATGAAATCATCAATAAGGTGAAGAACAAGTTGCATATATGGGAGGGTAAATTGCTCTCATTTGTTGGGTAAAGTGTCCTACTAGCTAATGTATTGCAGAGCATGCCTATATATCTGCTTTAAGCTGTCAATCCCCCTAATTGTGTTATACATGATTTTCATAAGCTATTTACCAGATTCTTCTGGAACAACAAAGATGGTGGAAGACAAAAACATTGGGTTTCTAGGACTAAGATGTGTTTACCTAAGTTAGGAGGAGGTTTGGGTTTTAGATATCTTTTTTTTATGTATCCAAGGAACTTTTTGCTAAATTCTGGTGGAATTTCAGGATTAGAAAATCACTTTGGGCTAATAACATGTGGAATAAATATTGCAAAAGATGTATCCCACAGGTGATCGGATGGAAAGGGGGTTCTGAACTACGAAAAAGATGGTAGAAGATAGAGAATACATAGATTAGGAAATATGGTGGGAACCTAAATGTGGACACTCTAATATTTGGTATCATAATTTGACCAAAATAGGTGCCCTACATTATGTTCTACCACTCACTACTGGATTCGACAGACCAATGATGGATTTGAAGAAATTGATGAATCATGGAGAATGGGATTTTGATAAAATTTAGCAGATTTTCCCTATTGAGATTGTAAATCAGATCGTAAAAAAGATTTCATTCATAGAGGATACAGATGAATGGGACAAAGCCTTGTGGATGCTAAGCAATACTAGAATTGTTTCTATTGAAATAGCTTGGGAAATTCTTAGACAGAGAGAAGACAAACATGGACATTATCATGATATATGGGTCAAAGGAGTCCCTTTCAAGATATCTTTCTTCCTATGGAGGCTTTGGAAGAAGAAAATTCTGATGGATGTGGTGTTGGCAAGAATGGGTATAAATAACATTGGTATCTAAATGCAAACGTTGTGATGGTCCGTTTCAGGAAACTATAGAACGTATTTCTTTAGCTTCCCATTTACTAAAAATATTTGGTAATGTTTTGCGTCAGCAGCAGGCATTGAGAATGAGATTTACACTAAATAGGTGGTGGAAGTTCCAATGTATTAGCAAGCTTAATCAAATCATTAAAGTTGTTCCATCCTTTATTCTATGGCAAATCTGGAAAAGAAGGAATATCATAGCCCATGGAGGCAGTGTGTCCAGTGCTAAGGTAATGCATGAGATAAACAAGAACATTTTCCTAATGACTAGAAGTAGGAACCCTTAACTGAAGAATATACCCAAACAATGGATAGAGTTGATCGACTGTATGAACGGTTATTCACCTAGGATTATGTGCAAGGTAGTATACTGGAGAAAGCCTATATTTGGTACATTTAAATGCAATTTTGATGGAGCTTCTCGGGGAAATCCTGGACCAAGTTCTATAGCATTTTGTATATGAAATGGAAATGGTGATATGGTATATGCAGAAGCTACTAAGATTAAGGATGGGAGTAACTTAATCGCAGAGGCTAAAGGTATCAAAGCAGGTTTACAATATGGTCTATCCAATCATCTACTTCCTCTTGTGGTGGAAACAGATTCCTTGATTATGAAAAATGTACTAGATGGGATATGGGTGATCCCTTTGAGCATTAATATGGAGGTTAAAAATATTATGAAGCTAAAGAGAGCAAGAGATATTAAGATCGAACATGTCTTTAGAAAAGGGAATCTGTTAGCAGATTTTTTCACTAACCCAGCTTTTGATTTTGCTGGTACAACTGATTTATACATCTTGTCAAAACATATCAACAAAAGGCAAGCACATCTTAAGTTGGATAAACAACAAATTCCAAATATGAGAATAAGGAGGCATCAAAATCCTACATATCTGATCTAAGATTCAATAATTAACAAACTCTTCTGATTTCAGTTGTTAAAAAAATACCAATCGTACCTGTGAAATACCTCCACTCAGTTTCTTCAAGATTAGATCTTTTTGATCGAGGCTCGGGTTAGTTGTAGTAGTGTCACCTAAATTGTTTCATGGACAAACTTTGAGATGGACCGTTCGTTCTAACAGTTGTATAAGTTCCAATTGAAGCTAAACCTGTTGAATAAAGTAAATCAAAAAAAGTTTAGTTCCAACAGATTCAGGTCGATGTTACATCGTACATAGGTGGTCATGAAGAAGTAAAGGAACATATCCTTGGTTTTCAGTTGCCTCAAGGTCAGAAGACGTCTATGGTTGTGATTTCATAGCATCAGTGAGAATTTTTGGTGTCTAAGGTGAAATCTATCAAAACTTGATGCAAAAGAAGATGAAGACTAGAATACTTACTTGGAGTGACTTTAATGTGTCTGGATAAAGGTCATCTTAGCAAGATCGCAGTTATTTTGGCTCAACCAACTTTGGTCATCAGAGGTGTATGGTCAACTTTCCTAAATGACCAATATTTGTTCTTTCTTGAAAGAAAGAAACTTTGTTGTTCTTTTCTATTTGTTTTGCTGGTTCCGTATTGAGATTTTCTCAATTTAGACCTTTTTGATTTTTAATAAGATGGCCCTGGGCCAACCTTTAATCTTTTCTTAAACACAATAAAAATATAAATATATGAAAAATTAGGGACGTTCCATTTCTTTAAAATTTAGTTTTTTTTTGTTTGAACAAATTTATATGCTGATACATATTTTTTTATTAATGGATATAGATTAATAAAATAAAATATTTTCAAATAGGTACAAAATAAATCAGAATAGCCGGATATGAATAAATTGTTAGGCTTATAAATATAATGTATTCAAAAAATTAAGTCAAGTCATATATAAGTCAATAACGCGACCGTGTTAGATCAAAGGATTCAAATGGTGCCTAATACCTTTATCTCGGTCATCAAAATTCCTTTCTCATACTTTTATTTTCACAGACCATAAAATAAAGAGTCTAACTTCCTTTTTATTAGGAATTTAAATAAGATAATTTGGAACATCAAACTTAAATCTAAGTGGCGACTCTGAATATATAATAATCCTTTTTCCAATTGTTACTTTAATTGGAAAAACTCTTTTTCTTTTGAGGAAAAATAGGGGTGCAACAGATGGTGACTCTGTTGGGGATAACTAGATTTCGAGCTTGTAAATGTTGACTTGTATATGACATTTTTTTTTTCTTTTGGATATGATTTGTTGGCTTAATGCGCTAATTTTTTTATTTATTTACTGCTTTGATATTATTTGAACAACATGTAAAGTGTTTTCTCTCGGGCACTGTGCACCTCACTTCTGTCAAGATAGCCATTGGATCTTCGATCCATGGTTAAGAATTTTTAGTCACAAATAATTAAGATAGGGATCACCTATTCACAAAGCCAGAAAGTGCTGCTATCGATACTTTTCTACTCCCTAACTCGAGTTGTCTGCTCGTTTTACAGCCACTCTAGACATAAAATTCATAAAGACTTTAAAACCTAGTTGAGTAAGCCTCATATAATTATTATCCTTAGTAGGATACACTTTATTTGTATCATGAACATTTAATTTAATGCAGCTCAACACACTGTTTGAGTCTATGTGCTATTTGCTACATAAATATTATTTGAATATTGACCGACTTTAGGATAAATAAGTAAATTGAAAAAAATCTTCCTAAAATTTTTAATAGATCTATGAATTCTTTATAAAATCTGAAGTAATTTGAAATTTGCATTTTTACAATAAAATTACCTAAAGTAAAATAGTTTCAGAAGTAGAATTTATTTTTTAAAAAAAATGAACAAACTATGCTCACCTGATTCTCAACTTGGGTCGTTACATAGGGAACTCTACTCGGGTTCGGTGATCCATATTGAAAAAATATTTCTTATCAAATATAATGTAGTGTTCATAATCTTTTTGAACTACCTTTGATTTGATTTTTTCTTTGACAAGATACGTAGGTAACTTTATTTTGAGGTTCGGTCCAACCCAAAAAAAAATATAAAAAGTCCATGTCACACAAATTGGGGTAAAAAGTAATTTTTTTAATTTAGAAAGTAATTTAACTTGGTCGGTACCAACATATTTAGAAGTGTTCATAAGAAAAATAATAATCAAGTGTTCAACTATTTGGCACGACATACCAATTTTGTTGTGACCTATAGACTTCTTTTGGTATCTCTTGATATCTTTATGTAATACTTGAGAAATTATTTTGCATGAATTTAAGGCTAAAACAAATTCGAACTCATGCTGCATGTGCATTTTGTGGTGAGATTTTATATATAATTCAATGGCATGACTGTGTTGATCTAGAATTTGCCCGAATGTTTGTTGAGGCAAAATATTGAGCAACATTTAAGTTCAGAAAAGATTATAGGCTTTCTCTGATCTGATTGTTCCTTTCAAGCTTGAGACCTTTTATTTTAATAACCACATCTTAGCATATATCTTTTGAGTGCATAAATGCACTTTTTCTTGGTCCCACATCCTATAGCGCACTATCAATTATCTACCCATAGCCAAAGACCTAAGTTGGGAAATAAAGTTAAAAGACAAAATATGCAAAAGTTCAAAAGAAAATGACAAAGAAAAGCTAGAATTAAAAATGATAAAATCTCTAACAAAAAGGAGAGGAAATGAGAAAAAAGAAGAAGAAAATAAATAATGATGAACTCAAAAAAAATGTCATATGCGAAAATGAAAATATTGAGAGCATTGTGCAATCTTTAAAGAGGAAATAGACACTTTATTCCAAATAATATTCTACCTTTCTTTAAGACAACATTGCAGGCCAATGACAAGTACTATTTGATCTAATTTTTCGTGTTCTCACATTAGTAGATTTTTACATGATGGTCAAGCATATGGTATCTCGATCTCATGCATTGAACATCTTTCTAAGCGTGTGTGACTTTCAAGAATATCGTACGATCTAAACTATTCTATAGTGCGAGAAATAACTTTATTAATTGTAAGAACACTTGAAACATCAAGATATGAATAAATTTATTCCTTAACTCAGGCAAGATGAACTCACTTGGTAAAATACTTAAGTATGTTTGAGATAGCATTTGAAATTATAATGATTACTCAAAGTTGACCTCAAATTTGTTTGAAAGTAGTTGAAGGTGACTCAGATGGATCATACTAATTGTTTGTACCAACTAAAGTCAAAACATTATCATCCATGAACCAATTACTTTCCAAAAAAGCTCAAGAAAAAGAAAAATAATTGTTGATTTTTGTAAACTACGTTTCACTCGATTCTTGTTATACAAGACATGTGAGCAGTCCTACAATGGGAACAGTTTCACAAAGTAAAGTCTTATATCCTCAAATGATCAAATTTGGATAAGTTTTTCAAAAGAATCGAAAAAATTAAATTTTTAAAGTGTTTAAAATTACCTCAATTAATAAACTGGGGCATATTTTTATTTGGTAAAAAAAAAATTAAAAAAAGTCACTGCAGTTTCTAGGAAATAAACACTATGTCATCATTCTTTTATAGGGAACAAACACACTAATTACATTTTCTTTTGCATTTTTTTAGTATAGGTATTTGTTATTCATGCTAATAAGACATAAAAATATTTTCTGATATAAACACGGCTAAAAATAAAAATGTTGTGGTGATTTCAAATCATTCTTTTTAGTAATATATTCTTGAAACATCTGAATTAGCGTAGAAGAATCCTCCTAAACAATGGGAATTAGAATAGCAGGCCCCTCCAAGACAATGGAAAGCAGGACCCTGCTGAAGAATGAGAATAAGTGTCGCAGGACCTTCCTAGATAATGAGATTAATATGATCCTCCTAGATAATAGGACTAGCTGGACCCTCCTGGATAATGGGATTATCAAGAACCTCCTCATAATGGGACATAGACTAGCAGAACCCTCCTCATAATTAGATTAGCAGGACCCTCCTAGATATGAGATTAGCAGGACCCTCCTGGATAATGGGATTAGAAAGACCCTCTTTGATAAGGGGACTAGTAGGAGCCTCCTATATAATATGACTAGCAGAACCCTTCTGGATAATAGGATTAGTGACACCCTCTTGGATAATGGGACTAGAAAGTCCCTCCTGGATAATGGGATTTGCAGGACCCTTCTGGATAACGGGACTAGCAGGATCCTCCTAGATAATGGGACTAGTAATACTCTCCTGGATAATGGGATTAGCAGGACCGTCCTGAATAATTTCATTAGAAGGACCCTCCTTGATAATGGGACTAGCACGACCTTTCTAGATAATGAGATTAGCAGGACCCTCCTAGATAATGGGATAAGCAAGACCCTCCTTGATAATGGTGTCACGACCGGGAAGCATCCCCTAGAAGTAATATGGTGTACTTGACCTCTTGGAAGTCTGGTACAAACCCATAGCTATCATTCATGGTAATTTTATAGGTATATTTATTAGAAAATTTAAAACTTTCTTAGCATATCATATGCTAGAATATCACTTTCATTATTTACAAAATATCACAATACATAGTTAAAGATTCTAGTCTCTTTTTGCCATCCTAGACTCAACATAATTAGAGTACATTAGGGACACGACCCTTACAACATGAATCATAAGTACATTTATAACTAAACTTTTCAGTAAGATATACTTAGGAAATCCTTGGACTGAAGGATCCCTTTCCTTGAGCTTGGGAATTCCATATCAAGCTCCTCGGGATTAAAGACATCCTTTAAGCATCCATAACTTACACTTTGTGTAAAAATGTAGAGAAGAATGGTGTTAGTACAAGAATGCAATAAGTATGACAACCATGCATTTAAAAGGGCCATTTTGCTTTGAAACCATGCATTATACCTTTTTGTGAAAATTTCATAAAACTTTATACATTAAGAATGATACAATTTACACACTAAATTTAGACATATTTGATGGTCACAACATTACATAAAACTATACGTTGCATTTAATGCATTTTAGTAACACCTTTATAGTAAGCCTAATCTGTTTACAATGAACTCCTATCCTTTATAGTGAACTTCTTTTCTTTAAGTCATTAACCTCTCAAGTAACCCTCTAGTGATACTTGGTGCAATGCATCACCTTAAGGCCACAAGGTATTTATACATACAATCTACATAAGCCAAACACATACCATCATAGAAGAATATCACACCATAAGAAACATTCAAGTCAAGACACCCAACACTATTACAGTAAGCCATAGTCACATTGCACCCATGGTAACTTAACTTCACATAGAACATCATAAGACCTTACTAACAATCCCAATCTAAGTCTATTAGTGCAATGTACATGTGGAGCCCCATAAACTTACAAATACTTAGTAAACCTATCATGAGATCACAATCCTTAACCATTCACTTCATGCATCAACAAGACAAGCTTAGACAAATTCATTCATTCCAAGAAATACCTTTATCATATAGTCATTAAGACCAACATTATGCATATAGGATAAGAAAACATCATATAGACTTATACCATGCATTTCATCACAACACGTAGACTACACTACATTGTCATGCATAAGGAATATAAACATAGTCATATACATTAGAACACCTTCTGAGAACTTCCTTCAAGAGTTAATTGTGCAATGCATTAGTGAAGTTCCATACATCCACCTACACTAAGCAACATTCCTTAGGTTATCCTAGTTAGTGTCCTTACTTTACTTCCATTGTCCATTTTACTTTAGTGAAACTATTTCCTTAACCGACACTAAGACCATGGTTGCTAAATATGGAATTTCGTATTGTAGAGCCTTAAACAATGGAAGGTACTCTACCTAGACAAGGTAGAACATTACAACAAGCTAGCATACTAAGTGATATCACTTGCTTGATCCTATGGGGAAACCATAGTTTATGGAACTTGGAGGTATATGTGGAAACTCTCTTTATACCAAATGGGGCATTGTAGTTATCCACTTATGGGAGCCCTCTTTATCCTATTGAGTCATTGTTGTTATCCACCTCGTGATGACTATGGTGAACAAGCCTTCCCTCATTTGGAAGGGGCACCCCTTATTTAAGTTCACTCAGTGCTAAGCTAAGTTCCCTTTATTGAATATCCTTTATTAACATTACTTTATAAAATTATGATTTAGAAGATCGACTCCTCATATGCTTAGCTCATAGGTCATAGATGAGAGTTCATCAACCTAAATCATGTGAGAAACCCTTTTACATGGACATAGCATATGTAAAGCACCGTCTAGTTTTAGTGTACTTTTGGGAACACCTTCCAAACGCCCCTATATTGACTAGATCATCATACATATGTATGTTTATACATATATGTGAGAAAGTTTTTCACATAACACATTAAGACCACATATGTTCATACATTAACATAATCATGGATTCATATTCATGTACATAGAAAACTAAACCTATGGACTATCCTATCAAGGCACACATGTGCAATGCATAGACAAGGTCCCATACCCTTTCCCATACTAGTACACCTATCAAGTCACCCTAGTTAAGGGATACATAATCATACTTCATGGACATATACATTCCATGCATAGTAGTAGACACAAGTGCATATGAGAATACCCTTTCATTCGACATCACAAACTTATAATACTTGTAAGCATGCATGAAGTGTGAGTGTGTATATATTAGTAAACATGATCACCTAATGGATATCAACAACACATTGAGGAAGCCACCCTCTTATGACCACAATGCACATTCAAGAATAGACCACACAACACATAATATCATAGGAGACAATATAATTTCAATACTTGAATTCAAGACTCCTAACCATAGCTAATCACACATTCATGTAGGGGGTATGTATGTAAGGGGTCATTCATCAGTTATACCTAATCATTGGCTGCATATAGACCATACCTAACATCGACACCCACATACTCATAATATTGGTAATACAACCCAGGCGAGAAACTTGAAATGAAATTAGGCATGAAACTTCTCATTGGGTGATCATCACCACCACACAATCATAATACAATTGCCTTCAAGGCCATGATCACATCACATATATAATAGCAATAAAGTAAACATCTCCACCATAAGTGGACAATAATACACAATGTAATAAAAGGCCAATTCTACTAACCATCCTATAAGGAAGTAAAGAAGATAGGCAATCTTACCAATTTCTCAGCCTTTGATCATCATTGATCTCTTTCATCAACAATTCACATATAGGGCAGTAGCTAAATATACATTAACATGGACGAGAACATGCATAAACTATAACAAGATCATGATACTAACATGTACAATACATTACCAATTCGATAGAGAGTAAAGAGGTATAGATCACTTACCAATCTCCCATGCTTCATCATCAATGATAAATACACACAATTCATAAATAATATCAATATAAGATAGTATCTAAACAGATCATAAACTAACAAAATCTTACTTCAATTAGCCATAGAATCGAGATCACATTGAAACTACATTAGCAATCTATATAGAATAGAAGAACATAAGTCAATACTACCTAATCTTCAAGCCTTGATCCAAGTTAGATCCATTACATACAATTCATAATCAATGTACATGATAGTCAGTAGCTAACATTCAATTCAACATAATTTGATCACAATACAGTTCTCCTAACATCAACACAATAGTAACCAATACATAGGCTAAATCGAGAGTTTGAAAGGGTCATGGGTTCATCATGAAATTGGATTGAATGCAACATGAAAAATAGTAGGCAATCATCAAATATCATAATCATACTTTTGAAAACGTTTCGAGAAAGAACCCATGGCTATATTAGAACATAGACAATTTGATCACAATTTTTCTTTGAAAAGCTTTGAAGGATCTCTCTAGATGAGTGAATATCTAAAGATGAAGGATCACCATACCTTATTGTAGTAGAGAAACAGGAAATCTTCATTAATAATCATTGGGAATCCAAGCTCCAAAATGTTCTTGACTTCATCTCCAATGGAGGTTTCTAGAGAGGATATCTTGGAGAGGGAAGTCTACTTTTGAATTGTGAAATTTAGAATGGGGTTTTCATATTTTTAACAAACTTAATACACCCAAAAATAGTTAAATAAACCGCCTATAGTAATTTAGTGACGTGGGGTGAATTTCCCATTCACCCCTTTACTTAACAGTGCGCCTGACAACTCAACAAAGGTTGCATCGGCGGACCCATCGACACCCAGTAGGTATGACGACATACCGTACTGCTGGCTATCGTTTGGGTATGAGGCCTGTCAAAAGGCTTGAGACTTTACCAGGCTAATTCTTGAAAGAAGCCCCCCCCCCCCCCCATCGACGGGTGTAGTTCACCCTACTGACCGTCGTATGCAAGCGTTGGTAGACACATCCAAGGAGGTGTCTTGGAAGTCTTTGGGTCCTTCTCGAGATCTTTTTGTGAGGCCTTTGGGGAGTCGTGACCGGACGTTCTAATGTAACTACACACCCTAACATGTCAAGGACCTTCTGTACCAGTTTCACCCAAAACAAACACTCGCAACACATCCAAACATACTAGGCACACTCAAGTCACACATGCACGTCTCAAGTGCTAACTTTTGAACGTCTTAGGCGTTCTTGGACGATTGACTTCAGAATGACTTCAAATAAATCATACATTTTTAAACACTTAATTAACATGTTGACAAGCTTATATGCAAATGTGAGGCACTAGACACCCTAACTTATTTTGGGGGTCTTACAAATGGGACTAGCAAGTCCCTCCTGAATAACAGGATTAACAGGACCCTCTTAGATAATGGAATTAGCATGACCTTCATGTACAATGAAATTAGCCGGAACCTATGAGATAATGGGATAGCCTCCTAGATAATGGGGCTAGCAGGACCCTCCTGAATAGTGGTATTAACAGGTTTTTCCTTGATAATGAGATTAGTAGGACCCTCATAGATATTTGGATTACCTGGACCCTCCTGGATAATGAGACTAGTTGGACTCTCTTGGATTATGGGAGTAGCATGACCCTCCTAGATAACGGGACTAGCATGACCCTCCTAGATAATGAGATTAGCAGCCCCTCCTGGACATTGGGATTAGCAGACCCCTATTGGATAATGGGACTAGAAGGACTTTCATGGATAATGGGACTAGAAGGACTTTCATGGATAATGGGATTAGCAGGCTACAAAAAAATCTCAATTTGTGGCGGATAATTTGTAGAAGTTTTTAGAAATCCGACTAATAAATCATTTGTGGACGTTTTAAATTGTAAACTGTATACAACATAAAATTTTTTTTGTGGTGGTTTTAAAACTAGA
The DNA here is from genome assembly GCA_027704765.1 of Solanum habrochaites. NCBI lineage: Eukaryota > Viridiplantae > Streptophyta > Magnoliopsida > Solanales > Solanaceae > Solanum > Solanum habrochaites. The sequence goes on from JAKWJA010002500.1 coordinate 41,840,925, forward strand.
GGTTACAAATCGCAACAGTTTACATATTGTTGTGTCGAATATTATATTATATATATATATATACTATAATATATATATATATATATATATATATATATATATATATTTATTAATGGTTATACCATTACCAAAAATTAAAAGTAAGTTTGTTTTAATGCACTAAAATATTATTTTATCTTTTATTTGAACACCACCCAGTTAAACTTTATCTATATCTCCCTCAAAATATTTTAAAAATAAATAAAAACCAAAATTCCCCCCTTGAATCACTTAAATAACCACTCCTCTTTTCCACCCATTCCCACCCATGACCCTTCCCACGTAAGACACACACATACATTCACAAAAATTCCATTTCTTTGTTTCCTCGAGCCATTTTCTGTCTGTAACGCTTCCCCTCTTCTCATTTCATTTTTTTTGATCAATTTCTTTTTTATGTGATTTTGCTATTTTTTTAATAGTCTCTCTAATGTGAAATAGAGTGCAAATAATTTTTTTAATATAAAGGTAATTCTCTGTGATATAAGTTTGATAATTTACATTATAATTTAAAATTAATATTAATATATTATTTATTTAATGTCTGACATCTTATATTTTACAAGTTGTTAAACTTGATGATTTGATGCTTTCATCTGTTTAAGGAGTTATTTAAATTCTAACCATATCGTAAAGTCACTTATACCCAATCTTTGATTGATTTCTAATAAGTGTCAATTTTATTTTTCTTAGTTAAGGATTGTATAATCAGTTTATTCTTTATTGGATTTTATATCACATATTAAAGAAGAATTTTCCAACATTTCCTTGAAAATGTTTTTCAATTTTCTCATGTTTGGTTGAGACAAAAGTTTTGGAAAATATTTTCCAAATCAACTTATTTCCTCAAAATTAAGGAAAATGACTTCCCTTCAAAAATAAAGGAAAACATTTTCCAAAACTCTCCTCCAATTTTAAATTTCATTTCTTTTGGGGAAAAACAACGATTAAAAAAAATTTCTTTAATTTTTTTTAACACCCCCGAATCCTGACCCCCCACCACCCACCACTAGGCCAGCCCCCCCCCTCCCCTAAAGAATAATTCGCTTTTTAAAAATATTTCAACTTCAAATTTTATTTTTAAACTCCTACACTCCCCCCCGCCAGCCCTCCACCAACCCCAACCCCCGCCCAAAAAAGTAATTTTGTTTTTAAAATACTATAAAGTTCAATTTTTCACTCCACCCCTCCCCCTCCCCCCACTGCAAAAAAAAAAACCCCGACCCCAACCCACCAACCCCACCCCCCAACCCCCAAATAAAAATTATGTTTAAAAATATTTCGCTTTTCAATAATTATTTTTACGCTAGTAAAATAAAAGATGTCTCTCAGAAAAATTATCACCACTCAAATCATTTCCGAAAAAGATTTTCGTACTTCACGCCACCAAACAATGAGAAATATAAGTTCAAATCTACTTGTTTTCCACGAAAACAGTTTCCAGGAAAACATTTTCAATGAAAAACATTTTCCTTCATTCCAAGCACACCCTTCAAGTTAATTTATTTTTTTGGTAAATACAAGGAAAAAATGAGGTCAAGGAAGAAGTGTGACATATAAGTTAAAAAAAGTAAGAAATGGTAGAACCAACATGTTAAATAGAATGTACATCAATATATGATTTTGGAAAACGTTAATCGAGTTTGTTCTTGTGTAGGAATAATCATGAAGTCGTTATAAGTCACATTATTAGTGTGTATAAGAGAGTACTAAAGTAAATTTCTTTTGTATCTTATATATTTTTTTCAAACCAAAGCTTTATATGAATTTTCTTTTAAATTGAATTGAATTTAAATTTTTTTAATCAAGAAATATAAAGATATGTATTAATATATAATTATATAATTAGGTGTATTTTTTTTATTGTTTCAGCTTGATGCAAAGATTGAACTTATTTCACTTTGCATAAAATGATTGGATGAAAATAACTTACATCACCAAGCAAATGCTACAGATTTTTTTTTAATGTTTATTTGATGCATATTTTAATGGATTTAAAATTATAATGTGGATGTTATTATAACAAGTTTATATTACTTCTATTTGACATGAATTTGAATTTGTTGAACTTATTAATATTGACATGTTTAATGAAATTTGATTTTCTTTAATTGTACTATTTAGCAAAATAATTTATTATTTCGAAGGTTTGATGTATATCAAATCACATATTAATTATTAAAATAAAAATAATAATTTTGTAGAACTCCACAGATCAAATTATGTAAATATTAATTTCATGTTATGACATTTTTAAACCCATGCAAATATATTTTTTAAAATTTTGAGATCATATTGTAAAGGTTATAACCGTCACAAAACTGACACTAAAAAACCTCCACAAATTTAAATGTCATTTTGCGGGGACGTCGTGGAGTTTTACTAAAACTGCTACAAATATGCTTATGGCAACGATAATTGGAGCACCTTTAAAGGCCGCCACAGTTTAATTTGTGGGATCCCTAAATTGCCATAAATTGACAAAATAACTCTATAAATGGAAATTCTTTTTGTAGACCTAGATAATGAGATTAACAAGACTCTCCTAAACAATAATAATTAAAGTAGCAGGACCCTCATAAACAATGAGAATTAGATGAATTAGAGTAGCAGAGCCATCCTAAACAATGAGAATTTGATGAATTATCCTAGGAGAACCTCCTAAACAATGAGAATTAGATTAGTAGGAGCCTCCTAAACAATGAGAAATAGAATAGCAAGACCCTCATAAACAATAGGAATTAGTTTAGCAGGACCTTAAAAACTATGAGATTAGATTAGCAGGACCCTCCTGAACAATGAGATTAGTAAGACCCTCCTACACAATGAGATTTAGTTACTTTCTCTTAGGATAAACACTTTCTAGTCTGAGCTTATTTATTTTTTTCACATGTTCAAATTATAACTCACAAAATATTTCTAGTGAAAACTGGGGAAAACAGTGTGTTATTTCTTTTGTTTGTGATGGTTTTCAGGTTTATTCAAGTGAAACATGGATTTGAAATTTAAGAACAAAGTTTTAACTCTTTTCAGAATAATCAATCCCCAAGATAGCACAAATCAGTTTCTCCATGGATGTACCAACACAACTTCTTGACACCTATTTCTATTCAACTACTAATAAAAAAAAAACAAGCAGGCATTGTCATTTTGAAGATTATCAAAATCTCACTCTAACTGGAAAGTTCATCCTCCAATCCATAAAAGATCAATATACTCACCAAAATCAAGGTGATATTTCAAATTCAAGACTGAACTAAAGACTCAAGAGAATCCGCATACATAAGAGATTGAATGTTTCGTTTCCTTTTAACTATTAAATTTCATAATGTAAAGGATAAGATCTGTGACCTGGATCCTCGATGGAATCTCACTTTATTTTCAACGTGTCACATCTGGGAAGTACCCCTAGACGTAAACGACGTCATCGTCCTCGGAGAGGACTAAGACTAGCCTCTTAGCATTCATCATTACATTTCAGCGGTTATAAGTACAAAAAATTTAAAACTATTCATCTACATCTACATTATGAGGTTTACATAGGGAGTTCACATAGACTCTTCATATATGAAGCTTACATAGGATTCTACTTTTAGTTCACATATACAATATACAACATAGAGTCTAACAGAGATGTCTCATATAAAACCATCTAAGTCAAAATACAATAATTCGGGAATAGCCACTTCTCAAAGTTATAATTACAACTTAGGGATTACAAAAATTTCTAGATAAATAAGAGTTAAAAGAATATCTTTAGACTATAGCAAGTCACATAGGTAGAATGAGTAAAACGGTTGCATCCTCGGAGCTTGAGGACATACCTGTGAGTCCTCTAAAATGAAATAGGTGAATATAACAACTAACATGTTTGTAATGAGGGTATAAGGTCCTAAAATGGTTTATAATGTGGTAATGAGGCAGTGTCTAAATTATTAGGTGAATTAGAAGTAAAAGGTCATGGGACGACCAAGACGTTCGATGACTAGTCACCCATGTGCCTCGTGTGTTGTTATCTTCCTATATGTGTGTTTCATGAGTTAAATAGGTACTGATATGATTTATTATAGTGTTAATATGTAGTGTATTGCGTTTCATGAAGTTTGGAGGCCAAACATCCAAGAACGTCCATGATGTTCGAAAGGTTTGCCTTGAAATGACCTTGTGTGTCTTGGCATGTGTCATCAAGTTTTACGTGTTCGTTTTTGATGAAATTGATATTGTATGTACTAACATTGAATAAAATCATATTAGAGTTGAAAACTTCCAGGCAAAAGTCTCCAAGGACCACTTAAGTGTCCTTAAGAAAGGGCCCATGTTGGTAGCCAAAACTGCCCAAGACAGTCCTACCTGCGGAGGAAATCGACGCCCCGTAGGTAGAGGAAATGAATTGTTAATTAGTATAGGGATATGAATCTCCCATTTTCAAGTCTCAATCCCAAACTATGTCCATATAGGACGGTCTATTTGTGGACAAACAGTTCGTCTGTGGCTAAGTCGTTGATGGGTCTACAATTCGTAGCTTCATTGTAAGTTGCAAGGGCGAATTCGTAAATTCACCCAAAGTCCAAATAATAGTTTGGGAGGATACTTAGGTATATATTTTAAGTTGGTATATAAGTCCTAAATACCTAGATGAATTCATTTTTACAAATCAAAACCCCAAAATCTCTAAGAAATTCTCTAAAACTCCTTTGAAGCCACAACTCAAGAAGGATCTCGGATTGGAGATTTGAGTTTTGATTCTTCATAAAATTGGTGTAATAACATCATCGATATATGTTTTTTGATCCTTTAAACTCTATTAATCAAGGATCCCAAAATTCAAAAAGATTTCTAAAGTTTTCAAAGATGAACTTTTCCAATATTATGATCAATCCATAGGTTATTGCATTAAATGTTTTGAATAATTATATATTGATTATATTGATGTTAATTAAATGATTTTTTAACTCAGTTAACCTATGAACCCATGTAATCGATGAACACTAGTTTTTGACTACTTTATGATTGAGTTAATGCTTATGAATTCTAGTGTAGTTTTCTATGGACAATTGAGGCTGTAAGAAGTGTATCAATTGATGTATAGGTGCTTTAGATTGATAATATAGATTAATTGAACCTAGATTCCAGGGATTCCTGCACATGCCCCCCACCCACAATTTATTCCCGCCTTCTACCAGTCACCCCCGTCGAACACCACTCGTCAACACACACGATCATGGCATGGGGTAATGGCTTTTTGGTATTGCATTGGATTAATTTAGCTTGGATTGAAGTGTAAAGAATGGATTGTTGGTACGCTGCCATAATTCTCTTTATTTTAAGTAATGTAGCTATTGTGTTATGTTGTGATTGGTATGGTCCACTTATGTTGGAGGTGCTATATAAATGATGTGGCCTTGTCGGTGTTACTTTATGTAATATAATGATCATGGCCTTTTTGGCAACTACTTGAAGTATTATGATGATTTGTGTAGTTGATTTATGTGAATTATGATAATATTCATAACTTGTGATTAAAGTGAAAGTATGTGTTCTTCTATTGATATTAGGTGATCATGTTAGACTATGACTATGTCCTTTATGTGTGTAGTCTTAGAATTGATGCATCATTATTCCTACTTAACTATATTAGACTATGATGGTAATATTAATGATGTTAGAGTATTGTATAGGGTTACTTAAATATGATAATGGTTATTCCTATGTGCATCTAGAATTATATGCAATATGTGTTAAGTTAAAGTATTGGTATGTCTTGTGTGGTAGACTTGTGTCCCTTACTTGATACATGTATAAATGTAAATATGAGATGTCTTAACTTAAGATGCTAAAGACTCTTAGTCTTGTATGTATGAATTATATGATACCTTGAATGATTCTAAGAAGGTCCTTTATATGAAACCTCAAACCTAGTGGTAAGGTTATGAAATTGAAGTCGAAAGCCATAATAGTATCCTTCTTGTATGAATGATGGACTTAAAGTTTGTTGGTGTAACATTTTGAAAATCCAAGACAAGTCTTAAAGCCTAACATGGGTTCCATGGGTCTAAGTAATCTTGTTTTAAGTATTGATTTGGTATTGAATTATTATGTGGTGACTATTCTAGTCTTGTTATCATATTGATTATTGAATATGATGTTGAAAAATTAAATTGGGTTTAATTGAGGTTTTATGGTAAGGCCTAAATGATGAACTATGAGGAAGACTTGATAAGTCTTAGTATATCTATCTTTACTTCAAATTGTGATTAATTATGGTTACGTCATGATGCTATATCGGAGTATGCCTTATATTCGGATGATAGGGTGGTATGATGTTGAATTGAAATGTCTTGATTGTTGTTGTGAGGTTGATTAAGATGTAAATATTATAAGGATGGTGATGTACAATGTTTCTAATTATGAATTGATATGTAATGTGTTAACTTCCCCTATATTAATTTTGATGAAAGGATTTATACTATACAATTCTTATTGAGCTATTGACAATGATGAGTATAGAGGGGGTAGACCTTATGACCTAAACTAAACTATTATTGATAAATAAAAGCTTAAAGACATTTAAAATAGGGACTCTAGCTTAGCACCGAATGAACAAGATTGAGGAGTGTCCCTTCCCATATATGGAAGTTAAGAGCACTAAATTACTCTTGAGATTGGAGCATAAAGAGCGTCCCAACTATATCTCCTAGTTCTTGAACTATGTTACCCCCATAGGAATACTAGCTAGTAGGTCCACGTAGTTGCTATGTTATATGTTTTTGGTACTTCCTTGGAAAGTTGTCTCCCTTTTCTCATTGTAGGGTTTCATGAAACTGAATTCCACACTAGATCATGTGGTCTATGTCGTTTAGGGCAAGATGTTGCCGAAAGGTAAAATGAATTAAAGGATTTGAACTCTAGCTTGGATAACCTAAGGGGTCTAGCTTAGTCTAGGTAGGGTATGAGACTCTACCTAAGCATTTAACTAGTTATCCTTGAGATGATTCTTAGGAGGATGTTCTTATATATGTTTATGTTATGATTATATATGTATATATATGATGAACTTACACATTTTTGATACTACAAGTTGTTTAGTTCACTTATGAGTATCTGTTGGGTTATCTTGTTAAAATAAGAAGAAACGTATATCTAAATGTTATATTATGTGAAGGTTTGGACAGTGCCTTATGGTTTTCTTGTGGAGGCTACTTGATTAAAGTAAAGGTTATAAGACTTTTCTTGGTCATTGTACTGGGACTTGATAAAGATTTAATAGTAGTTGTCTGCTTATTATGATAACTTGACTCTTATTCATATTATGATGTTATTCCTTGATGCTAGGGTTGTAGTAATAATGGGTGCAAGTATGTTTGGGATACATATTATTGGTGTGAGTTAGTAAGCATGGTGTTGGTTGGTATTGACTTGCTTGATTTTGCATTAGACTTTTAAAAGGTTAAAATGACATGTTTTGACTAAATGTACCCTTTTATCATCTTTTGCTCTTATATGTGCATATGGTCTCATTGTTAGTACAAGTGGAGTACTAACCCCATTTTCTTCTTTTTTCCCAAACATTTTAGGTTTCGGTCGTTGAAGGCGCATTCAAGATGACTTGTAGAACGCCTGGATATTCTATATCATCCAAGTGAGTAGGTCCTCATTTTCTGAGGGCGATTCCAATATCTTGCCTATGAAGTTCCTTTTTATTTTCTAAATATTTTATGTTCATTCCACTTTCATTGTGTACAACTTGTATAAGCCTATATGTGGGTTCTTTACATTTGATGTAGGGCTATGTGCAAATTTTAATGATGATTTATATGGCACTAGGTGAGACAATATTTTAGACTATCTTTTATCTTATATATATGTATGTGCAATAAAAGTAGAAGGCTATGTAACCTTCCTATACGAAGGGTCTATGTATACTCGATACATATATATTTTGTGTATGTATAGGACTATGTAAACCAACAAATATATGTAATTAAAATTTTTAAATTTTTCGACATTTTTAACCTATGAATGTAATGACATGAGACTAAAGGGCTAATCTTAGTCCTCAAAGAGGATGACGACGACGGTTACGTTTAGGGGGTAATCCCGAATGTGACAAACTTGATATCAGAGCATGAGGTTTAATATCATTGAGTTTTGTGTCTCTCTCTACCACGTCTATGTAGGTTTGTAATCATAATTGTAAAGAGCGCCTTACTTATGAATCAGAACCTATATGATGCCCAGGAAATTGCTCTCTTTCTTGGAAATCCTATATCGTGCCGATAGAGTATACCATGGTGTGCATTTGCATATAATCCTATTGTTGTGCTTATAGAAAGAATTAACACTCGAAGGAATGCGGCTCGATGACTCGAAGATGAAATTGCCAATGCGGGAGATCCTTCCCATGATGATCAAGTTCCTCCGCTTGAAGAAGGTGCCAACATGGAGCAAATACTGGTCAATCCTCCTCTTTTGACAGATAAAAATATAAGAATCACTCTTCTTCAAATGGACCAAGCTATGACCACTCAAGCACAGGTGTCCAGGACTCAAGCCCAAGCTATGACGGCTCAAGCAAACCGGGAGGTTGTACCTCGTCTTCATCAACAAGTCACTACTATGGCTTCCTGTCTGAGGAACTTCACTAGAATGAGCCCTCCTACTTTCTACGGGCCTAAGGTTGAGGAAGACCCCTAAGAATTCATCGATGAAGTATATAAGATACTTTTGGCTATGGGGTTGTCCACAAGTGAGAAGAACAAATAGGCCACTTATAAACTCAAGGATGTGGCACAAGAATGGTTTGTGAAATTGAGGGATAATAGGACCTTGAGAGGTGGTCCTTTGACATGGGAGATCTTCAAGAAAGTTTTTCTTGATTGATTTTTTCCTAGGGAGATTAGGGAGGCAAAAGTGGTTGAGTTCATAAACCTTCGCCAAGGAGGTATAATTTTTCATGCTTTGAAATTCAGTATGTTGTCGAAATATGCTCTTTGTTTGGTTTCCAATCCTAGAGATGAAATAGTCCTCTTTGTGATGGGGGATGTCGGATGATTTGCAAGAGGAGTGTCATTTGGCTATGCTACAACACAACATGAAAATTTCTCTTCTTATGGTGCATGTAAAGCATGTAGAAGAGGCAAGGTCTAGGAGGAAGAGTAATGATGCTAAGAGGGAAATATCCTTTAATGAAAGTTCTTCAAAGAATAATCTTGAGATACTAGACAATCCTAGATTTAAGAAGCGAGTTTGAAGTCAAGTCCCTTACAAGTTACCAAAAGCTAGTGGTTATAGGGCATCTAACCCTAAATTGAAGAAGGGAAAAGGTACTAATTCACCAATCGAGAGTACAACTTGTGGGAAGTGATTGCCTTAAGGGAACGGATAATTGTTTTGGTTGTGGCAAGAGCGGGCACAAAGTGAGGGATTTCTCTAATGTGAGGATTCAAGAGAAGGGTAGTGGTCATCTCAAGAAAGTGGTTCTAATGAGGCACCAAAGAAGAACCTCTTCTATGTTGTCCGCTCTAAGGGCGAGCAAGAGACTTCTCCCGACGTGGTGATCGGTATGTGGAAAGTCTTCACTATTGATGTATATGCCTTACTTGATCCCGATGCTACTTTATACTTTGCTACTCCTCTAGAAGCCAAAAAGTTTGATATTTTATCCGATATTTTGCATGAACCTTTTATAGTGTCTACTCCAGTGGGTGAGTTAGTTGTTGCTAAAAGGGTACATAAAAATTGTCCAAAAATGTTGCCCAATAGAGTTTCTTATGTTGATCTAGTAGAACAAGCTATGTTAGATTTTGATATTATATTGGGTATGGATTGTTTGCATGCTTTCATTGCTTCTATTTGTTGTAGGACAAGGGTGGTGAATTTTAACTTTCCAAATAAACCAGTAGTAGAGTCGAAGGGCAGAAACTCTATTCCTAGAGGTTGTATCATCTCTTGTCTACAAGTATGAAAAATGATCTGTAAAGGTTGTCTATACCATATTGTTATTCCAAGATCTAGACTCAAAATTCCTCCCATTGTGTCAGTCCCCGTAGTGAGTGAATTTCTTGAGGTTTTTCCTAATGAGCTTCCCGGTATTCCTCCCAAACGAGAAATTGATTTTGGTATCGATTTGCTATATAAATCCTATTTCAATTCCTCCTTATAGGATGGCCCTGGACGAATTGAATAGGTTGAAGGCACAACTCAAGGATTTACTATACAAAGGCTTCACAAGACCTAGTATTTCTCCATGGGGTGATCCGGTTTTGTTTGTAAGGAAGAAGTATGGGTCCTTAAGAATGTGTATTGATTACCTCCAACTCAATAAGGTCACAATTAAGAATACGTATCGTCTCCCTTGGATTGACGTTTTGTTTTATCAACTCCAAGGGGCAAGCTACTTTTCAAAAATTTACTTAAAATCGAGATATCACCAACTTAGGGTGAGAGGTGAAGATGTACCAAAGACAAACTTTCGGACTAGGTATGGGCAGTATGAGTTCTTGGTAATGTATCTCGGTCTCACTAATGATCTGGCGGTGTTTATTGACCTAAACAATAGAGTGTTTCTAAATTACCTAGATTCATTTGTCATTGTCTTCATTGACGATATCTTGGTATATTCGAAGAATGAGGATGATCACATGGGTCATTTGAGGGTGGTATTGTAAACCCTTAAGGAACATCAATTGTTTGCCAAATGTACCAAGTGTGAGTTTTGGTTGAGGTTGGTGGCATTTCTTGGGAACATCATCTCTATGAGGGAGTTTAGGTAGACCCAAGGAAAAAGGAGGCGGTGATGATTGTCTGAGACCATTGACTCCAACTGACATTACAAGTTTTCTCGGTCTAGCGGATCATTATCGGAGGTTCGTGGATGGTTTTGTGTCCATTGCATCTCCCTTGACTACTTTGACCCAAAAGAGTAAGAAATTTGAGTGGTCGGAGGCATGTGAGAAAAGTTTCCAATGGTTGAAAGATAGGCTCAATTCCGCTCGGGTGTTGACTTTATCGGAGGGTACAAAGGGTTTTGTTGTGTATTGTGACGCATCCCGAGTGGGTTTGATGTTTGTGATTATGCAACACGGGAAAGTGATAGCCTATGCCTCTAGGAAACTTAAGGTACATGAGCGAAACTATCCCACTCATGACCTTGAGTTAGCGGCCGTGGTGTTTTCTTTAAAAATTTTGAGGCATTACTTGTACGGTGTACATGTTTATGTATTTACCGACCATAAGATTCTCCATTATGTGTTTACCCAAAAGGAGTTGAATCTCTGGCGAAGAAGGTGGTTAGAACTGTTAAAATATTATGACATGAGTGTCCTCTATCACCCCAGCAAGGGTAATGTTGTTGCAGATGCCCTAAGTCGTATGACTATGGTTAGTGTATCCGACATTGATGAAGCCAAGAAAGACTAGTGAGAGATGTACATAGGTTGGCTAGGTTGGGGGTGAGATTAGAAGATTCTTCGGATGGTGCTTTCATGGTCCATGATAACTCCGAGTCATCATTGGTGGCTGAGGTGAAGTCCAAGCAACACCTGGACAAATCATTGATGGAGTTTAAGGAAATGGTCCTCTCCAAGCTTAATGAGGCATTTTCCATAAGAGGGGATGTTTTTTTAAGGTGTCAAAGGAGAAGGGATTTGGAGTTTGAAGAAGGTGATAAGGTGTATTTGAAAATTCACCAATGAAAAGGGTGGTTAGATTTAGCGAGAAGGGGAAGTTGAGTCCTCGTTATATGGGTCACTACGAAATCTTTCAAAGGGTTGGTAAGGTTTCCTATGAATTGAAACTTCCTAGTGAAATTGCTTCGGTTCATTCGATTTTCCATGTCTCTATGTTGAAAAAGTGTATTAGTGATCCCGAGTCCATTCTTCCTATGGAGGTTCTTGGCATCAAGGATAACCTCTCTAATGAGGAAGTTGGGGTTCAAATTCTTGATAGGCAAGTCAAGTAGTTAAGGAATAAAGAGGTGGTTTCGTAAAAGTGTAGTGGAAGAATCACCTAGTTGAGGGTGCAACATCGAAGGCCGAGGCCGACATGAAGTTCTGTTACGCTCATATTTTTATAGTTAAGGTTAGTTATACTTTTTAATAATATAAATATGATTAGAAATTCAAAATTTCATGATTTTTCGTGAAATCTTGTAAAAATGTGCATTTTGGGTAGCATTACATTGAAGTAGTACCTTTGAAACATGAATTATTGCCTTTTTGGTTTATTTGAGTTATGTTGTGCATTTTGATATGGTAAGTCTTTATGAAATGATATATAGCATCCTGTTAAATAGAACTTTGTGCTAATTGACTCATGTAATCTATGTTGATCTCATGTGTGTTGTGAGAAAGAAATACCTCATAATGAAGTATTTTGAGCCTTATGTGTGATATTTGGAGTTTTGAAATTTGCCTTGTTGAAATGGTATGATTTATGTTGGTTTGATATTGTTGATTAGTTGGGTTGCTAGTCTTGAGTCTATTGTCATTCGGGGATGAATGTTACTAAGGGGGGAGGGGGGGGGGGATGTAACAATTTGAAAATCCAAGACGAGTCTTAAAGACAAACATGGGTAACATGGGGTCTAAGCACTATTTTAAGACCTATTTTTTAAAAAAATAGGTCATTTAGGAAGTTTAATAATCAAAATGTTGGAGAATGTCCGTGATGTTCGAAACTAGCTCTAAAGGGGTACTAGTGTTCCTTAGCCTATTAGACTAATTTTTAGGAGTTAAGAATATATGAAATTAGGTGAAAGGGTGTAGGTGAAAGGGTGTACAACATGTGTTTAAGGTGATTCGTGGTCGAAACATCCGGGTACTACTTCGCAAAGACCAACCAACGACCCTTGCAAGTTGATGTCAACACTACCTAGGCAGGTGCATCGACGAGATGCAAGAAACGGTCTGTGTATGGATGATATACCATGGTTTCACGGTATCTTAAGTTTAGTCTGTGTCCAAAAGCCTTTTTGTATTGATTTTATGTAAGTTTCTCCGTATTTGCAGGAAATCGTTCCTTAGATAAACGCGGAAGTTTTTTGGGCGAGAAATGCAGAAGAGACCACCTACGGATCTTGTGAGAGTACGTCGAGCTTGCGACAATCCGTAGGTGGCATCGTAGTTAAGCTGCTGAAGGAAGATGCGGAAGTCTGACCTAGTGTGGGATTACGGAAGTCAATGACGGACCGTCATAGCCACGACAGTCCGTGCTACTTGTTCATCGTGATGATCAGAGAGTAGTCCCAGTACCCAAACTCCATGAAATTTAAGTATTATGGAACGAAGACCCTTGACAGACCGTCGTGCTTGCAATGGTCCGTCATACCTACCGTTGAGGGTAATGAAGAAAGCAGCAGAATAATTTGTGAAGTATGGGACGACGGAGGCCATGATGGCCCGTCGTGACCACGACTGTCCGTCGACCCACACACGTTTTGACAGATTTTCAGTAATTAAAATCCTTCTTTTATTATGTTTTTGTTTTTATTATAAATAGTTCGAAAAACCTCATTTTTGGGGGTTAGACTCTTTGAGGTTAGACTTTTCGAAAGTAGTTTTCTTGATAGGAGACTTTTGGTAGTTAAACTTTTGGATAATCTTTAGTTCCCTTGTTCAAGTATTGAAGGATTACTTTCAGTAATTGTTACAGTTTTTCTGGAATGATTTGTTGGGGCTTTGTTTGATTAGTAAAGTGAACTTCTGGATTTTTCTTCTTTCTTCATCCAAAGTAGTGCATGAATTTTGTATATTAAATATATGAATAGGGTTATTATGATGACCATGGGTAACTAAAATCATAACTAGGGTGGTGGGAACCATGAGTGAATAATAAGGTAAAACCTAACTAAAGTACCAATTCTAGAATAGTGTCTTGCATGTATTGATAATTCTTTCGTTTAGAAGTCCTTTTAACGGATGGCCAACGTTAGAACTTTCCTTAATGCTACTTGACGGACCAAGGAGGCCGATAATAGGAAAAGAATTATCAACATAGATTTAGTGTATACTATCTAATAGGCTAGTGTTGATTGGTACGAGGTAATAACCTAGTCAAATATTGTATACAATGCTTAATATGAGGTAAAAGTAAGGGTTAGTATATCAACACGTAGCCGGACCAAGGTGCGGAGTGAAATTTTCTAGATGCCGAACCAATGATTTAGAGATACATAACTTATCACTTTACATGGAAGATACTAGGAGAGAATTGTTACATTTAGAATTATCAAGTTTGGTGAGGAACACTTAAGCCCTAGTTACTTTTATTAATTGATTGAGCTCCAAGATTTGAATCTGTTAGGTGTTTACTTTTAATATAGTTAATTATTTTCATTAATTTTGAAATAAAACCCCCTATTTATTGTTTATTATTTTCTAAGGAAATAGTTGACTAAATAATAGTAATAATAGAATAAAGTTATGTCTGAACTATTTTCCTCGTGGGAACGACCCCAACCTCATTAGTTGGGTTCTTTACTTAATACGACCGCTTTACTTCTTATTTAAGAAGTAATTTTTAGCGTATCAAATTTTTGCGCCGCTGCAGGGGAAAGTAGCTTTAAGATTAACTTAAACTTATTACTAAAGTTTAGTCAATATTTTCTTAATTTTAACTATTGTTTTTGACTCTTGCAGAACTATCTTCCTTGTAAGCCTAATACACGGAGAGGAAAAGAATCCTTGTTTCCCTACGATCACGAATTAGAGCGTACACTACGCAATATGAATCAAAACTTGTATTAACGATGATGATCCAAACCAGAACATCCCAGCTCCGGTTGATGTTCATGGTGAGTTATTACCCGATGATCCTGGTGAAAATCAACCAAGGGGAAAAAATTCCGCTCCACGCCCTCAAGAATACTACAGAGGCTATGATAATATTGTAGACTCTGATAGGCCACTTGTCTTTCCCCGTCTAGCACAAGGCCACACCTTCGTGGTAACTAGTAGTCTGATGCAAATACTCACTGCTAGAGGTTTGTTTTCAGGGCTACCTTATGAGGACCCACATGCCCATATAGATAAGGTAAAGGAAGTGTGTAAAATCTGTGTAGGGAGGCGTGATTTGGATTTGGATGTAATAGGGCTAAGAGTATTTCCTCTCAGTTTGATGGGAGAGGCTGCTATTTGATTCACTGAGCTCCCTTATAACTCAGTTTCACTTGAAACCAACTAAGGGACGTTTTCTTATCACGTTACTACCCGGTCTCCAAGAAACTAAATCACAAAGACATTGAAAAACATTGTGGCACTACCAGGAGAGTCGCTTAGAAGTTCTTGGGATAGATTCACCTCATTCTTGAGAATTGTCCCCAATCACCACATAGAGAATGAGTCGCTGAAGGAATACTTCTATAGGGGACATGATGATAATAATAAAGCGGTATTGTTTTCATACTCAGCGAGTTGGTTCTATGAGGAGTTTCCTATGACGGGAGATATGCCAAAAGTTAGAGAAAAACTCTGCGAATTTAATAAAGCTTAGAGTACGAGGACAGTAGGATACTGGAAAAAAATACCTTCACAGTGCAACTCCACTCATACCCAGCCACATATGAGATTCGTGAAGAGAGGCTAAGATGAGAACTAAGCTGGGGTTTTGTATTTAAAACAGGTCACTGGGGTGAAGAAAAGAAAAGTATAAATTGCCGTTCACTACTTGTCTAAACCACCACCACACAAAAATGATGAATGTTATTATGAGAGGAATTCCTGTGCTGTTAAAAAATTGAGCAGATGGGGGCGTTTTATGACCGAGCGGCCCAAGGCCTCAAATAAGGAGAATTGGCGCCCCACATTGTCAAAGGAAACAAAGGTTGTATATATGGTTCTATTGGTAAAAAACTATAAACGCGAGGGTATTATGTCCAAGATTGAAATTACTGATCGCGACACCAATTTCCACCCTAAGGGTAACTATCCGCGTAACAGAAATGATAGGATATGGGGCCCTAGGTTACCTCCTCAAATCATGAAGGTTACTCCTGGGATGGTGCGGTTTAGTAGAAGGTTGGAGTTGATGGATAAGTTCACAAATGATGAGGAGGTTCGAGGAATTTAATTGATGAGCAAATTAAGGGTTAAGGAGTTTGAGTCTAGAGGGTATTGGCCAGAAAGAAGAAATTCGAAAAAATGCAATATCGATTAAGCTCTTGAGCTTTTGTACATGGACCAATGACTCTGAGACTGTGAAACACACGGCACGATTGCACTCTTCCTAGCCAGCAACACTGTCCAAAAAAAAATCCAAAAAAATTATGGAAATTGTATGTAATTTTAAAGGAAATTGAATTGTATTGAAGTGTTAACCTCAATAAGGGTAATACATGGGAGATATATAAGGAGATATAGGAAGGAGTACTAATCCTAATAGGCACTAGGGTTAAGGGGTACTAATCCAAGAGGAATCGGATTAGTATAAAGTAATTAGTAATACTATTTATATACTATTTATTAATACTATCGTATTATCCCCCCATTCACAGCTGAGCTACGAGACGGCAAGCGAACAGGAAAAGTTGGAACTGAGGTAAGACCTGGCTTTTCAGTCAGCTTTTTTTTTCGGGAGAAGTTTGGTGAGAAATCAGTTCGGTTGGTCTTCAGTGGGGTACGACGTAAAGCATGGTGCCGGCCGAACTTCCATCGCGAACAAAGGAAAAGCGGTCGGTATCAACATGCTTCCTTCTGGTCTGTGTAGGACGAAATTTTTTAGCCAAACAGAGGGTTGATTTGTTGTCACAATAGAGTAGCAGGTAACAGTGTTGGGAGTGTAGCGCAGAGTTCCTCTCGCGGAAGGAATATTTCAGATGTGACCCACATCGGTATCAGCAACAGAAGAGCAAAGGGTGCGTATTATTCAGACTTTTAGTTGGAGGACCGAGAGAGAACTGGGTTGCATTGTTTTTTTACACAGGGAGACCAAGGTTCGGCCACAAAAAAATGAGAAACCCCAGACGTTGTGAGATTTTCTGTCATTTTATCATTCGCCCCATATGAATTTGACGAAGACCCCGAAAGCTACAAAGTCCCCGGGTCGAGGAGTAAACCACGACCAAGAGTGCCAAAATGTAATGAGAATTCGGTTTTAGACAATGGTAATTCAGGTTCACTTTTTTAGGTTGATGCCTGCGCTGGCCAACTGGGTTGACAGCAAACTGGATGTCTAGGAAAGGGGGTAATGGCCAGATACGTAGAGCCCCAATGAGGACTGCGGTGGAAGAGTGGGTGATATCGGCAAAAAGGGGCAAACGAACTCTGGACCGGCCCCTTACCTTCGTGCCCCCCATCCCTCATCAATTCCGCTCCTCCCTGTAATCGAAACCTGCGACTTCGTTCTTGGGTACGCCCTCAAAGTCGTATACAACGTAGGCGTGTGTCCCCGTTGCTTCAATAACGTACAAGAGGGACGGCCGGGTAGAACACACCGCAAGTCTGTTTTATGGCCCCCAGTTGTCTTTTGGTTTGTATCTTTCATTCGTAGACGAAGGAATGCATCGGTGTGGTATGAACTGGTGCATTTTTTTTTCCAGTCAACTTTCTGCACACAGATCTCGAAGAATATTTTGACTGACTGAAGAAACAGCCGATGCCAGTCCGAGGAACCTCCATTCCAGAAAATAATGTAACGGGCCAAGCTCCTTTCATTTTGAAGGTAGTTGCATTAGCTCGAGTGAATTAATCGAATAGATAGAGCGCGGCAGTAGAAGCCTGTAAACTGATATCATCTACATTAGAGCAAGAACGATGAATGTACCGTGTGATGAATGTCGAGTTAAACAGACTCGTTGTCGTGTATGCAACACGTGAAGCCGAAGTCCGTGGAGGAACATTTTTCCGACGTCGTTTGCTGTACCAAGCAAGGGGGGCTGCCTTGGCCCTACAGAGGACTTCTTGGAGTTTGCAAACATGTTGAGGGAAGCGGGATATCAACATAGCCGGTGGTGCGTCATCTAGATAGTTTCATAAAGCAGGCCATGAAGAACCAGCCATCGGAAACATCGAACTGATTGATGAGCCAATTGTTGCCGAACGGCGAGTGAACGTTACCAGGCGGGTATGGTTCCTGCCGAATTAACAGGACTGAATGTCTCAGAGTATCAAGCTCCATACTCCTGATTGTAGCATGTAGCAACCAAACGAGCATTGTTACTGGAAATACTTGCCATCGGCATTGTGTGGTTTAATTTTGCTACAACAATTTACAACCCCTGGTGAAGCCCATGGGGCTAGGTACAAGAGAACCCAGTTTTCATTCAATCAAAGCCTTAAAACACGTCATCCATAGCATGACGCCAATAAGAATTTTTTGCGGGCAACAGAGTAGGTTGTTTGGTTCACTCTCGGGAAGGGTGTATTTATTTAGGTAGTTGGTAGCCTGAAATGGTTTTAGGTTTTTCTAAAGATAACGGCTTTTACCACAGGGTTAACATGGGTGGAGTATTGGGGGTCTGGAGGGCGGTGGTTTTGATTCGGGGTAATGGCCCCGGGTAAGGCCCAAAATGGATCGGGCTGGCGATGTCCATTCAATTTTCTCCGCATCTTTTCAATTTCCTGCCCCTACAGCGCCACCTTTTTCATAGCACTCCCTTAGAAGTAATTCATGACCTCTATCGGCTCAACCGGAACAAATGTGAAGTAAACAGTATGGGGTGCGTTTCGGTGGGTTGTGAGTTCTTGTGGGGTGTCACATTGGTGGGTTGCGAGTGGGTAATGTGGGTGAAGGGTAGTAATGGGGTGCAATGAGGGGTCGGTGGGCAGTGGGTGGAGGTGGGTGAGGCGGACCTCGTGTGAGTATGTGGACAAAGGGGAAGGACGCACCATACTCAATTCTCCAAACTCCTCTACCATTCACATTCAATTTTTTTTCCATTCTCGTGTCATGGCTTCTTCCTCCCCACAAAGTACGCGCGTAATCGCAATCTATCCCCCACGGGTTACTCCCCCCCTCCATGAACTGATGTATTGTGTGGGAGGAGGAAATAGGACCGTAGGGAGGAAACTCATTTTTGACAAATTGACATGACGAGATATGATAGACTTTATGAGTTTGTGGGTCAAGACAGACCCGATCAACGATCTTTTTTATCTGCCCCATTCCGCAAAATAACAAAAAAGGGGACTCAACAACATCCTTGTGGGGCACTTAAAGATAGGATGAAAGTAGGAACCAAAAAAAACAAGGAGGGCATAGGTGGGGTGGTTTACTTAATCCTGTGCGTAATTATGAGGCGTAGCCAAGGATAGGCAAGAACACCTAAAGACGCGGATGGTTCTGGTCATAATTGGGAAAGTTCTGGTAAAGGAGTTGATCCCTAGGGTCGATTTGTTGGAGAGGGTGTGAATGGGCATTCTGGTAATGGAGGTTAGTTTGCGGGGGATAGAGATTTTACCCAAAATGAGACAAGGGATGAGTGATGTAGAAGAGTAACCACCGTCCAATGAGAGTGGGAGCTACGTCAGACAACCCATTCTTGTTGGGAGTGTATGCGTGGGACCAGGAGGTTTGAGTGGTTTAATAACTACCTGGGAGTGCAGAAAATGGACCAAGATGTTGGAGTTTACATGATTGAATTTCATTTTCACTTCGAAAAAGTTTACACCATGAGAATTTGAATTTGTGTATTGACATTTTTCAAAGGTGACAAAGAGGGGTGTAGCCTGTGATTTGTGTTTTTGTAGTGGCTACAACCAAGGTATCTTGTAAAATCAATCCAAAAAACAAAATAAATAGCGGAAAAACCAGCAAATGATGAAGAAAAAACAGTAGGACCCCATAGGCGACTATGAATAAGTTTTTGTAAAAAGGTGCAGTTGTACCGCTTCTCAGATAAGTAAAAAGGTAATTTATGCGATTAGCAATTGAACAGGAGTCACATTGTTACATGAATGGAATTAAAAACCTAATTGAGACATTAAAGAATTGATGATTGGCGTAGACGGGGGACTCCAGGACGAATGTGCCACAACAGACTGTGGCATCAGCCGAAAGAGCCACCGAAGCAACCGGAACGCTTTATGAAAACCTGGGTGGGCAGACGAACTCTGTGCAGAAAGAAACGTAACCAGAACCATGCTCGACATGAGGGCCCTGAAAAAATAACCCCCTTTGGTAGTATTGTCTAAGGATCTGAAAATCATTAGAGGTGAATAAGAGGTGGAACAATCGATGGAGGGGGGTGAAAGCTCAGTGGGTGGAAAGGAAAGGAGAGGTCTCGAGGATCTGGAGATAGGCGACGGGGGTAAGGTTGACCTCAACTGTCCTTGGTGAATGAAAGATAGAGGGGGAGTTTTTAATGGTACCCGTGAGAGTTCGTGACAAATATTAAGGGACTCAACTTTGCCAACAGTAATACCATTGGAGCCATGATATGGGATTTGGAGCGTTAAGCTTGGATTAGATTCAGAAGTAACGTGCATGTTTGGCCCAAGATCCAACAACCCATTCAGAGGGAAGGGTCGGCTTGAGAGCACTAATTGGCATGGTTATCACTATTTTCGGTCTTCCTCATACCGAAAACCAGCAACGAACAGCGGACATGGGTGTGTCCCTGTTTTCTGATAGATTTGACACGTGGACGATAACGCTAGTAATGTGCCTGCACGCCTGTGGAAGATGACCTGCCCGCCAGCTTTTGCCGACGGAGTGTACGGAATGTGTTGTGCGTGCTGCTGAACGTACGCTAAGGAGGTACGATCGACCCTGAAGAACCCGACGCGCCAGCGGCCGCCGCGGTGCTACCGTTAGCGCGGCGGCTCCACCCTTGCACGGCCGCCAACCAAGGACCCCCCGCGACTAGTTCTGGCTTGAGTTGGTTTATAAGGGCCGGTTTGTCCGCGCTCCCATAAAAGCAGGCTTCGTCCGGAGACGAAAACAAGAAGTTTGCTCTCCAGATCCCCGTGAGTCTTCAATTTTTAGCCACAGAGGAGAGAGTAGCCCAGTCGTCAAGGGCGTTGGACTGATGCGAACCGATGTTTAATGGAGGAGTAGATGATGGGAGCCCCCGAATAAGCAGATGACGAGATCTTTTTCGGGTAATGGATTTAGTTCACGGGTACGAGGGTGTGATGATGGTGGAGACCTAGTCTCAACTTAATCCGCCCATAGTTTTCGTGCCCATTTGGTAATTTTGTGGAGCGATCACGGCAATTGAAAATATGAGAGGGGGAAAGTGATGCATAGCGTTTGTTGCGAGGGCCGTAAATAGGGAATCTTGAAGCAGTTGTGAGGATCGGAGTGTTTCTGTGAAATGTGGGAGAGATGACCGCAACTTCAAAAACATGATAGGATATGGAAATCAAAAAAGGATTAAAAGGACGGAATGGCACGGATTGGGTTTTTTTAATGTATTTGTTGGGGGAACGTCGGAGGTGTGACTCAGAGCTCGTCCCCGCTTTCTACTTGGTGTGTTTTTGGGGCAGGGGGGGGCGGCGGGGGGGCGGGTGCGTGGCGGGGGGAGTGTGGGCGGGGGGGAGCGGCGAGGGGAGGGGGGGAAGAGCGACCGGCAAGAGAGGGCTAACTACCTAACGCGGGGCCCCCTTAGTCCATAGGACGTATTTTTAGAAGGTAATGGCCCAAGAGGCTTTTGTAAGAATCGAAATGGCCCGCGAAGGGGGAAAAGGCTATGAGTTAAAAGATCATCCCGCATAGCGGTCCTGCATATCCGTTCTTACCCTTCTGTACCCTACCCCCACTCAAACTTCTCCCACCCCCCCTCAAAACATCCTAAGCCACCAGCTAGGTGATCGGCGGTAATTTATCGTTTTGTTGATTGTCTGGGTTTTGTCTGATAATTGTTTTGGGAATAGGGCTTCCACATTGAGAGATGCCTAGAAGGAATTTTAAGCCAGACATGAAGGAAGTCGAGAGGATTCCACCTCGATTGTCATGGCTGCCGCCGCCCAAGAGAAGAACGAAGAGGGGGAAGATCGGTGGCCCTTAGAGAGAATACTTTCCCGCTCAGTTCCTTATTCGAACTTTCAACTACTACGCGTAATCCTGATCCCGTGGAGCGGGCAGCGAGAACCCCCCCCTAAAACTCCTTCACCTCTCCTGCTTGCACCCATCCCCACTAACCACACCACCCCCCTCCTTACTCTTCGTCCATTCTTTCATTTTTCCGTCCCTCCTCTCACCTACTCCCTTCCTAACGTCCTTCAGTTACTTTCTCCAATCGTTCACTCCGTTTTTCAACGCCAGTCACCCCCATCCACGTCTACACTTTGAATTCCTTTTCCCCCCCCTCGCGCCCCGCATTCTCGGTTTTCTGGCTCTTGCTCCCCCTGCCGGCTCTTGCTTGTCTTGCCGTGTACCGCCTCCGGGCTCCCTGGGCGGTGGAGGTATATCGGAGCTATAGGAAAGCGGACTAATCCTAAAGGATCTAGGATTAGGAGTACTAAGGCCTAATAGGACTGGATGAGTACACAGGAAAATTGCACGAAGCAGGAGGGGGGGACGGAGGGGGAGGGAATGGGGGAGAATTATCTGTATTAGTAATCATCTACTGGGGTGGTAGAAACCCAATTGACCCACCCTATGGCGCTATAATGAGGAGGAAAATGGGATAACAAAGATAGATAATGATTATAAAGTGGTAGAGGTTGGTGCTGAAGTAGTAGAAGATACACTTGACAAAAAGATGGTTTAAAGTGACGCACAAAGGCAAATTTCACCATGCCTACACCACCATTCCCTTTCCCAAAGGAACTAGTTGAAAAAGACCAAGGAGTGTAAATATTGGCGTTTCTATACAATGATGAAGCAGTTTCTAGTTCAATTCCCCTTCGTAGAAGCTCTAGAAAAAACCACAAATGCCCGATTATGGATGCCAAGTTATGAAAGATCTGGGTTACCACGAAAATATCGGCCCATTTTGAAAGGAAGATGATAGAGATTGTTACGTTGTAGTGACGTATTGCTACAAGATTCTCAGTTTACAAAAAAAGAGACAAGGTGCGTTCACTATTTATTTTTTTATTTTTTTTCATCCTTGTACAGTTGGGTTATTACATTTTGCGAAAGCATTTCTTGTTATTCTTGCGGGCAAGCATAAATCTCATTGCCCCTTCAATTATACAAGGAAATGGGTTGGGTGACTCACAAAAACCCACTACGATTGAAACACTGGATTTTTGTGGTCCAATTCAAACAGTACAAAAAAAAAGGCATTTTGGGGATACTCTAGATGTGCGCTAGAAAAAGTAGTGGATTCGTGGATTTTTTTGACAAAATTTTTGTTTATTCTTGATTGTGAAGTCGATTTTGAAGTGCTTTTATTATGGGAGGCCATTCCTTGCATCACGGGTAGAGCATTAGTAAATTATAGAATATGGGGGGATATGAAATTTAAGTTGAACCATGAAGAAGTGACCTTCAATATTTTTAGGTCCAACTAGGCAGAGTGGTTGGCTATCACAACATGGTATCTGCTTCTATTCCTATAAAGAAAAGATAAAGAAAAGTACCATGAACTAAAAATTGAAAAATTGAGAGTTTATGGTTGGGCGATTTGAGTGCTTTTATACAATTCTAGGTTGCGCTTGTTTCCAGGAACGTAAAATCCAAATGATTGGCCCCTTACTTGTTACCCAGCTATTCCCACATGGAGAAGTTGAGATTGGAAAATCAAGGAGGAGTGTGCGGTCTTTAAGTGTTGAAATGGACAACGAATAAAAAAATAATTCGCGGGCATGATGAATCCAGCAATGAAGTAATCGAGGCATACAATCTTATGAAGTCTGAGTAATCAAGTGTCGTGCATGCACGGCCCACACTACGTTATTTAATCAGGCGATGGGTGGGAGGGCAAGCACCAATTACGTATTAGTTTTTATTTCTAGTAATGGTTAGCATTTCTATATAATGAGTTTTAAATTTGCTGGAATATCACCAAGAATTCTTCAAAAAAAATCACTCTACACATTCACCGACAGACCATCGTCACGGACAGTCACGTGCTGCGATGGACAGTCCCACATATAAATCTGTCGTTTAAGAGTACGATCTTTAATTGATTTTTTAAAATTCAGGGAACACGCGACGTGAACCCATGAGGATCGTCAAAATCTTGCGATTGAACTTGTTGTCGGGGACTCCTTTTGGCCGTCATTAACATGAAATACCCTGACCCGACCCGGCTGGGAATTTTAAATTTTTCAACCTTTATTTTGATTTTGATTCTTTTCCCTATTCTCCCGATTCCCTCACTTGCAAATTCTAACTTTAGTCAATCTCTTTCTCTATCAATGATCAATTCACCCAAATCCCCAAATTCTGGAAATCTTCAGTGTTTTACTGGTCGGAGTCGCTGCTTGTGTGGTTCTGATCTTGATACCAAGTGCCTCACTGGTTTGTTTTTCTCCTATTCTAAGGTATGTGTCTTTGAATTCTACTATTTTACATGCATTTTTGTTGTTAAATTACTTATTAGCCTATTTCCCTTTGTGGGGTCTTTATTTTGATCCAATTTGTCTGACCTAGGTTGAGAAATCCCCGAATGACTTGTTTAAACTGAGAAATTGGGCTTTAGCATTGTAGTTGCTAGGTATTTGGGTTTAGAAACATGTAGGTATAACACTAAGTATTTATTGAGTAATAGGGGATGATGTGGCATCGCTCATTTCTGTCATGAATATTGAATCGAACGAGCCCCGATGACGAAATTCGTCTAGTACCCCACGATGCGCCGTCATGCATAGGGTTTGTTCCACACACCCACACTATTAATTTTCCTTTAAGTGTCACCATAAACAGACATTAGTGAATGTAACGTTGTTCCCACGACGGGACCGTCAACACTACAACCGCAATTGGTTTTTTCAGAGTTCCATTTGTCCTAAGGGGGTCTATAATTTTTTCTAAGTGTCCTCCGACGGAAGTATCAAGAGGACTTGTAATTACACAGGACGGTCAGTACTTGCCAAACCTTAGCATTGATGCTTGTCAGAGACCCTTGTCCCTAAGGGTCTCCATTTTTTATCTTTTTATTTTTTCAAGTGTTCTTTGATGGAATTCTATGACCGACCGTCAGACCCTCGACGGTCCATCCTTCACAAACATTGGTTTGTTCAGAGAAACTATTCCTAAGGGTATCCAATTTTTCTTAAGTTTCTCTGACGGATATCTGAAGACGCGACCGTCCTTACACATGACGGTCCGTCCTGCCCACAATGTCCATGGTGTCAGAGACCAAAACCCTTGGATTAAGGGTGTCTCCATTTTTTTCCCAATGGTCATATGCGACGCGACATCTACACGAGGAACGTATAACCTTGACAGCGTGCGTGATGCAACAATCGTCAGGCCGGTCACAGCACCCCATCACCTAAGGGTATCCCTACTTGGTAAGCGCCCCACGAAGGAAAAATCGACGATGGATCGCATTATCCTGACGGTCGCCTTCTTTTCCGTAGTCATCACGTGGAGAGACTTGTCCTAAGGGTCCTCCACATAAACATAGTGGAAGTAAGACATGAGGACCACATGTGATGTCCGTCAATCCTCACGACGAGCAAACATAGTCCATGTGTTTCATTGTTACTATCTCTAAGGACATCGAGACAAGATCGGAGGTTACCATCCGTGGGCGTTAAAGTTGTCGCCTAATCTACCTGACTAGTTGTTTTAGACTCTAATTGATGAGCATGATCCGAGAACGTGTCACAAGGAACTACACATACAAGCATGCACATGCAAGTGCAACCAGAGCTCGCCTTAAAAAGGTGGCGTCCAGAGAGGCACTGACCTCCCAGTCTGATGAGGAGGGCACCAGTGACTGAGCTCACTTTCTGGGGTCAGAGAAACATGAAGAGAAGGAGCGTTTTGTTCATTCGGAGTTTCGTTGGTCGGAGGAAAGCCTCAGGGGACACGCGGTCTGCAGAATTACCAGCCGCCACAACTGACACCAAGTTGACCTGTATGATGAGGTTGACAGTCTTTCTGATCCACCAAGGCTCACGTATGGTTGGCTCTTATCCCGATTGCCAGACCCCCCCCCATCCCAACCGGTTAGTGTGTCGAGCGGACAATACTAAACGTGTATCTAAAGATGCAAATGTTGTCTAATGATAAACCCTAACTCGGCGTCATGACACAGGACATATACAATGGAGAGGCGGGTCCCTTACGAGAAGTTTCCCCCCATGCAGATATCAAACAATCTCTTCACTAACACCAGCTAGAGTGGATAGATCGTTTGTTGGGCCGCTACAGTGGGAGGACAATTGGCTACGAGAGTCTTACGCCTTTATGTGGCTAATCTCTCATCAAAATTGATAGGTGGGCTTCAACCCGACAAAATGCCTGTTCACTGCCACCTCTTGGAGCACCTTAGAGTAGCGCACATCCAGTCGACAATCTCCCTAACCAGAATCAGAACCAAGGTATCTATTACAACGAGGGATGTTGATGCCTACAAGACACCCCTTTCTAACCGCCGCAAGAGTTGACGAGTGCGTGAGGCAAATTGTTTTAAGTGGCCAATTCTTGCGTTGTATCCAGAACTTATTAGATACCATAAGGAGGTGGATGAAACTGCATTTTATATATTTGATGGAGAGGGTGCAATTGGCGTAACAGAGCCGAAAGGGAGCCATTTTAAGAACAGGCTAAACTGACCTTCACGAACTAAGTTTTTATAGTGAGTGTCCGCCACTTTCTTTTCCTCACGCATCTACTGATAAATATAGTTACATAGGATCGCACAATTTGATGGCGGCGATGGATAGCGGGTTTGGAGCGTGGGGACATTCTAAAGTTGGCTTCCTACAAGCCGGTCATCACGCGGAGGATGGTTTAAGGTCACCAAACACTATTACCTTTTCCGGGCATGCATAGTTTCCTTATGAAGGTTTTGAACCAGTGTGCCATCTGCTGGAACATTGATTACGCTCAAGACTCCGCTGGCACTGGTTGATATCGCGCCTCATTAAGGTGAGGCATATTAGTAGATCACTGGCAGAGGGCATAATCCAGAGAGTACCTCCACTTGGTGAAAATCTGGATAATACGGTAGGCACAGGGACTCGAGCCGTCTAAGCAAGCCTTGAATTCAGCACCACTGACACTACCCGGATCGAGTCTATCCGTTGTAGTTTAGCAATCACGTTGCTCCTTTCGTGTTTCAACCCTTACCCGCTCTGGTCACGCTGTGCTAGGGTCCAAACTAGAGGCTTCAGAGGCCACACTTGGTCTCCAAATCAGCCTTGGAATCATGTGCAGAGGTAGATTGTTGAGGAGGGCGAGCGCCGCGTTTACAGTGGAGCGTTTAGATTGGCCCAGCACAACAAAAGTGGGAAGATCGCTGAGGTTCATCCGCGGACTTAGAAGCTTTTGAGTTGCGGGTTGCTAGGCATGTCCAGCCCTTAAGGGAAATGTCAACCCTCCAGGTACGGTTGAGAGTTGCAAGTAGATATTGTCTGATCCTAGGTCTAGGGTGCTGAGTCTGAGGCAATTCGAAGATCCTGCTTATTTGGTTAGGACACAATGTTGGCTGCTTTATTCGCCAATTCTGAATTCCACCACCTTACTCCTTGGAGGCAGCCAAAGGCGTAGGGGTCGGAGAGGGAGTAGGGGAGTCTACAAATGGAAAAGAAAGGAGCACCGTGACATGGAGGCTGTGCAGAGGAGCCTCGATTTATTATGAGGAGGCGCATCAGCGATCAGGGCTCTGTAGAGGGTAAGTTGCCTGGGGCATCTAGCTCCAGATATGTGAAGACCGCGGGAGGCAATAACAACTGATAGTGTTATTTCTGAAGGGACACGATGAGGGGGTCTTAGACTATATAGGTAGTGGGTTCCACGGGAACTGAGGAACCACAGCTGGTTGATCGCAGCGCTTTGAGCCCCAGGTTGCGGTACACCTTCCACTCTCGCATTACGTGACTTTTGCATTTAGGGGAACTATGTAGATTCTTTTTGTTGGTGGTTGGGGGTGTTAAATTGAATAGTTGAGTTGTAGGATTTGAAGTATGAGTAACCAATTCACGACCTCTCTTCGGGTTTTTTCTTTCCTGATGGTCTTTTTCCCCCAAGAGAGAGATTGATTATTTGTTATGGTGAACGACAATCTATATCTTGTGTACATAGTAGAACTCTAAGATGATGGCCTCACACAAAAATGATATCCTGATGCACATGGAATGTGCAAAGGATAGGACTAGTAAAATGATATAAATGTGGGTCTCCTAAGCATGAACATTAGAGCATACACCACTGCATAAGTCTAAGTCTAAGACTCAATAGTCCACTTTTGTAGTGGCGAGAACACATATCTCTTTCCTGGTTAGTCTGTTAAAAGTATGCTTGTAATAGACCAATTAGGAAAAGGATCATAGGCCCTTGTTCAATATTATGGCAAATTTTTATCAACTAAAAAAACTAAAATTGAATTTCTCTTTTATCCTATGATTTGAGATTAAATAGACCTTTCTTTTTCACTCCAACTGATCTTTTTGAAGAATAATGTGTGGCCCTGGGGGTCCTCTACCTTGGACATGTGACACCTCAGCTCTATGACCAAAGCTAGGTTGAGGGTTGCTAATGAAGTAACACACCTTCTCATGTGTCCCTGACTCAAAACTTGGGGATTGTGTGCTTTAACTCCATGGCAAAGCCATGAGTTGAGGGTGGGCTATTAGAGGAATGCGCTGGAATAGTGGGGTTGAACGAGA
Organism: Solanum habrochaites; assembly: GCA_027704765.1. Lineage (NCBI taxonomy): Eukaryota > Viridiplantae > Streptophyta > Magnoliopsida > Solanales > Solanaceae > Solanum > Solanum habrochaites. The sequence continues at coordinate 41,869,634 of JAKWJA010002500.1, forward strand.
ACTAAGAGTGAGAAAGAACAAAAGTGTAATAGTTGCCTCAAGAACCTTTGAAAGGAAGCGAGAAAAGTGAATAAAAAATAATAATAACTTTCAAACAAGAAAAGAAACGAGTCACTACAAAAAATGAATGAAGAAGGGGAAAATAAGCAAGGTGAAGAATATGAGAAATTGGCAAAATAATAAAAAGTGGTTTATGGTTCAGCTGATCTCTTATGTCAAGGAAGGGAAAAAACGTCACTAAACAATATCTCTAATAATACATAACCTGACCCTTAGCCTATGTTACAAAGCTAAGAAACATATATTTGATCGTATAAGAGTGGTATGTAGAGAAATTAAAAAAGTGATAAATGAGGGCAAGCTTATGAACAATAGTGTATGCATCGTTTATGAGTTGTGAATGTTCTGAGATGGTGAGGTGAATAGTCATGAATATACTCAACCTAATCATTGTGTTAAAAATGAGGACTGTTGTTATGTGAAGTGAGGGACACTATTGCAATATCGGAAACTTATCTACGAACCTCGGGGAGAATTGACGAGGATAGGGTCATGCTTGGTGAATCTGTGTTATGGGTAAGGTTCCACATAATTCAAGCCTAATAGTGATAACATACATAAACATGATGAGATTGATCGGGATTGATAGACAAATCATTGCGAAAGATAAAATATGGATACTATTTTATAAAGATTTTGTAGTGAGTCATAGTGCGTCACTTGAGGACAAACAACGAATTTAAGTTGAGGGTGTTGATATATCGTTGTTTCACGGTATTTTTAATTCTTTTTCCTTAAGTTTAGTGTGTGTCCAAAAGTCTTTTTTATTATTTTTGTGTAAGTTTCTCCTTTTTTGCAGGAAATCTGTCCTTAGATAAACGCAGTAGTTTTTGGGTGAGAAATGCAGAACAAACCACCTATGGAGCTTCTCACGGGACGTCGAGCTTGTGATGGTCCGTAGGTGGCATCGTAGTGAAGCTGCTGAAGGAAGGGGAAGATGGGAACTTTACCTAGTGTGGTATATACCGGAAGTCTTGATGAAGTCAGCCCGACCGGTCATCCTGCTGGTTCGTCGTGATGTGATAATCAGAGAGTCTTGTCCCAGTAAATAATTCCAAGACGTTTAAATATGAACGGAGACCCTAGACGGGACAACAGAAGAATTTGTGAAGTAATCTAGGTATGTCGATCCAGATGCGTTTTGACGCATTTCTAGTAATTAGAATCCTGTTTTATTAGGTTTGTTTTTATTCTTAATAGTCTGAAAAACTAGTTTGGGGGGGGTTAGAACTCTTCGGGATAGACTTTTACGATATAGGACTTTTTGCTAGAAATTTTTATAGTTTTTAAAACTTTTGAATCCTTTAGTTCTCTTGTTGAAGTATTGAAGGATTTAATTTCAGTAATTGTTACAGTTGTGTTCTGAATTGATGTTGTGCTTTTGTTATTAATTCAAGTGAACTACGGATTTTATATTTCTAATCAAAGTAAGTGCATGCAATCTGATATAAATATATGAATAGTTGTGATTAGGACCATGGGTAAAAGTAACTAAACTCAACTAGGTTCTGGGAACCATGGGTGAATAATTGAGGTAAAAACTAACTAAAAATGTAGCAATTCTAAAGACTAGTGTCTTGCATGTATTAGTAATTCCTTTGTTTAGAAGTATTTTAACGGCTGGCGAACGTTTTGAACTCGCCTAATGACTACTTTGCCGACCAAGGAGGTAGATAATAGGGGAAAAGAATTATAACATAGTTTAGTGTATCATATCTAATAGCAGGGCGATTGGTATGAGGTAATAAACTTAGCAAATAGTATAGCAAAACATGTAGTTGGACCAAGGTGCAGAGTGAAATGTTTAGGAAGCGGACCAAGGATTTGAGATACTAACTTATAAATTACATGCAAGATACTATAAACAATTGTTAAATAGATTTTCAAGTCAGGAAATGGGGCAACTTAATCCCCTAGTTACTTTTATTAATGATATTATTAAGCTCCAGATTGCATCTCTTAGTTGTTCTTTAATCTCGTTAATTATGTGCATTAATTTAGGAAATATAAACCCCATTTTTTTTTATTTTCTAAGGAAATAGTCGATTAAATAATAGTAAATTGAATAAGTAAGTCTGAACTATGTCCTTGTGTGACGACCCAACTCTTAGTGCGGTTCTTTACTTTATAAGACCACCTTACTTCTTATTTAAGAAGTAATTTTGAGTGTATCAATGGATCGGTGGGGCGTCATTCCCAACCGTTGATCCATACATAGAAAAATGGAGGAAGCCTGCGCCTGCACCAGTCTCTGAACGAGATGACGACTGTGCAAGACGAAGGGGTGGGGACCAACCGTCGACTCATAGACGGTCCGTAGACAAGGTTCCACCAGTGAGGGTCCATTTTTCTGCACAATTAAGTTAAGTCCAATAAAAATAATTAAGGAGTTTTGGGGTTATTTAGGGATTAAAGGAATAATAATTAACTTATTTAACCCCCCACATAAAGACCCCAACCCTCATTTATCTAAACACAACTTACAAAATAAACTCTTCCTTTTCTCTTCTTTCTCCCTCTATTTGGAAGCCACCATTGAAGACAATATCGGGGGAGGTTTAGGGGGATCGAAAAGGACAAAATTCACTATCATATCTTCATCAAACATTAAGGTATGTTATCTAATTAACCTTTGAGACTCTTTCCTCAAAGTGTTTCTTCAAAATGGATTTCAAAAGTTGAGTTTTCATGTGGGTTTCATCCAATTACGAAATTGATGTTGTGAACTAAGTTGTTTATGTTTTATTTAGGATATAATGTATAAATTAATATGTATTTTAACTTGAGTAGATCTCAATTGGAATTATTTTTGTTCAATTTGAAACGTATGATCTTAACCCTTACCCCTAGGTGATCTTGATTAAATTGGGGTTTTATTGATTCAATTGTCGGGATTATGGGTGTTAAATAACTATTAAAGATGTTGTTACACCATAGTGACAAATTCGAATGGGTTATTATCTTTATGCTAATCATGGAAAATGATATAATTATGGAAATTTGCTAAGTAATGCTATGTTTTTAAGTATTGATGGTATGAAATTACGGTTATGGTAGTGTAGGACTCTTATAGTATAGTTATGATGTTGATTATTAAATATGATGTTGAACAGTTAAATTGGGATGAATTAAGGTTTTATTATAAGGCCTAAATGATGAACTATGAGGAAGACTTGGTAAGTCTTAGAAAATCTATCTTTGCAATTGTGATTAATTATGGTTAAGTCATGATTTTATATTAGAGTATGCCTTATATTAGGATGATAGTGTGGTATGATGCTGAATTGAAATGTCTTGATTATGGTTGTGAGGTTCATTAAGATATAAATTCTATAAGGATGGTGGTGTATACCAATGTGCCTTATTAATAATTGATATGTAATGTGTGAACTTTATCTATATGAATTGTGATGAAAGGATTTATACTAATACAATTCTTATTGAACTGTTGATGATAATGATTATATAAGGGGTAGACCCTATGACCTAAACTAAGCTATGATTGATAATTAAAGGCTTAAAGACATTTCAAAAAGGGACTCTAGCTTAGCATCGAGTGAACTAGATTGAGGAGTATACCTTCCAACAGGGAAGGTAGGAGGACTAAAATACTCTTGAGATTGGAGACTACGATTCATGCATAGGATGGTCCAAGATTTATATCCTAGATCTTGAACTTTGTTGCCCCCATAGGAATAATAGCTAGTGGATCCACGTAGTTGATATATTTTATGTTTTGGTACTACCTTAGAAAGTAGTCCGCCTTCTTTCTATGTAGAGTTTTATGACTCTGGGTTCCACACTAGCTCATGTGGTGTATGTCGGTTAAGGCAAGATGTTCCCTAAAGGTAAAATGAATTAAAGGATTTGAACTCTAACTTGGATAACCTGAGGGATCTCGCTTAATCTAGGTAGGGTTATGGGACTGTACCTAAGCGTTGCACTAGTTAGCCTTGAGGGGAGTCTTAGGAGGATGTTCTTATATATGTTTATGTTTTGATGATATATAATATGTACATAATGAACTTGCACATTGTTGATACTATCTGTTGTTTAGTTCACTTTTGAGTATGTGTTGGGTTATATTGTTAAAATAAGATGAAACATATATCTAAATGTTACAATATGTGAAGTTGGACATTGGTTATGGTTTCTTGTTGACGTGACTTGTTTGAGTAAGGTTATAAGCCTTTGCCATACTCATTGACACTTCTGACTTGATAATGAGTATTGATAGTTGTCTTGCTTGGTTTAAAAATTATGATATAAGTAACTCTTTATTCTCATACTTGTGAGTTATTCCTTGATGGATTATGGTGTATTAAATCATGGGTTCAAGTATGTTTGGATTACATATGACTTGTTTGAGGTAGTAAGCATTTGGTTGGTTGGTATTACTTGCTTGATTTTGTAATAGACCTGTTAAAAGTGCTAATTAAAAATAAATATGTTTGACTAAATGTCCATTTATTTTGAATCATGGTTATGCTCTTTCTTATATTGATATGGTCTCATACGTACATATATATGGAGTACTAAGACCCTTTCATACTTTTCCACAACATTTGAGGTTCCTGTCGTTGAGGATTTCCCATTTTTTTGACACGACTTGATGACGAAAGCTTGGATATTCTTATCATCCAAGTGGGTGGCGTCCTCACTTTCCGAGGGGCTGAGGCCAATATTGCTTATGAAAGTCTTTTTTTTTCTAAGAATTTATGTTAACTCAACTTTCATTGTGTAGATCTTGTATAAGCTATATGTGGCTTATTTACATTTGATGCAGGGATTATGCCCAAATAGTGATGATCGTTTAGATGGTATGAGACAGGAGAATATTCGAGACTTAAATTTTTTTTATATATATATAGAGTGCTAAATGTAGAAGGCTATGTAACCTTCCTATACGAAGGGTCTATGCATACTCGATAACTACATATTATGTGTTTGTAGAGGTCTATCTAAACCTCCAAGTAGATGTAATGAAAAGTTATAAATTTTTCCGCATTTTCAACCAATGAATGTAATGACATTAGACTAAGGGGATAGTTTTAGTCCTCAAAGAGGACGACGACACCGGTTACGTCCAGGGGGTAAACTCGGATGTGATAGTTTTATAGAATGGCACCATATCATCCTTAGGAAAGTTATTAAGCAATCTTCGTCGCCTTTGTGATGCAGGCCTAGAGGACCTCTTTTGTAGGGTGAATGTGATTGGGTTATGAACTGGATATGGATCCTCTTCATGTGATATTTAATGTAAATTACTCTATGAGAACAAAGGCTAGCACCAAGTGAGTATGGTAAGGAAAGTGGCTCTAATAAAAGAATGAGGCTAGAGGTAAAGGAAACCCTTCATATTCCTTAACGATGTGCCTACATGGGAGGTGTCCAAGTTCTACAATTGGAAAGTAGTACACCCTCCATTGGAGTAGGTTACTACTTATGATTCCATGATTTGCTACCATGGTGTATGTCGGTTATTGCCTATTCTCATCATGTGGGATAACTACTAGTATTGGATAAGTTCTATGAATTGTAGGTGGTGGTATGGGACGCAATATAGAAATTGCACAATAGGCTTTGAAGATGTTAGTGAGAGTCCGTAGGTCTTCTCCTAGACCATTACTTGAATTTCCTTATGTGATGAATGTATCTTAAATGAACTAACGAATGTAATGAATTAAGTTAAGAAGCGTGTTAAATAAATAAGTACTTATCTAGAGTAGTTAAGGGTTGTCTAGTTAAGGTGTGAAAGGGGTATAGGAATAGTCACTTCGTATCTTACCTACATAAGTCTTAAGAATGAATCTAGTTAGAATCCAAACTTACATAGTCTTAAGGATTACTTAGGTAATCTTGAAGAGGTCAAACATGGACATTCTCTTCTTGATTTACTTGAGTAGGTCTTTTGATAACCTTTTGGAGGTGAATGTCATATTCTATGAATGCTATTGTGGTAAGTGAGAATGGTCTTATTCGAGGTAATCTAAAAGATCTATTAAGTGTGGGTGGAAAGGATTGTATGGGTGGTTGCTTCACAACACACTCAAGTGAACCTTAGAATCACCTTTGGAAGGAGAATCTCATGTCATGTGTTTGGTGTATTGTAAGTATGTGTATCTTATTATGGGTGGTCTTAAATATAATTTAGGTGTGCCTAGAGAGGGTGTATGGGCGGTCTCACTTTATCTTACATAAGTGAGTCTTAGGAGAGCTCTTAGTGGGGGTTCACATGCTATAACTGTCTAATGTATAATTGAGGAATTTCACTGTAAGTTGTCCATAAAATGTGATAAATTGCTTAAGTGACTTCTTATGTGTTTTATTAGTTATTAAATGATGTTCTGACGTTTGTATTATAATATTTAAATAAAAAAAACATATTTCCATTAAATGTCCATTTTCATGATTTATATGCATTATTCCATATGTGTTTTGCTTTTATCTATCTCTAAAGTGATTTATAGGTGAAGGTCCTTTAGGGAGCTAAGCTTGGATTTTAGGATTTTTCAAGCAAGTTGAAGTATGTCCTCATTTGGCTCTAGGGCATAGAATCTTTTATTTCTCTCATTGAAGTATTTTAATAGACTTACACTACACCATTTTAGGCCTAAGGCCACACTAAATCTGGACAACACTTATAAAGTGTTGCCTAAAATACTTTTGGAGACGCTTTTAAAATGTAGCCCAAAATATTAACTTTTAGCTATAATAGTATTAGCAACACTTCTAAAGTGTATTCTTCATTGGTATAAGCTACACTTTATAAGTGTTGTTATAATTGACAACAACTATTTATATAAATGGCCACACTTTTAACGAGTCCTATTTTTATAATTGTAAAAACAACACATTATAAATGTGGCATTAGTTTTTTCATTAAAATTTTATATTCCGTTAAACATTTTTACATTAGAACTTGTTCTCCCTCCAATTTTTATTGAGTTAAAAGAAAAAACTTCAGCTAAAGTTTCAAATTCCCTCGAACTTCATCAAAATTTTCCATTTCCCTCTATCTTCAGTGAAGAACACGATTCTAGCTATATTTTGCATTTCCTTCAAACATTAGAAAAGAATGCAATTTTGAGATCAACACATGAAGAAATCTGCTTTTTTCTCAAGAAGAACTTAAGAACACGTACAATTTCCCTCACATTTTTTTCATCAAAATTCAATTGCAGAACACAATATTCAGGTGAAGAACAATACGATTTTTCTCAAGTAGAACTGAAAAACATGATTTTCCTCTCACTGATTTCTTGTTGAATATTGAAGAGTGAAGAACACGATTTTCCTGAAAGATTTCTTGTAAAGAGCTATTCCATCAGTTTAGGGTTGTTAGAATAGTTTTAATCAGGAAAGAAAATCTATCTTTATAAGTCCAAATTCTAGATTTAGAGTTTCAATATTCTTGTGTAATCTTTGAAGGACTAAATAACACCTTTGGGTTTTGATATTCTTGTAAGTTTTGCTAATTTTAAGGAATCTAGCTCACAGTTGTATTAGTTCTAGCCGTCTCTTTATTTAATACATTTTAGACTTGTAGTGACTGTTATTCATGAGTCTTTTGGAAATGTATTATAGTTAATGCTTTCATTCGCAGAACCTCCTTTCACGTTCTATACATCTTTTTTGGGTTAAATACTTTCTTGATTTGATATAGATGACAATCTTGGATAACGAATTCTTTAAGCTCACAGAATCATAAGGTGTTGCTATTAAGTACAAAGAAAGTGTTAAAAATCTGCAGTGTTAGCTACAAAGTGATCTGAAGCAACTTTGTAGGCTTTTTCTGTAAACAAACATTTCTATGAATCTATATTGACTAACATTTCTACAATTTAAAAAAATAAGTTTAAATTTTAATTATCCTCGAATATGGACACGAAGTACGGGATATGTCTAATGTTGCTCTTGGATATCATAAGTTATGAAAGAAAATAGATTTTTCCATAACATGGTAAAAGATCTTAAAGGTATCAACAAGGATTACATCGACAAACATAACAATGTGAAAGTCCTTAGGACATCAGTTCCAAAATAACAAAAAAACAAGATTAGTGATTTAATATCTTTTTATCTCTCCCTTTCCACTGTTTTGTGATTTGAGAAAAAAGAAAATGATAAATCATAGTGTCAAAAACGATGGAAAGAAGAAAATACAAAAGAACATCAACTAAAAGTAGAATGATGAGTTACTCTACACCCCCATTGAAGAAGGTAAAACAACCATATATTTCATGGAGAAGACGGTTCTTTGGTTGTCATCGATCAACTAAAATCCTAGAAAGAAGGGAGGAAGATTTTGCAGTTCAACCATGTTTCCGGTACAAGTGCTACTCAGGTAAGGATACTGTGTTACAGTGTACCGACTTAATATACAACTTCCATAATTTTATTACCGTTTTGTAGTAGTTACGTTTGTTTTTTCAGCATTCTTTAACATTCTCTTTTTAGTATTTTGTCATAACTTATTTACTCCACTTAATTATTTTTTCTTAGGCCAAGGGTCTGTCGGAAATAGCCTATCTACCTCCCAAGGTAGGGTGTGGGTGTGGTGGGAGTAAGGTCTGCATACACTCTACCCTCTCTACACCCACTTATGAGATTACAATGGATATGATGTTGTTGACGTTGTTTTATCGTTCAACATTGCTTAATTTTTCTGAAAATTTATTTCAAGACACTAAAAATCTTGTAAAATTAGTGAATGGTTACAACTTGTGCATGAACAATCGTAGAAGTCGTTCACACAAGGGAGGCTTAACAATATTTAAGTTATCTCTGCTCAATTTCCATTAACACAACCTTAACGCAGTTTTTAAAATTATTAACTGTAATTATATTCACTGTAAATACATGCAGCGCGCTCACTCAACACAATCATGGTGAATATACATTAGGAAACATATTCCACAGTTGCCTCCATTTGGTGGATATTGCTGGCAGTGAACGATTTGACAAGTCAGAATTTAATTGAGACAGCTTCAAAAAGACACAACATATTATTAAATATCTCTCTTGCTTGGGCAATGTGATCACTGCATTGGCGTAGAAGAATTTCCACATCCGTTACAAAAATAGCAAACTCAATTACTCTTGCAGAATAACTTGGTGTGTTGCTTCCATGTATGTAAAGGATAAATATCATTAATGAGTGCATATTATCTGAGAACCATTTTATTGATTTAGCGATATGGTTGCATCTTAAATGATTGAAAACAACTTATAATTGTATCCATATTGTGCAAAAATGGTATTTCATATCGACTTATGCCATTATCTATAGAATTCTTGTGAAATCAAGAAGTTTAGCCACAATAGTACAAGTTTCTATGTGTTGGTTTGCTCTGCATTTTTTCAATAAAATCACTTTCATTGTTTAAGTTTACAACTTATTTCACCTTTCTCACTTTAAAAGAATGTGTGTGTTACCAGCAAAGGATTTTCATGTTGTTAACCCTCTCTATCTGTCCTTAGGAATTTTTTTCATCTTTCTTCCTTGCTAGTATTTCATTTGTGTCGTCTCCATGGTTTACAATTTCTTCTGCATTTTAATGTAGTGCTTGTATGTATATTTTATACTTACGGGGATTGATCATGATCCTATAGAAAATATTGTGAAGAATTAAAGATACAAAAATTCTCTCAATGTTTTCTTAGTTATATGAACTTTAGTAAATACATTGATTAATTAGAGTATTTTGGCCGAGATGATAAGCAGGAACCTTTGTCTTTCTTAGAAGCTGAATACCATCTGGGAAATTAAATTGTGCTTAAGAAAATAAAGATTTGAACATTATATTTATGTTTTGTTGGTGATTGTTCTGGATTTCTAAATAATTTATGTAACTACTTTTGCATGTGCTGAGTGGACAGTATGCTTCCATTAGAATAACAGGTGGAGATGGGATTGCTTTTTCCGCTGTTTCATGTTTGGTTACCTTGTATGGTTATTTTCTTATTCTGCATGTTATTTTTTTTACACATGTGTGACTTTCTAGCATGGAGTTCGATTTTGGCATGCTAAATTACTAAAGGATCATGTATTTCAACTAAAGGAGCACATTCTGGAATTATAAGATCGCAATGAAGTTCAACACGTTGAAGCTAATATGAAGGGATGCAAAGCTTCATAGTTTGGCCTATGCAGAATTGACCTTTGACGACTTTTTTTTAGTAACTTTTCTTTCTATTTTATTATTTGAAATTACTTTATTTCATGTTTAGTGACTTTACTTAGAACTATAATTTCTCAATGCATTGAACTTAAAAGGTCTCAATCTGTGTTTCTTGTGTACCCAATATGTTTAATTGTGTCTTAAGTTTTAAATGATGTTCCATTCAACTAAACAACAAATGGTAAAACATGTTCGTTAAAATAATTCTTCTCTGTTCCAAGTGTAACATGTACTCCAATATTAGTTAAAGGCTGATCTCTAATGATAAATTTTAAAGAGATAGTATTCAATGCTTTTTAATAATGACAAAATGAGTTGTTGATTGAGTTTGTTGATTAGCATGAGATTAGGATACACAATTTTTTTGTAAGAGTGTCATGGATGATGAAGGCTTTTAATGTTATTACTACTTCCTTGTGTCTGACACATTTGTTTTCTCATTTCTCTTAATGTTATTGCTATTTCTACTTTCTATTTGAACTTCTTAGACTGCTGGTTGTCAGGGTGACACAGGGAGTCCTATTATAACATACTACTACATGAGTTAACTTACTAGAAGATATAAATTGATGTTTGTTTATGTTACCAAAAGTGTTGTATCAGTGGATGGTTGTGGAGGTGCTTTTTTGCACCCTAAACACGTCTTCAAGAATTTTAAAGAAAGATATGGAACATCTTACAAGACCAAAGCTGCTTACCCAGCCTTTGAAGATTCAATTAGTAGGGTAAGGAGTTTCAAATTTTCGTTATGAAGGTTTTCAATAATAAAAGAAACAAATATCTGGTCGAATATATTATGTAGCTGCTTAAATGCTTATCAAAATTTGGAGAATGCATTGTGTACTATATGTTAATTTTATGTCTTTTTTGTATTTCTAGTGGGCAAGAATGACTAATCGTTTTCCGTCTAGTTCTAGTGTTGAAAACTTTCTGAGTCACTTGGAAACCTTCTTTGGCATAGTGTGGGATTTGTTTAACTATATGCTTGGATGCTCATATGTACTAGAAGCTAGTGCTATATTATTTTTAACAATTGCAATAGTCTTTGTGCCTTTTATGGTCTTCGAAAAAGCGACTACTAATTGGATTCGTCATGTGTCTGCACACTTGCTGCTGCCTTAATTTTTATGATTTTGATGGAATTAGGTGTTAAGATATGCAGTCAGCTTAATTACTTGCAAATTTAGTAGAGATTTTTTGTATTTTCTTCAATGCGTTATTCAATTGATTCGTCTCCTCTTTAGTCAAGTTCATTCTCGTTGTTTAGATTCTTTATATAAGTTCATTATCACGTGGATTTGCACATATGTGGCGGTAGATTGCTTAAAATTTCTTAGTTAATAGCTAATGCATGGAACGAATTAAAACCTACTAGAAATATCCTCTCACTGGAATGTCCAATCTGTTAGATCTAATGCATTTACAGTAGAAGGTGCAAGTAAATAATTTTTTTACTTCAAAATGATAGTATACCTTTTAACTCTGATGGCTTAAGTGGAATTTTTGAACTCAGACCTGATTTTGTGTTTCTTTAAATTATGTTGCTTATTGTTAAATAATGTATTTTGTAATCCATGTTATCACACTTATATCAATGGTACAATTCTGTGAAGAATGAGCATTTTACTGATCCAACTGGCCTTTGGAAATATATTGAACAATAGACATTTGGAATTTATCCAACATGTATCCAATATCTCATGTATCTTTTTTTATGTTCATGAGGTAAGAATTCAAATGATAGAGGATGTTGCTCCATTAAGGTGAGGCGACCAGTTAATGGCAGCAAAACATTGAGCTAACTTAAATTTCAGGTAATACTCTGTTCATAGAGATCACTGACCTTATTCTTTATCTCAGCATTTTGTATTGACTTATTTCTTGCCACTTCGGATAGAAGATTACTTGGACATGACTATCATGTTCCAGTGAGTGTTATGACATTTGATGGGAATTAGAATTACACAGACTTGTACAACTTTTTGTTTCTTCCTACATCGACATAATCTGTATTTTTCTAGATAAGTTGACCTAATGTTCATTATTGTTGTAAATTCGAGATTATGTCTTGAGTTCTCTATGACTGGATTTGTGATATTGCATTTGCATGTCATGGAATTCAACTGCATTGTTAACCAACCCCATATTTATGAATTCTTAACATACTTTTATGATACTTTGTGTTTTCCTTTAGATAACTCTATGTTCCAAAAGTTTGTGAAAATGTGATACTGGATCTTTCCCTGATAAATTCTTATCTTGATATTAGTAATAGATAGATATCTTGTAGTTATTTGTTCAGGTTACATAACCATCAATTCTCATTCTTGATTCAAGTGTCATGCGATTTTTCATTCTTATTGCCTCTTCATGTTACTTTAGCTTATGGTTGCAAACATTATCATTGCTTTCTCTATGAGGTATGCTCTAACTTGCCTGAAAGAATTCAACATTATTTTCACCCTATGCACTAACTCACACTTCGTCCCATTTCTTCAATCACTCTTTCATATTCGAAAGTGGAAAATGAATTATGTTTTGTGCCATGTGGATAATAAAATTGGCCTAGTAAAGTTATATGACTTAAAGGTATGTCCTCATTCTTATCCTTGGTTTATGTTTGATACTCAAAGTAGCTTTCACACTTGAAAATTTGATTTTTACTCACTTTTCCCCCACTTCATTTGTCTGCAGATTAACAAAGCAACATTATGTTTGCCAAATGTGATTTAAAACAAAGAAACAGAACGGAGGCACATCTTGGAGTAGTACTTATTGAGGTGGCTTAGGTGTTCTATACCCTCTATAGTAATCACATGTTTTAAGTTCAAGACTATGTTTTTAGTTAATTTAAGGCGAAATTAGTATGTCATATCCAATGATGGAATATTATTTCTGTTTTCTTATTTTGTACTAAGATAAAACTATAATCATGATTTAATACTTTGTTCGGTTAACAATAAGTATAAAAATATTTAATTTATTTTTTGCTAATAGAAATATTAAATTTGATGATTTATATTATTTACTGCAAATTAATATTTGTGTTTTTTAATTAGAAAGTGTGGCATATAAATATTTTATTGCCAAAATGATTTGAATACACTTAAAATTGTTACAATAGGACTTTAAATTTTTGTATGGACATGGGAAAGTACTACACTTCAAAGTGTTGTCATACATTAGATAGAAAATGTAATACTTTATAATTGTTGACATACATTAGATAGAAAAGGCAACACTTGCAAATTTTGGGAATAATTGAAGCTAAGACCACAATTAAAATTGCAGTTGTATGAGATAGAAATGTCTCTATTTGAGGTACATAAAAGCGTGTCCATTTTGAAGTGTTTCCTAAACTTAAGGTAATGCTGCAATTGGGCACTCCTAGAAAAGTGTTTTTTAAAGTACAAAAGTGTAGCCTTTTATCAAAGGTCACACTTTTTGCTAGTTTAGACTATACTTTACTGGAGTGGACATAGGCCTAAAATGGTGTAGTGTTAGTTGTACTATATTTCTATTGTATGGGCCGTGTCCCAAGTACACTTGTATCGAGGATTTAATGAAATGAGGCATAGTATTTACTATGAGTTTTATATGAAAGAGATTTTAAAGACTATTAGAATGTTGTGAAAATTTTAAATTTCGCACTACTTTTCATATATGTATATGCGATAAACGATACAAAAGGACTTGTACAAGACCTCTAAGAGGTAAAATACGTCATTCCTCGACCTAAGAATACCCTTAACTTATAGGGTGCAGGTGCGGGTCGTGACAAACGTGGTATTAGAACACACGTTATGATAGTGGTCTTAGGAATCCAAAAGTCTCGTCAAGTCACGTCTAGTATAGTCTTGACCATCGGTGTGAGTCGCGACACATCTTTGGGCGAGAAGGTATAGGGCTATAGAGTTTCCCTTCTATTAAACTCTTATATCTTGCCATAGAGTAAAAGTTATGTATACTATTTTCTTTCAGTTTTCCATGTATTTATAGGAGATTAATGCTAGAAGGATGGCCGCTAGAAGGTTATAAGAGGGAAGGAAGAATGAGGAGAATTTTCCTCAAGTTGAGAAAGTTCCTCAAGGTGCTCAAGGTGATCAAGTACCTATTGTGGGTGGATGCAATGATGTTCCTATGGTCCCCTCTGAAATGACTAAAGGGGAGATTAGAGAGACTATTATTACTTTAGCCTGATCTTTGACTACCCATGTGAATTTGTATATTGCGCCTAGAGTGAATATATTGGAGAGGACTATGAAATTTAGATTGAGAGATTTTGTGAGGATGAATAGTCCTATCTTTCTTGGATTAGGGTGGGATAAGATCCCCAAGAGTTTCTATATGAAGTGTACAATGTTTTGAGTGCCATGGGGGTGACTTCTAAGGAGAAGGCGGAGTTAGCTTCGTATCAATTGAGGGAGGTTGGTCAAGTTTGATACACTCAATGGAAGGATAATAGGCCAGTTTAGTCGGGTGTTATTGAGTGGGAAGAATTTAAAGAAGCTTTTCTAGAAAAAAAAATTTCCCGTGAGAGGAGGGAGGTGAAGGTAGAGGAGTTTCTCAATCTCGAGCAACACAATATGAGTGTTGAGAAATACACTTTGAAGTTATCTATGTTGTATAGATATGATCCATACCTTGTGTCTAATCCTATGGATGAGATGAGTAGGTTTGTAACAGGGGTCGCCAATCTAGTTTGAGAAGAATGTCGTACAGCCATGATACATGATGATATGACCCTAGCTACTCATGGTGTATGGTCAATCCATTGAGGAATCTAAACTTTGTAGGATTGCTAGAAACCTGAAGAGTATGGTTCAAGTGGTCAAAGTCAACCTATGTTCAAGGAAAAGGTTGGAACTCAAGAAGAACTTAGGGGTGCTTAGGTGAAATTTGAGAAAGGAGGTGGTTCTCAAAATGGCAAACCTACATGTGCTACTTCTGTATAGAGTCACTATGGGAAATACCTATTGGGTACCGGGAGTTATTATGGATGTGGTAAAGATGGACACAAAGTGAGAGATTATCCTACTAGAGATGGTAAGCAATTTTCTTCGAATGTTCAAAAAGGTGATGCTCCAAAGAAGAGGCATTTCTGTGCACTCCAGACTAGATGAGAAAATACAAATGAGGGTAATGATGATGATGGAAAATTATTATATTTCTTTCTTCAGTTATATGATTTCCTTCTAAGTGGGGGAGTATGGTTAGTAGATAGGCTATAAACTCACAGAAGCTTGTAGCATGTTCATGGTATTTAGGAGCCTTGTGGAATTGAATTTCATTGATTCCTTGCATTTTTGCATTGTATGAATTTATGATTATGTTTTATCATGTGTTAATATGATTGTATCTTGCATATTAGCATGTTTCCATCATGAATTTCCTAAAGGTTGCATTTTGGGATTTTTGAAGTATGTTCATTGTAGCATTGATAACTTAGTGTGAAGATTTTGCAAAATTTGCTAATTTGTTCTTTGGTCGAAAATTGTTTTAATGTGGTTAGAATTGATTTATATGAGTATAATAGTTTATATAAAATGAGTTTTTGCTATTTAGAATGAAGGATGTGACTCTTACGACATAATGAGTTGTAGAACTTCTTCTATCTTCATGTCGTGTTGTGAGTCTCTTGATTATGTGAAATTGATGTTTATTTAAGATGTTGTTTTGTATAATGTGGTATGAGGTATGTTTATGAGTTTTTATTTGAATCTCTACTATTGGAAGTGTTCGAAGAGTTACAAGTGTCATTCGAGGATGAATGTCGTCCAACTAGGGGAGAATGTGACACCTCTAAAATGACTTAGGTGAAGCTAGAGCCTAAAATGTTTATCATTAGTGTCGAAGGTCCTAAATAATTTATAATGTTTTAATGAGGCAGGGTCTAAAGTATTAGGTGAATTGGAAGTCAAATGTCAAGGGACGACCAAGACGTTCGAATAAACAGAGCAACCATGGGCCTCACTGTGTTTTATGTGACAAATGTGTGATCATGAATTAGTGAGGGGTATCAGATGAGTTATTATAGTGTTTATAGGCATCTTGGGTTCAACTTTACTGAAGTTTTGATGCCAAAGCGTCCAAAGAACGCCCATGATGTCGAAAGGTATTTGTTGCCATAGAAAATGACCTGTGTGTATTGGCATATTTTTCGTAAAGTTTTACGGTTTTGTTTTGGATGAAATTGCCTATGGGGAGTTCTTAAAATTGTGTAAGAACTATATCTCGGGCTAGAAGAAGAAACGTTCTGGCGCAAATGTCTCCAAGGACCATCCAAGGATCATTGAGGAAGGATCCATGTTGGTGGCCAAAACTTCCCAAGGCAGTCCTACCTACGGAGGCAATCGATGCTAGTAGTCGGGCAAATCCCCGTAGGTGGAGGGCGTCAATGGGTACATAGTCTATGAAGCTTAAGCTCAATTTTTCAAGGCTCTGTCCCAAATGACGTAAGAAAGGATGATCCGTTTGTGGACAAACAGTCCGTCTGTGGCAAAGTCGTTGATGGGTCTGCAATTCGTAACTTCAATATAAGTTGCAAGAGTGAATTGGTAAATTCACCCAACGTCCAAATAAGAGTTTGGGCGGTCACTTAGGGGTATTTTAGGTATTTTAATTAGATATATAAGTCCTAAATACCATGATGATTCATTCTTCCAAATCAAAACCCCAAAATCTTTAAGAAATTCTCTAGAACTCGATTGAAGCCAAAACTCAAGGAAGATCTTGGATTGGAGATTTGAGTGGTGATTCTTCATAAAATTGGAGGATTAAAATCATTGAGGTATGGTTTTTTATCCTTGTAACTGTATTCATCAAGGATCCCAAAATTCAAAGAGATTTCCAAAGTTTTTAAAGATGAACTTGTCCAATTGTATGATCTATCCATGGGTTCTTGCATTAAAGGATTTGAATCATTATATATTGATTATATTTTTTTTTTAATTAGATTATTTTATGTCAATTAACCTATTAAACTATGGTTGATGAACCCTAGTTTTTTACTACTTTATGGTTGACATGATTTTCACTTAATGCATACAAATTCTAGTGTAGTTTTCTATGGGCTATTGAATGATGTAAGAATTGTATTCAATTGATATATACGTTATATTAGATTGATAAATATATATTTAATATACCTAGATTCCTTAAGTATTATGGTTTTCTTATTGAATTTTTGAACATGGTCACGGGAAAGGACTTTTTGGTACTGAATTGTATTATTTAGCTATGGATTCAAGTGCTCAGAATGGATTGGTGGTACTATTCCCTAATTCTCTTTATTTTAAGTAATGTAGCTATTATATATGTGCTTGATTGTAATGTTTTCACTTCTGGTGGCGGTTGCTTGCTGCTTCTGCTGCCTATGTGAATGATGTGGCTGTAGGTGTGGTTACGTTATGCTCACTTATGAGGTCATGACCTTGTCGTTAAACTCTAAATTATTATAAGATTTGTGTAAAGTTGTTTTTTTGAAGTAGATCAATTTATATTACTTGTTGATTATTTTATTTAAAGTGAAAAGTATGTGTTCTTCTATTGATATTAGTGATCATGTTAGACTATCAATATGTCATTGTTGTGTGTAATCTTAGGTTGATGCCATAATTATTCTATACTAGGATATATGAGTTTATGATGGTTATATTGTGATGTGTATAGTATTTATAGGGTGACTGAAACAAGATGTTGAAAGATGATAATGGATATTCCTATGCTGCTTCTAGATGATATGAATATTGTTACATTGATGGATGTTGTGTTTGTGTGGTATAGACTTGTGTCCTTACTTGATACAGGTATGAATGTTGAATAAGATGTTCTTGTGATTAGGATCTAAATCTATTTAGTCTTGTATGTATGACGTATATGAGGTCTTGAATGATTCTACCAAGGTCCTTTATGCTAAACCTTAAACCTAGTGGTAAGGTTGAGAACCTTTAAGTCAAAAGCCGTAATGGTATCCTTCTTGTATGAATGATGGAGTTAAGGTTGGTTGGCTGGAATGGCATCATATCATCCTTTGGAAAGTCATTGAGCTATCTACGTTGCCATTGTAAGGCAGCCCTAGGGGACCTCTTTGGTTTGATGAATATGATTGGGTTATGAACTAGATATGGAACCTCTTCATGTGATGTTTAATGTAAATTACTATATGAGAACAAAGGATAGCACCAAGTGATTACTGTAAGGGAAGTGTCTCTAGTTAAAGAATGAGGCTATAGGTCAATTAAACCCTTCATATCCCTTAACCATGTGCCTACATAGGATGTGTCAAAGTTCTACCATTTGCAAGTAGAACAACATCAATCGAGCAGAGTTCTTGTCAACTGCGGATCCATGCTTGGCTTACAATGGTGTATGTAGGTATTGCCTAGTATATCATATGGCGATAACGGACGAGTATTGGATAAATCTATGAAGTTTAGTGGTGGTCTGGGACGCATCTAGACATACCCGAAAATTAGAATTTGAAGATGTAGTTAGGAATTTTTGTTTTCCCCCCCCCTAGGTACTTCTCCAAGAAATTACGTGACATTTGCTTTGTGATAAATGTGTCTTAAATGAACAAATTAATGTAATGACTTGAGTTAAGAAGAATGTAAAATGAATAAATACTTATCTACTATAGTTAAGGGTTGTCTAGTTAAGGTGTGCAGGGGGCATACAAATGGTCACTTCGTATCTTACCTAGAGAAGTATTAAGAATGACTCTAGTTAGGAAAGATGGTTGATAATGTAGACATGATTCAAACATAGGTAGTCTTAAGGATTACTTCGGTAATCTTGAAGAGGTCAAACATGGACATTCACTTCTTGATTTACTTGAGTAGGTATGTTGATATCCTTTAGGAGGCGAATGTCATATTCTATGAATGCTATTTTGGTAAGTGAGAATTATCCTATCCTAGGTAGTCTAAAGGATCTCTTAAGTGTGTGAAATAGATTGTATGGACGGTCTCTTCACAACTCACTCAAGTGATCTTTAGAATCACCTTTGGTAGGAGAATCTCATGTTCATGTGTTTAGTGTATTGTAAGTATGTGTATCTAATTATGAATTGTCACAAGGATCATTTAAGTGTTTCTAGAGAGGGTGTATGAGAGGTATCTCTTTGTATTTACTTAAGTGAGTCTTATGATAGATCTTATGGGGGATGATATGCTAGAAAACGTCCAATGTGGAGTTGACGAACTTCAGTGTAACACTGAAGGAGTTCACTGTAACAGTGAACTTGGTTACTGTAAAAGTTATCCTTTAAATGTGATAAATTTCTTAAGTGACATCTTATGTGTTTTCGAAGTTGTTAAATGATGTTGTTACATTTATATTATGATATTTAAATAAAAGGGAGCATATTTCCATTAAATGTCTGCTTCCATGATTTTTATGCATTGTGCCATACTTAGTTCATGTGTTTGTACTAATTACATTCTTTTATCTATCTCTAAAGTGATTCATAGGTGAATGTGCTTTTGAGAGATAAGCTTGTATTATTGGATCTTTAAAGAGCGTGAAGATGAACTTCACATTGGATCTGAGGGCAATAAATGCTTAGTTCTTTATGAAGTATCGTAATAGACTTAGTGTTTAGTACTACTATCTTCTATGTGCGTGGGTCATGTCCCAAGTAATCTTGTGTCGAGGATTTTATAAAATGAGACTTAGTATTTCCTATGAGTTTTATATAAAATATATCTTAAAGACTATTAGAATGTTGTGAGAAATTTTAATCCCGCACTTCTATTCATATATGTATATGCGATAAACGATACAAAATGTATTGTACAAGACCTCCGAGAGTCTAGTACGCCGTGTCTCGACCTAAAAATACCCTTAACTACTAGGGTAAAGGGGTTAGTACATCAGTTGTACAGAGTATGAAAACATTAGGACACACAATATACAAATCATGCTATTAAGGACATTTCTCTAAAACCATGCAAAGTTATTTTGAAAAACCTTATGCACAATCAAGAACACATATAGGACAATAAGAACATATTTATTAAGACAATATCATATTAAACACAATACCATCATCACTAAGTATAACCAAGTAAACATGATTAATAGCATGCTAGAACCATAGCGAACACAACTCCAACATCATGTTATTTTAAAAAAGCATGTTTAAGAGTTTATGTCATAACAACACATACAAGACCCTTACTCATAAGCCTCATCAAGTCTACCAGTCCAATGACCAAGTAAAGCCCATAACTTTACTCAACCAAGAAAATCAAATAAAGCATCACAAGAAATTCCTAACATGACATAACATAGAATTAAGAGTAGTTTTCATCATAGTTTATGAATAATAGAACAATATCATGTTCATACATGAAACGAACATTTTATAGTATCATCAACATATAAAGTCAAAAAATGAATTTCATTCACATTTTAAGAGCATAAGAACATTAGAAAATCCTCCTAAGACTTCCCTCTAGGTCAACTGGTGCAATGTATAGGTAGAGTCCCATACCCCTACCTAAACTATGTCAAAACCCTTAAGTCATCCTTGTTAGAGTTCACTTTATTACTTCATTTTACTTTCGGGAACACTTGCCTTAACCTACATAGACCATGACAGCTAAACGTGGAATCCGTTGTAATAAACCCTACACCGAAAGAAGGTGGACTACTTGCCAAGGTAGTACAAACACACGAACATAGAACTCTAGGTGGATCCACTAGCTAGTATTCCTACGGGGGCAACATAGTTCAAGAACTAGGAGATATTACTTGTAACTCTCTTTATGTATTTGGCATTATAGTCTCAAATCTCATGAGTATAATAGTGAACCTACCTTTCCTACTTTGGAAGGGACAAATCTCACTACTTGTTCTCTCGGTTGTAAGCTAGAGTCCCTTTTGACATGTCTTTCTTTAACAATCAACATAGATTATGTCATAGGAGAATAGATCCTGTTGTAATAGTCATCGAATTCAATAGAATTTCATTGAAAAAACGGTTGATTACATCCCTCACATATGAGATTAGCCACCCTATGAACATCATCAATTATATTAAGACACTAGTGGACTTAATAACAAACCTTATATCCTACATCTTAAGAATAATCTCACAATAACATAATTAATGTAGAAAATAAACCTTATTGATTCCCTAATGACCTTGACCTTGACCTTCAATGGAATTTTTTTGGGAGAGAGAAAGTAGAGAGAAGGATGAGCAATTAGGGTTTTGGAATTTGGGGGTGTTAAGTTGCATTTCGGCTTAGGGTAGGTTATATTGTTAATAAACTAAATTATTTAACCACCCCATAATCACTAATTAAACCCCTAAATAACTATCTTAATTAAATGAACCTGACTAAATTTTATAGGAAACTAACAGCCCTATGGGTCGTAGGTTAGTCGACGACCAGGACCCTCATCGTCTTGTGCAAATGTAGTTTTGTTCAGAGAGATAATAAATCACCTCTTCGTGTAAATGAATAAGTGACCATTCACTAAGGCATCGGTGCCACATCGATTAGGCCACACTTCGTCTCCTGCAACAGTCGATTGCTACTTCCTGCATTGCCTTAATTGGCATTTTTTGTTTAAAATGAAAGGGTCTCCTCAAGGACCCTTAGGGTGGTCCTTGGAGAGTCATACCCGGACGTTTTGGACCTAAACGTACTTTAATATGTATTAGACACATTTTCACCAATTTTTGTGCAATTTTGACTCTTAACACCCCGTGAAATATGCTAATAAACACTAGCACCTTTTTGCACTAGTCTCCGGACGTCATGACGTTCCTTGACGTTTTGACTGTAAATATTCCTAAATGAATATTATACCTTATTATTTACCTTAAAACAGTTTTATACACCTTAAAATTTATGTAAGGATCTAGACTAGGTCTTGGATTTTTGGAGGGTTATTATACCCGCTTAGGAACATTCGTCCCCGAGTGACACTAAAAATCTTTTAAAGGGAAATGATAGACTCAAATCAAGCATCCCAACCAAGAACACACAAAATCAATATGAGTTACAACTCAAATTAACATAACAACATGGAACTTATACAAAGTAACTCAAAAAATCATTTGCAACACATAAGATCTCCAAAACCATAGCACGAGGAATTACCTTCTCAAAAACAACATGAGCTCAACACAACATCTAGAGTCACTTATTCCAAAATCCCTTTCAACACATATAAACGATCAAATCTCTATTTCACGAGGGCAACTCTACATAACAATATAACAAAGTACATAAAAGATTGAGCGAGAGAGGGAATGAGGCATTTCATATGGAAAATCATTTTAGAAAAACCATATATCATAAATATGCACATGTTTGCAAAACAAGTCAAATTCAATTTATTCATTAGTTTCATTTTCAATATGAATAACTAACCTTTATCAAAAAAGAGATGAGGGTAACATGACTTCATGTCAGCTTCGGCATCCCATGTTGCTCCCACAACTAGGTGGTTCTTCCATAACACTTTTACGGTTGCCACCTCTTTGTTCCTCAACTTCTACACTTGTCTATCAAGGATTTCAACTGGAACCTCCTCATAGGTTAGGTTCTCATCAACACCTAGACCCTTAATGGGAAGAATGGACTCGAGATCACGTATGCACTTCTTAAGCATGCAAACATAGAACATACGATGATACAAAGCTAGTTCACTAGGTAATCTCAACTCATATGCAACCTTCCCAACCCTTTGCATAAATTCATAGGGACCCACATTACAAGGAATAAATTTCCCTTTCTTTCAAAATCACATCACCCCTTTCATGGGTGAAATTTTCAAATACACTTTATCACATTCTTCAAACTCTAGTTCTCTTCTCCTATTGTTAGAATTAGGATTTTACCGGCTATAGGCTGTTTCCAACCGGTTCCTTATCATATGAACCTTCTCCAAAGTCTTGTAGATCAATTCGGGACCAAAAAGTGAAGACTTGCCCACTTCAAACCAACTAATCGATGATCTACATCTCTTACCATACAAGGCCCCAAAAGGAGCCATGGATATAGCCGAATGGTAACTATAATAATAAGATAACTCATCCAAAGGCAAGTATTCATCCCAACTCCCTTTAAAATCAATTACACAATACCTAAGAATATCCTCAAGGGTTTGAGTAGTACGATCTACTTGAAATCCCCCTTCGGATGAAAAATAGTACTTAACTTTACTTGAGTACCCAACCCTTTTTGGAATAACCTAAAAATCCTAGATGTGAATTGTGCACCCCTATCCGATATGATGGATAACGGAATACCATGAAGACAGACAATCTCATATATGAAGATCTTTGCATAATCTTTTGCCGAGTGAGTGGAATTGATTGGAATAAAATGAGCGGACTTTGTTAATCTATCCACCACCACCCATGTAGAGTTATTTTGCCTTCTAGTCTGAGTCAAACCCACCACGAAGTCCATATTAATGTCTTCCCACTTCTAAGTGGGAACTTGTATTTCTTGGAGTAAGCCACCCGACTTTAGGTGCTCGACTTTCACTTGTTGACTATTTGTACACCTTGCGACAAATTCTGCTATGTCCCATTTCAAACCATCCCACCAAAACACCTCTCTAAGGTCATGATACATCTAAGTAGAACCCGTATGAATGCAATAACAAGAACCATGAGCTTCCTCAACCATCCTGTTTCTCAATTCATCAACATTGGGTACACACAACCTGCCTTGGTAACTCAAAACATCATCCCCTAAGGAGAATTATTCATTAAGTTTATCAAGAATCTATTTCTTCAAATCTATCAATGATTTATCATGGTGTTGCTCAGACTTCACCTAAACACCCAAAGATGATTCATAGTTATGATGGACCATAAAACCACAATTAGGAGATTCTTCTAATAGAACACCTAGCCGAGCAAACCTATGAAGATATTTCACTAGGTCGTTCTTAACTTCTTCCGCATGATAAACACTACCGATGATCATAAGACTTAGAGCATCCACAACCATGTTGGCCTTGCCGGGGTGGTAGAGAACACTCATGTCTCAATCTTTCAACAACTCTAACCATCTTCTTTGTCGGAGATTTAACTCCCTTGAGTAAAAACATATTGAAGACTCTTATAGTCGGTATACACATGAACATGGACACCATACAAGTAATGCCTCCATATTTTTAAGACAAATAGCACGACCGCTAACTTAAGATCATGAGTTGGACAATTTTTCTCGTTCACTTTAAGTTGTCTAAAGGCATACCCCACTACTTTTGCATGTTGCATAAGAACATACCCTAAGACCACTCGGAATGAATAACAATATACAACAAAGCCCTTGGTACCGTCCGATAAAGTCAACACCGGAACGGAGGTAAGACAATCATTCAAAATTTTGAAGCTTCTTTCACATGACTTCGACCACTAAAATTTCACACTCTTTTGGGTAAAGCTAGTCAAATGGGAAGCAATGGATGAAAAAAATAATCCACAAAAACTATCCTATTAGTACCCTGCTAGAACAAGAAACTCCCCTAGTGTCGGTTTTAGATACCAAAGTTAGGACAATTCTTGCACTGACACTCGGTTTTTCTTGGATCCTCAGATCCTCAATAAAGATTGAATTGTGATCCCAATAATGCCTAAACCTCAAACCAAAATCACAATTTTACTATACTTAGCGGAATAGTAGGTTTTCCTTTAGAAAATTGTAATACCTACCCTCAAAGTGTTTATAGTTCATTTATTATCGAATATTAGCGATGTATCAATGGAATACATTGACAAAAATTACGGTACCCTTTGATGTGAAAACACCCTATTCATGAGGGTCCAATAACATCCGCAGGGGCATTTGTGGACGAAACCAACATCAAATATGGAGTCAATAGTGCCCATTCTAGTTCAAATGTCGTTTTTGGAATATCCTCTCCTCTAACCCAAGTTCGGTGGACTGATACCCATATTAAGCTCCATTTTAGAAAAGTAGCCTTGCCTTGGATAAGTTTTCAAAAAAGTCATCAATCCGATAGAGAGGATACTTGTTCTTAATATTGATTTATGATAGTTGACGATCATCAATGGACCATTCTAAAGGGTCCCCTACTTCTTTTAAAAAAAACCAGGGCACACCCCGAAGAATATTAAGGTTTAATGGACGCTTTTTTTTAGGATCTTGAGTTGAAGCCGTAAACTTTTCTTCAATTCAGATGGATCCAGTCAATAAGGATGAAATGAAATAGGGTTTGTATCCCATAGCAAGTTAATACAATAATTAATTTCCCGTTCGGGAGGGATTCCGTGAATATCAGTAGGAAAGACCTCTGGAAATTCTCTCACTACGGGGACTAACTTAATGGGAGGATTTTCCGAGTATAAATCTTTGACACTTACGATATTGTATAAACACCCTTTTGAGATCATCTTACAAGCCTTTAGATAATAAATGATATGACCTATATGATATAATTACCTTCATTCCACTTAAAGATGGGTTCATTTGAAAAAATGAATTTGACAATTATTGATCTATAATTAAATGGAAGAAAAACAATCACGCAACCAATCCATCCCCAAAATAACATCAAAATAAACCATATCAAGTTCTGCTAATTCAACATGAGTAACTCTATCGGGTAATTTTATGGGACAACTTGTATATATCCTCTTTGAGACCACTGAATCACCTAGTGGGTAGTTATAATGAATGTTTCATTTAGAACATCGCCAGAACAAACCTACCTCAAGGATTGGAGAAACGATTTTTGAAAACCCTAGTTTCAATATACCTCCTTGCACGAAGGTTGATGACCAATTCATCCACCTTTGCTTTCTCTCTCTCTCTTATAGGAAAGACCTATTCAAGGACATCCCTTTCTGACAGATCTCCCAGTCAATTCGGAACCACATCCGGACGCACCTATTATCAATTGATTGTGTGTACCAAGCATGGGCCTCATCTTTGAGACAGATAGGACCACCAACCACAGTCACTCTATTGTGGTCTACAACCCATAGAGAATATACCTTTTATACCTCTTAAAGGAAGTCTTGAGGATCTTCATTCCTGTTTTGCACCCGAGAACAATACCACCGGTGGATTCATCACACTAGTTAATTGGTCTCTAAAACGGTGGATCAATATATCTAGAATAATGATGCACCATGGTATCAAACTTTCCATATTCACTTTTGGGCCATCACCGGCCTTGAATTGATAAGTGACAACATTAAGTCTGACAGCTAATGGTTATTGAGACAAATGATTAAAAACCCCTCTTATCTCAACTTATCAATCGTCGGTGGAGGAAAAATACCAACTTGATCACCCATAGAAACTTCTTCAAGTGGAGGGACTTTATTGTCTTGCGGAGGAGCTTGGTAGTCATGATTACCCGCATTAGCAATCCCTTCCTTGTCTCTTCATTCCACCACCCTTTGAGTATTCATACATATCACCACCATAAAAGGTTGAGGTGAACAAATATATTATAAGAATCTAGAGTCACGACATAGGAATACAAGATGATGAAGATTTCCTAATAATCACAGAGTCTCTCATTTATAAATGTGACATGCTTCACAATTGTGAATAAGAATCTACAAAAATGTTGTCTAATGAGACATCAACCCTAAAAATATTCAACCTCATGCTCTAATACCAAGTTGAGGTGAACAAATATATTATAAGACTCTAGAGTCACGACATAGGAATACAAGATGATGAAGATTTCCTAATAATCACAGAGTGATGTCACTTTCATACAAACGCTGACAGCTCACAAATTGTGAATAAGAATCTAAAAAAATGTTGTCTAATGAGCCCGACATCAACCCTCAAACAAGATTCAACCTCATCCATCTAATACCAAGTTGCGTCAATTATGTCACATATACAATATACAATCTATATAGAGCAAAAGAGTGAAACCAAAAGTCCTTTAGGACCATAGCAAGTCATATAAGAAGAATGACCAGAAAAAAGGGCATCATCCTTATTCGGTACCTTGAGACATACCCACATTCAGAGAAATAACTCCAAGCCTCTTCCTTTGACAAATTAGTGTAAAAATCCCTCTCAATGATCGAGAACCTAAATGTTTGGGAAAAAAACACGAAGAACAGCGTTTGTGTTAGGCACACCAATTGTACTAGTATGGAAACATATGCACTACGATATAGATACTCATGCTAAAAGGGGACATTTGTTAAAAAACACATGCCAAGAACTTTGAAACACCGCCTTATGCCACACTCAAGAAACAACATATAGGACAACTACACACACAGATTCATGTAGGACCAATTAGCATAGAAACCACCCCCCAATTGCCAACATCCCATCAAAGGATAACAACAGCTCAACTTGCTTAACAGACATACTAAACCATAGCAACACAGCTCTCTAATACCATGTCTATATCAACGAATCACCTGTTCATAAGAGTGTCAGCTTCATAACCAAGACATACAATACCCTTCTAACTCCTAACCCTCACTCAATTCTACAAGTTGAAATGGCCAAGTAAATCCCCATAACCTCACCTCAACATATGCAAACCCAAATCCAAAGGATCACAAGTAATGCCCAAAAATCACCCTAAACATCGCATGTCTAATATAATCATATTAATAAGTTATCAATTAATAGACAATTTAATGTTAATATATGAAACAAACACATCCTAAAGTCATCACTCAACCATGTAAAGTCAACCTACATCTTCACCTTCATTCACTTTATAAGAGGCATAAGAATATAAGAACATACTCCCTCTAAGACTTCCATCAAAGCCAACTAGTGAATGATATGTATTAGGTAGATTCCCATACCTCTACCTAGATTAAGTCAAACCCCTAATTAGTCATCTACGTTAGAGTTTACCCCCTTTAATTAATTCATTTCACTTAAGAAACATTCTCCTTAAACGATATAGAACACCAAAAGTTAAACCTATCGAATACATGATCCATGAAAACCCCTACCACCGATCAAGAAGGTGTGGACTACTGCCCAACCGGTGTACAAATACATGACTAGCCACTTCTATTGTGGATCTACTAGATTAGTATCCATATGGGGGCGCAACATACGTCCAAGAACACTAGGAGATATTCTTACTGGGGACCATATTATTTGGCCTTTTTTTTAAGTCTCCAATCTCCATGAGTACACAAGAGTTGGAACACGTACATTCCCCACGAAGGTGGAAGGGGCGACACCCTCCTCAACTACGAGGTCATTGGTGCTATTGTAGACGTGTATTTTGACCCTTCCCTCCCTACAGATCTTTTTTAACATTATAACTTTGAAGTGAACTCCATTACAAGTATAAGGCCAATCATAACTGAAGTAAAGTTTAGGCCACTAACAAAGACTACTCAATCCATTCAAAGCCATCATCTGGTCTTACAATCAACAAACCAATTCAATCCAATAATAGGTGTAATAAGATCAATAATAGTAGAATAACACAACTCTCTAGTGACAACTACATACCACAGACAATTCAACTCTTATACTAGTTTTAACAACCTAGGGTTAGGAATGTTGGGCGCAAGTTATCACTTTTTTCCGCCCCCAATACTAGGTTTTTTTCAAACTAATCAGAAATTCTACAATATGAACAATATACCATAATAACTGTACATAATAAAACCAAAATAACATAAATGATAGAAAATACAATTTAGAAGGCAAATTCATCTTAGAGAAAGGAAAACCAATTGAAATCATCTTTTTGAAAAAACTAAGGTTGGAAGGAATCCTTTGGCAAAAAAGAATCTGCCAAACGGTGACGTACAAAGCCTTCGCCCACATTAACTTTAATTGTTAAGTATTATGATCAACAAATCCAACCCTTTTTTATGCCCTAATGACATTAACCTAACCCCTTCGATGGGCTTTGTCTTAGGGAGAGAGAAAAGGTAGAGACAAGGAGGAAGCGGAAAATTTTTGGGTTCGGCGGAATTTGGGCGGTGTTTTTAAGTTGAATGTTGACGCTCAAGGTAGGTTTATCAGTTAAATAAATTAATAGTAATTACACCCTAACTCACTAATGAAGCAATAAGTTACTAATTTAAAAATTAACGGAACTACAACTCTAGGAAAACCATAGGCTCTGACCCTTACTAGACCCCGATCCTACAGGCGTCATAGGTTTAATGGCGGCCGGACCCATACCCGTCAAGTTCAACCATAGTTTTGGTCAGAGGTTTGCCGAATTGAACTCTTCATGAAAATGACGAAGTGACCATTGATGGAGAAATCGACGCCCCATCGATCAGGCCATGCCTCGTCGCCTAAAACTGTCAATGGCTATTTCCTGTACTGGGCCAATTGGCAGCTTTGGGTCAAAGTGAAACGGTCCTTCTCAAGGACCCTTAGGGTGGTCCTTGGGGAGTCGTACCCAGAATGTTTGTCCCTAAACACACTCTAATATGTATTAGAAACCTTTTCACCATATTTTGTTCGATTTCGACTCTAAAAACCTAGTGAAATAGGCTAAGGCACACTAGCACCTTTCTACAGTAGTCTCCGGATGTCATGAACGTTCCTTTATGTTTTCACTCTAAAACTTCCAAAATGACTTTTCTACCTTATTATTGACCTTAAAACAGTTCTATAAACCTTGGACACTAATGTGAGGCTCTAGACTAGGTCTTGGATTTTCGGAGGGTTACACAATTCATCACCTTATTTCCTTGAACTACACGTGATTTTATTTTATTATAACTTGGGATATGCAGGCAAATTTTGTATTCCTCATAATAGTTCAATGAAAACTTTTCAATCTTTGTACTTCATTATCAAAAAACTGTTCGTGTTTCTAGTCAAAGATGGACAAACTATAGACACGTAATTTTTGACCAAGCTAATAATTTTATACTATTTTTATAGCTTAAATATTCTTATAAATCTAAATTACATATTTTGACTTTTATCTTAATTTTTTTAAAAAGATTTTAAAACAACAAAAACATAATCACTTTTGAAGGTAGGTTTTATTTTTATAATAAAAAATATTATATTTTGTTTTTAAGTTAGATGTAACAAATAAGCTAGTTTTTCTTAGTTATATATCGTTATTATTTTTTAAAAATTATACATTTAGTATTTTTACTTAGCTCAAAACAATTAATATTTTTATCATTATAATTTTCTATATAGTTTTATATTATCCTTACCACTATCTGAAACCTCTAATCGTAATTTCACTACTTCACCTGAATATCCATTCCCACACCCCCTCACATTATCCTCTCTACTACCCCTCTACTACCACTCCACTCACCCTCACACCACAACACATCTACCTATATATAATACAACACCACAACAACAAAACAAGGAAAGAAAGAGAAACAAACACTCCACACAAAGACGCACACACAAAAATATCACAACAATATATTCATTAAATTCATCTTAAATAAACGCACCCCAAAAAGTAAAGGGGGACTTAGAGGTTTTGTTCACGGTTTCAAATTCGTGATTCCTAAATTCTTTATGTCGTGAAATAATTTTCACAACAGGTAAACCTAATTTTATTTTATTTTTTATTAGTTTTATTTCATGATTGTGCAAAAATTAATTCCAATATATTGAAGTTGTTCAGATTTTCTATGTATTTAATCTGTTAATATTATAAAAGTTGTGTAATAAATTATATCCCAACATGCTATATGACATGTAAGTATATCTTACATGCTTAGGAGTCCATTTTATCACTCTTTTTTCCTTAATTAACTATCAATGTTTTATGTTCGTGTCTTGCTAATTTGAATGAATTCTTTGTTTATTTGAATGAATTCTTTGTCTGATCGTTTTTGAGAAGATATTAAATCAATTTTATGCTATAATATGTGTGTTGTCTTGATATTTTGGGTGCTAACAAAAATAATAACATATAAATTGTTAGGAAAAGAAAGATAAAATTTGAGTTCAAACAAACAAACAAAAAATGAATGAAATGAAAATTACAAAAAAGGAATAGACGCACAAAAAATAATAATGGAAAGACAATAAAAAGGGGGAAAATAAATTGATATATATTGTGAGTTCGCCTTATGAGCATATCAGACAGTGGTGAAACAATTCAGATTGGGGTAGAGTCGTCGTTGGTAGTGGAGGTTAAGGAAAAATAAGACAATGATCTAATCCTTCTTGAACTTAAGGGTGTAGTTCATAATAAGAGAGAGGAGGTTTTCTTGCAAGGGGGAAATGATGTACTTCGCTACCAAGGTAGATTGTATGTTCTTAATTTGGACAAGTTGAGATAACATATTCTTAAAGAAGGCCATAACTGCAGATATTTTATTCTTCCAAATGCCACTAAGATGTACCGCAATCAGCGGGAAGTCTTTTGGTGTAATGGCATTTGAGGGATATTGCATATTTTGTGAGTAAGTGCCCCAATTTGCACCAAGTGTAGGCAGAACATCATAAACCAGAGGGGATTACTCAAGAGATTTACATTCCTACTTGGAACTGGGAAAATATCAAAATGGATTTTTTTACAAAGTTACCTCGCACTAGCAAATAATACGACTCAATTTTTGTGATAATTGAAAGAATGATTAACTGTCGCTTTTTGGCAGTCAAGACTAGAGATTCATAAAAGGAATATGATAAGCGTTACAATAATAGATATTCATGTTGCCTGGGTTCCTTTGTCTATTATATATCACATAGAGGTCCTCAATTAGCCTTTCATTTCTGGAAATCATTTTAAAAGGATCTTCGTACGCAGTTTAACATTAGAAAAATATTTCATCCTCAAACGGATGGGCATGAAGTGCGTACAATTCAATACTTAGAGTACATGTTTAAATCTTGTGTGATCGACTTAAAGGGTAGTTGGGATGATCACTATCATCTAATAGAATTCACATGTAATAATAGATACCATTCGAGCATTCAGGTGGCCCTTTATAAGGCATTGTATGGGCGTAGGTGCAGATCTCCTTTCAGTTTGAAGTAGGTGACCCAGCCTTGATAGGACCAAATTCAGTTAATGATGCTATGGAGAAATTGAAACTCGTTAGACACAGAATTAAGATAGCATAGAGTCGCCAGAAGTCATATACATGTGTAAGGAGAAGGGAACTAGAGTTCCAAGTTGATTATTGGATTTTCCTGAAAGTGTTTCCTATGGAGGAGGTGATATGATTTGGAAAGAATGTGAAGCACAATCCCAGATATGTAGGCTCTTACAAGATTCTGAAAAGGATCGGTAAAGTAGCTTATAAATTAGAGTTACCAGCATAATTAGAAGTAGCACATCCTATATTTCACATTTCACTTTTGAAGTAGTATATGGGTTATCCCACATCCATAGTTCCATTTGAAAGTGGTCGTTAAAAATAGTCACTCATATGAGGATGTATCGATTGAGATTCTCGTCGTTCGATTAGATGGATGAGAAACAAAGAAGTCACTTCTGTCAAGGTTTTGTAGAGGAGTCCGTCCGTACATGAAGATATTTTTGAAACAGAAGTAGTTATGAAGTCCAAGCATCCTCACAACTTTATTTCCAATTCCATTCCAGCTTGAGGTAATAGTCCCTTCTTAGTTTTTCAATCATTCATGAGCATATTAAGTAGTAGTATTATCATCCTTCAATTTTTTCTTGAATTGTAAGAGTATTTGCATGTTTTTGGAACGTAGTTAAGTCAGAAATAAATTTATAGTACTTGGTTGTAGGGGCTGTAGCTCATTACCTCAATACTCAACTTATTTAGTCTTGGTTCGCGGAAGAATAGTCTAAAGGGGTAGATAATGTCACACCCCATATCCGAAAAAACCATAACTACAGATTTTCAAAAGTTTCAGGTGACACCAAAAAAAAGACAACTACGGATTGTTAATCTACTTACGGTACATCAGTCAGCTCCGTCGATGGGCGAGCCAACTTTCAGTCCTCAGTCGTGAACAATGGTGGAAAAGTACTAAAATATAAATCAACAATTGATACATCTGTTAGAACAGTCTATGGTCCAACCATGTTTTTTTCCTTAGTCGTGAACGACGGTTGACCAGCACAGAGTGTCAGTCGACTTATGGTCCGTCAATCAACCGTGTCAGTGATTCTATGCAATTTTATGTCAAGGGTATTTTGTTCTTTTCCTTGTTTGTTTGCCCCCTAATCTACGTTATTCATACCCTAAATAATGTGGTTTTAAATAGTTTAAGCATATAAGGATAACTAGAACTGACTCAAGTCAAGTCATTACTCAAAACATAGAAAATTAGAAGCAAGAGAGGAGAAAAAGGTCAAGAACCCTAGTTCAAGAAAGCAGAAAGGTTCCATCAATTCCAGCTCTAATATCTAAGGATTTATCCATAGAATGCATCACCAAGTATGTGGAATTTACGTACTGGGTTCTTTTCACCCTTTGCATTTCTACATTTCAGTCATTCTTGATTCCCTAATCATGATTATACCTAGAGTTTCCAGAACTTCAAGAGATTATCATTAATTAGTTAGTTATATGTTTCAAATCAGGTTAACATGTTATTAGTTAGTTTATTAGATGAATTATAGAACCCTATGTGACGTAACCGCACCTCCAGGCGGGACGATCGCCACCCATTAGGACCAGCTAGTATGGCGACCCGTTGCAAGGGGACAAGAGCCAAAAACGTGTAAGCCAGACGAAGGGGAAGGCAGTCCAAGCAGGCAGCAGAGGAGCTCGGCAGGCGTTTCAGCGCTTCAGCACAGTACAACCCGTTACAACAGTTTCAGCGTTAAAGCTTGTTACAGCAGGTGCGAGGAGGCGAAACTTTCCAGCCTTGGAGAGGACTTGTTGCAAGGCCTCTAGGATGTTGGGGCAGACTATTTTGGAAAGGCATTAAGGATTACCCTTTTTGGAGAGTGTAGTAGAAAGAATGTAGTCATGCTTGAGTGCTATGAACATTAGGGACTTGATATAGGTAGCTATTTATTTATCTTAGTCATTAGAGCTAGCTATAAATAGGTAGTAATAGGCCATTGTATGCCTAATTACATCCATCAATTCATCAATACAAGTCTTTCTTCAAAACTGTCTTTTGTCTTTTTTCTTATGTTCTTAGCACGCTACATAACAGTGATGAGGCTTAATTGCAAGTCTACGAGATAGTTCTGAAGATCGTGAGTAGACGTCAAGTGCCGCACAGAATTGTCCAAATCGAAAAGGCCGTGACAAGTTGGTGTCAGAAGTTCATTCGAAGAAAGACTAACGTAGGAGACGGTAGCGGTGACTAGCAATACCCCAACGTCCGCCTGCGATGGCGGAAAGAAAAAATAAGAAAGGAGAAAAGCAGAGGCTACATGAAGCCTCATCTGCCCGATCCACCACCCAAGCGAGGTGGCAAAATCTCTACCACCCCCAATTGTCGATGCGAGTGATTAAGACATCGTTCGCAGATGCGCTGGACCGTACTCATTGTGCGAGTAAGTGAGTGTCGCCCAAAGGCGTAGAATGGCTCTGAACGTGGCCATGGACATCTTAGGCCGGCGCTTAAACGGCCGGATGGACAGGAACTTCAAAAACCTTGACCACGAGACGCCCCTTGAAGAAGCTTGACAGCATCCGGAGGAGTTGGAGGTACGCAGGCCAGACCGACGTGGCTTTTAGCCCGATGAAAGGAAACCATTTACTTCCTTGAGAGTTTGGTATCTGCGAAGCCATTGAGAAGATCGAGGGCTGCTTAAGAACAATAGGTAGAAACTCTCAGCCGAAAGTAGCGAGGTTGGTGGACCAATACTTGACCGGGAAGGGAGGCCAGAGTCGAGGCTCCCAATCATCTGTCTTAAGGCGTCCGTGGACGACGCAAGAGGTGATAATTTCCTTTAGGCACTTGAGAAAATTACTTCAAGTGTAGCGGGTGTGTAGTGATGCAAATAAAAATCAACAATGTTGTGTTGTATTTGGAAGAGTTAGACATACTATGGGTGGAAGCGTAAAGAGTTTGACATCGCAAAGCCGAGATGGACATGCACTTTAAACACATGGAGAGCAGTTCGTGTGGAATTCAAGGAGAGGCATTTTATCCCGGCAAGCGTTGTTATGAGGCCAAAGCGCAAGTTGAGGGACTGAAACAGAAGGGCAGCATCCGCGGTATGTGCGGGAGCTTACACCACCCTTACAGTGCAGGATCCCAACCTCACGGACGATGATGTGTTTTGTGCTACTTCATGGATGCCCGGACTGCAAAATTGCCGGGGCCAGAACGGAGTGGAAGCGGCCGAAATTTCAGGACTAGCTGACGATGCATTCGCAAGACCAAAGCCGTGACAGATTCGAGGAAGAGAGAAGTCTCTAGTGACGAGGAGGATGACGAGGTAGCAGCCCCAATCATAATGATAGTGGGGAAGATTGTGGCGAAGGCGAAGAGCAAAGGCAACAACCCAGAGGCCTGACACCTACGCGCCAGTCCACGACAAGAAACAGGAGATCGTGCAACACGGGTAAGGGATTCCAAGGAGTGTTGTCTACATATGCAAAGGGCAGCATGGTTATAAAAGGTGCCTCAACTGAAGATTATTGGTGCTATCTCCGTGAGCGGAAGAAGAGAATCCCAAGAGGAAGACGAAGAAGTCAGGGAGACTAAGCAGGTGGGAGCCTGATTAAACTATGCGGGGGGTAATAGGACCAACACGCTGGACTAAGGCAGACCAAGCAGCAAGCGGAAGCCAGAAGCTATGCCTGAAAAGGGAACTGGCGAAAGTCTATGGCGTGGGAACTCAAACAGTCGAATCAGGATCAATGGGAAGTTGATGTGGCGCTTGGTCGACACTGGTGCGGGAAGTTCAATGTTCGGACCAACCAGACGGCAGCAGCAACGGGTTGAGGCTTTGCCGATATATAGTCGCAAGCAATGCCTCAAATCATGGATGTCAACGCATCACCGGGGCTCCCCATAATCGGATTTGCCCCGCACGGGCTTCGTGAACATCATGGTAGGCACGATGGCAAGGAGGGAAAACAACAAATTCATCGTCGCCACCCATAAATTTGTTTGATGTAGTCGTGGGCAGAAGTTCCTTCAACAGTGCACCAGCAGCGACGATCCTCATCTCCAAAAATTGACAATCATGGAGAAGGGAGAGGAAGGTACTGATTCCCGTGAGTAAAGGCCCACAGAGCCGACGGTAGGGACAGGCTAGAATGCACGGCCATGAGGCCTTCGAGTGGATAGATAGAGGAATGAGGGGTTAACCACCGGCAACAACCATTGCAAGTTGAAGAGAGACAATGGACTGCTGAAAAACCTGTGCCACCGCGCACAACTGAAGAGGGCTTCCTGTAGGAACGATGACGATGATGAGAAAGAAGCCGCCACCGGGCACTTGCCTTGTTGAAGGAGAAAGTTGGAAAGATCGGTCGAGAAAGGTCGGGCCATCGATGAAGATGGGTGCCTAAAAGGGAGATTTCGAGTACGCGATTGAGGGATGACGCACGCCAGAACTCGACGCCGATACAGTCGCAATGCCAACGCCGGTCATCGCTTATTGGGTGGGGGGAGATTGTGACGTGCCCGCCCCAATCCATCCAGGCCGATCGCCCACCCTCTCAGGCCAGCTAGCCAGCGCACGTGCAAGCGGGAAAAGCATCCCAAAACGCGTAAGCAGACGAAGGGCAGGCGTATACAAGCAGGCAAAAGGCGGAGGAGGCAGCGCGTTTCAGGCATTTCAGCAGTACAGCCGATACCAGTTGCTTTTCAACGTTACAGCTATTACATGGGTAGAGTTGGCCGGGCAGTATCCAGCCCTTGGCAGAGGCTTTGATGCAGGGCCTCATGGACGTTGGGGCCGATAGGGAAAGGCTAGGAGTACTTTTTGGAAGAGTGTAGACATTCTTAGAATGTAGTCATGCCTTTGTGCCATGACGATAGCGGACTTGTAGAGGGTCTAGTATTTATTTACTCTATGGTCATTAGAGTAGAATATAAATAGGTAGGCCAGTTGCGATTTGTAATACATCCATCAATATCAATACAAGTCTTTCTTCAAAACTGATTTTTGTCTTTATCGTATTTCTTAGCGATCAAACAAGTGAGAGGCTACTTGAGTCTACGAGATCGTGACAAGAATCGTGAGTAGACGTCAATGACCGCCACGAAGTCTTGTCAAATCGAAAAAGGACCGGCCCACCCTAGCCTATGTATTTCTTTAGTTCTTGAATTACACATGCTAGGTAAGATATTTAGTTATTTCAGGTATATTGGCCTCAATATTTATATGCATCATTATGAGATTAATGTTAGCATTCTCAATTTGCATGTTCATTTTTGAGCTGTACTATATTTACATAAAATCCTAGATTATCAGTTAACTACTTAATTCATTAGGAGTAGCATAATACCGAGTTTGACTAAGGTTCAGCGTATCTAAATAGTCCAAGAACTACTAGCCATATAGATTGCAAGTCCCATATGTGGGCATAATTTCAATGATTACACCAACACGCCTCTATACCTTTGGCCGGGTATATTAGGTCCTATCGATTGTGCGTGTACATCGTACTCTAAATTAAATCTTTCAAGGATTCCGAACAACTTTTAAACTTGGAGTCTTTTGGTCTTTTCCTTGTTAGTTTGATCCCTAAACTATGTTGTTTAGACCCTAAATCATGAGATTTTAGTCAGTTTAATTCTAGAAACATAACTACAACTTACCTAAGTCAAGTCATTAATTAAAACATATAAAATTAGAAGCAAGAGAGGAGAAAAAGGTCAAGAACCCTTGTTGAAAAACACACAATGGTTCGATCAGTTCCATCCCCTAAGGATTTCTTCGTGGAATACATCACCTTGTATGTGGGATTTCACCAATGGGTTTCTTTAACCCATTGGGTCCCTACATTTATGTCAGAGACTTGATTTTCTTAACGTTCTTAGACATAGGGTTTTTAGAACTTCATGAGATCATCATGAATTAATTAATCATATGTTCAAAATCATATTACAATATTATTAATCATTTTATTTCATGAATTCTGAACCCTAACTGTTTATTTCTTTGGTTCTTGAATTACACAATCTAGGTCAGATATTTCAATTATTTCAGATATACATGCTTCAATGTATGAATGCATCCTTATTAGATTAATTGTTTCATTCTTAGTTTGCATGTTCAGTTTTGAGATATTCAATATTTTAAAAAACTTAATCATAATCAGTTAACCAATTAATTAATTGGGAGTAGCATAATAACAAATTGATTAGGGTTCAGGGTACCCAAATATTCCAGAACTACTACCCATGTAGGTTGGAAGTCCCCTCTATTGACATAATTTCAGTGATCATGTCAGCATGCCTCTATATGTTTTGTCGGGTATATAAGGTCCTCTCGATAGGCGTATACATCAGACTCCACAATTAGCTCATGTTGTTTTACTATCGGTAGTTAGTAGCTCTCACAATAATGTTAGACTTCGTTGCATTGACCATGATTCAAATTTTACTCTCAGCATGTTATTAATTGGTCATTGCATTTATATTAGTCATGTTCAGTATTTCCGCATCTATCTCATGTTCAGATATTTTATTTGTTTCAATTTTAATCTATCTTGTATGCTTAGTACCTTTCAAGTAGTAACGCATACGTGCACTTCATCTTTTCATGATGTAGGTTCAAGTTCTCAATATCCAGTTTATGCATAGATTGGTTCTCAATCTTCAGTTCAATAGAAGCAGTGGTGATGCTTCATTCTTGAAAGGCAATAATCATGAGTTTCTTTCAAGTATTTTAGCCCTTTAGTTTTTTTTTTTCTACATCATATGGGGTATGTCATGACATTTCTAGTCAGCTTAAAGGCTTATTTCAGACTTCGATAGATTCAACTTGTTATTGAGTTAATATCTTCATTGTATTGAACTCATCTGTTTGTCATGTCTTGAGCTACCATCAAGATGCGAACACGGACGAGGCCACAAATTACCAAAGCTACCCAGGTTTCAATTGTTTTTTTTTTGTTTTGTCTTGATGAAGTGGGTGTTTGAGCTTGAAAGGTTATTTAAATATGGATTTATGCATTTTCTTATGAAATATATGCAAATTTTT
Source organism: Solanum habrochaites (assembly GCA_027704765.1). NCBI lineage: Eukaryota > Viridiplantae > Streptophyta > Magnoliopsida > Solanales > Solanaceae > Solanum > Solanum habrochaites. The sequence goes on from JAKWJA010002500.1 coordinate 41,908,900, forward strand.
TAACGATACTTTCAAATTAAAGTATCTATGATGATGATGATGATGATTTTTTATTGAGAGGATTTTCATTTATAAATAAAAGAAAGATGTGAAAGGTTTTCTCACATAATAAAAAATTTAAGGTTGAAAGACTTTCTCACCTAACTGAATCAAAGATTAAGAGCTATCTAATAAAACCTATGTTTGATTGGTTATTGGAAGATACATTTCCATGGTTTATGAATTAGCTTTGATTGTGAAGATTACATGTCTTTCTATAGATAATAAGAACAAGAAGAAATTACTATTGCATGGGACTTTTGTGTTTGCACCGATAGGATATTGAGATGGAAGCTCTCCCGTTAGTAGAGGCCATATTTCTAGTATAAATCTCTTATATATTACCTTGTGTCCCCATAGGATGTTTTTCTAGATCGATATTAGTTAGTGGATTCATTTCAGCTCCGAATTTATAGTCCTTACCTTTGCAAGCCTTTTCGATGTGGGAGACACCAGGGGAATCATGTTATATATCACATGGTATCTTTTTTGGCTAAGGCTAATTCCACACATTTTTAATGACCTAAGGTTACATAAAGAAGTATCATATTTGATTCAAGGCTTTAAATCATGTTAGCTTGCATTGACCATGGTTTTGTGACTTATATTCTATAACTCTCTTATATCATGATTTATCTTGGAAATTTCATTTCATGAAATGAATTATCCCTTTTAGATTTATTTATATGTTCTATGTATAGTTATCATACTTGATACATTTTTGTACTAACATATACTTTTCCCTACAATTCCACAAATGTAAGGTCCAAGAGTCAGGTTTCTCATTTTCGTTGCTAGTGGTTCATATTAAGATTAACATGCTTTGCTGAATCGTCATACTCCAAATATAGATTCTATTATTTCATTTCTTTCATGTATTTCACATTTTGGTCATGATGTATGGGCTCGGCCCAATTCTATTGTATTGTATTCGATCGCTAAATTGAGACAAGTGTATTAGATTTACAATTTTCTTTTATGAAACTATTTGACTTGGACTATTGTTTCACTCTTATTGTTGTATTATGTTATGAAAGTCAATTTTCTTGTATGGGGTCCTTTGTGGTCCTATACGCCATGTTTTATCTATGCAGTACCACTGAATCATGTCAAATTTAGTAATAAGAGCACAATATTTTAAATGATCCTACAATGCATCAATCACGTCAATTAGAGTCTTGTTCATGAGTTTAAAACACGCCACATTTAGGAATAAAATGGAATAAGATGTGTAAGAAACTCCACTTCTTTCATTAATCTTTAGTTATGCGATCGAGTTTTAATGTATAAGGTCTATCTCCTAATACATATCTGATGCTCTATAGAATATGGCTACTCGAACATTTTATTATTGAAAGAATGTGAAGGATATTGCGGAACAAAAATCTCTTTCCGAGCACCTCAAGGTTTGGTCGATACATTTGCCCATAAAGTGACTAATGCGGAATTTAGGGCTGCTTTTCAAGTGTTGGCTTCAGTTGTGACGATCCAAACCAACAGGGAAATTGCATTTCTCGTGAAACCAAATGTGGGTACTACTTCTTCTAGATTAACGAACTTCATTTGGATGAATTCTCTTGAGTTTTGTGATTCGAAGGTTGATGAAGATCCTTAAGAGTTTGTAGATCAGGTCTACAAGGTTTTGATGATCATGGGAGTTATGCGGGTGGAGAAGGTAGGATTGGCCACTTATAAACTTAAAGGTGTTTTCAAATTTGGTACAACCAATAGAAAGAAGGGACACTAGAAGATGCAGGTCTTCTTGATTGAAAGAAATTTAAGGTTTCTTTTCTTGATAGGTTTTTTCCCCTTGAGATGAGGTAAGATAAGTTCTGATGTTCAGTAACCGGCTCAGGAAGTATGAGCTGGTGGATATGCTCAGATGTTATCAATTTTTGTAGAATTTCAGGAAAGTGAAGAAAGAACATTTTTAAGTATAATTAAATTTACAAGAAGAAAAGTAAAGGGACATAAATCTTTTTTTTTTTTTGGGTAAAAAGGGACTATTTAATTAGTTTGACTTAGCATATAGTAAAAAAACAATGATGAAAATGCTTGGAATTTAGTCAACAATTTGTTGACGAATACCAATAAAATAAAATAAAGTCCTTGACACGGTTCCCAATTGTTAAGTAGGTTTTATCACACAATAATAGAAAAAGAGCGATTTATCTTATTGAACCTTACATTGTTTTTTTAATATTTAAATAATTTAGGATTAAAAAAGTTAATTCTTTTAAAATAATATTTTAAATAAAACATCTTTTGGAAGAAATGGATGTAGGTGTTAATCAAATTGAAAAATCATAAAGGAATTAAAAAGATATCATTAAGAATTGAAACTTTAAAAAGGGTCAACATTACTTTTTGTGATCATAGATAAATTATATTATAAATCAAATGTGGTTAAAGGTGGATCATTAAGAATTTGTTACAACCTACATGAATTTTTGAAGGAAATAAATTGATTATCTATCTTAAACATGTTATAGCATTTTATGAAAAACAATCTACATTATCGATAAATATGTAGATAAATTATATTAAAAAAATAATTTTTTGACTTGAGTAAGCAAAACCCCTGTATCAGTTCCATAATTTTCAACCAATAACGATATCCAACTTGCAGTATGGTCGGCTTCCTCCATTGTCCAAATCCTAATGTAATAAATTAATTAAGAAAGTCAATCATACCGCGATTAATAAAATTAAAAAATGAACAAGTGTTTGTTTTAAAATGAAGTAATTAATTGGAGTGGTTAAGGAAGCAGTATTAAATGACTTGATTGGTATATAAACATTTAAAATCATCTAAAAAGACGGGGAAAATGAAAAAATGACTTTGTTGGGTATATAGACATACTCAAGTAAAGTAAAGTTCTTTCTTGTTGCTATTAAAGTTGTCAAAAGAAAGAGTTTTTGACATTTTTTGTGTGGAGAGTGAAAGATGGAGGTCTTTATTTATAGTGAAATAAGTCAAGATTTTTACATGAACTATGTTGACCATACATGAAAAAGGACAAATTAAAGATGAAAAGAGTATAGGGCTTCCGTTGTGTGGAAACAAATATTAGAATTTCGAGAATTGGAGGAGAAAGCTATGAAAAAGAGAAAAATAAAAACTTAGTAAAGGAGTAGTAATTGCAAGGTATGAAATAGCCATGATGAGGTTAAATTAAATACAGTAAGGGTGTAATTTATTCAATCCAAGAGGAGGAGGTGTTAGTGGGGTGGATGGGTAGTTGGGTGAGTAGGTACAAGAACGAGTAAAAAGAGTGTGTATGTTTATATGAGTAGGTATCACGCAGATTTAGGATTTGAAGCTTAAGTAAAAAAAATAAATTCACAATTCAGGTAAACTTTTAATAATGTTCAATTCAAAATTAACAATTTTTACATATTTAATAAATGAGTTAAGAAGCATAAAGAATTTGTACTAAACTTATTAGATTCTGTCAAACACAATATTTGAATTCATTATGTGAAAATTATGACTAAGAAAGTTGTCGAAGATGAATTTTTGAAATTGGAGTACTCGAATTATTGTTAAAAATATTTTTATCATTAAAAGGTTAAAAATTACTAATTTTGATTTAATAATAAACCAGCGATAAAGTCCAAAAGAATTTTTTTTGTAAATTACGAATATTTAGTGTTAGAATAACGAAATATCTCATAGTTCTCTTTTTCTTTGGTGTACCTATTTACCGCTTGATCAATTTTAATGAACTGTGAAAACAAGAATATACTTATATATGGCTGTTGTAAAGGTAAATAATGTCTAATATTTAATTTTTTATTGATGATGGTTATTTATTTTTATCCAAAGATATGTGATCAAATTTTATGATGTGAAACAACTTAAACAAGTATGTGAAACTCAATATTTTTGTAATTGGTGAATTTTATTAGTGTATAACACATAGATAAAAAATTTTTTATACGTGAATATGATAACCGTACACTTATTACCTTCAAATTACTAAAGGTAATATATTTGTTCTGAAGGTTGTATACCTCTTCTTTTAGTCTTGAAATTTTCATTCCTTAATTGTCGTTAACCGAAAGTCATATCACAAATGTTAATACCATGGACACCACAAGTAGGGAAAGATATATTTCTCAAAGACTCTTTATACCTCAACAATTCTAACTTAATTTTCTTATTTTCAACTTAAATATGTGAATTCTCACGCCTCTCCAAAATTTTGACTGTAAAAAATAAAAAAGTTTAAACTTAAAAAGTAAATATAGGGGCTGAGCTAGGGTATTGTAATAAGGAATTACTTACTTTAAGATGGTGTCATGGTGGAGTCGTAGATTTTGTGAATAACCAGCTCACACTGGTGGCTGGATGTTGCAATAATTATTTTTGTAGATGTGGATATAATATTCTATTTTTCATTAAGAAACTACATTAAAATATTGGATACACAAGAACATGCACAATTAATATTAAACCACCTAATAGTGGCATTTTTAAGGCTATTGATAATGATATGGATATTGTAGACTTAAGTTGTTCTTCTAAAGCACTAGATTGTTGAAGCATTTCTTTACGCAATCCACATTCTATTAGAAAATATTATTAATACGATATCCTATAAGGCCCAACGAGAGGTCCACGAAGTTGTATCCCTAATAATCAGGAATGTGAGATGATTTAGGCTTCAAACGCTGTTAGGACAGAGAAATTTGAAAGCTAGAACGAATATCCTACCTTGACTATATAATCAATTACTACACGGACTGTTTAGTGATGGCATATGGAGGAACTACTACTATATCTCCTTCTACCCCAACTTCTCTCACTACATTTGTTACTACTAAATCTTGTCGCGAGGGTTGCGGGGGTTGTGCTGGGGGGGGTGGGGCATCCTCCAGAAGTAAACGGCATATTCGACCTCTCGGAGGTCTTATATAAGACCTTAGACATCATTCATCACACAAACACACACACACACTCATTATATATATATATATATATATATTTATATATATCTAAGAGACTCCTCACTTGGCACCTACACTTGTAGAAATAGAACAACATATGGAAATAGAATATTAAATGCACTAAATATAGTGTGCATGTAAGAAAATATGCTAAAACGAACATTTTCTTTTAACATGCTTTTTATGCTCTTTTGATGTAAATCTCATAAAACAAATATAAGAACCATTTTCAAGAAAACATACCCATATAAGAAATAATCAAGTAGTTCATAAGAGACAAACATAATCATTTAGAATAAACATAAGCATTCACACTCTCTACAAAAGGGCTTCTTTGTACTCTAGTCTCATTCTCAAGTAGAGATACTCCACAAACATATCCTCTTAGTTCTTTTCCTTTATTCTCATAGAGTAATCATTCCTTAGGTTTATTAGAGAAGGTACCATTACTAAGTTCAACAAACTCATAATACTCTTTCCATAGATAGCTTATTCTTAACCTTCTTTTCATAGTCAAGGTTCCATACAAGTCCTTCATAGAAGGGAAAATCCTTTAGGTGTTCCGATCGTAGACTTCATTCTTTCATTCATACATACACGTACATGACACGGGTTCCTAAGCCTACCTAGTCAAGAGATCACCTTCACATAACTTCATGTTTCAAGTAGAGAGAACTTAGTCTACCAATCAAGACACATCATCATTTTATCACGTATTCAATAACATTCAGGTACCATGTATGGACAACTAAGTTGTATCAATGTAAGGGTAAACCCTAGAAGTTACACGGCGTAGTTGACCTCTCGGAGGTCTTTTACAATCCCCTCAGCTATCATTCATTGCATAGGCATGAAAAGTAGTGCAAAATTAAAACTTTTCAGAACATAACTAAAAAGAAACTCTTTTATAAAAACTAAGCAACAAGTATCATCACAAACCAACATAGACACGTCTTAACATCATAGGGTCGCAACCCTTTACATTTAAAGAAAACATACTAAGTTTCACACAAATCTTTAAAGAAAAAAAGTAAAAGAAATATGGTCTATGTCACCGAACATATAAGTACATACCAATCTTTAGAGATTCAATTTCACAAGCTTTTCCTTCTAAGAACCTTCACTTGCCTTCCGCACCTGTATTAATATAAAAATAAAACTGTATGGAGTTATTATAAACATTATACTAATTGTGGTATTATTCAAAAACATGATAAAGAGGACATTTCAGTTGAAATAAACCCTTCATGCTATTTTGATAAACACTTCTTGAATAGAGAGTACAAGACATCATATAAGTCATCAATTAGGATACTTGGTAAAACGTCCATAAACTTCAACATTTAATCACATTCATTACGAAATCCATTTATCATATAAACTTTATTATCCAAAGTTATCCTAAGATTCACGTAGGTTATACATGAAGAGAGTGCCAATACAACCTTTTCAGTACACGCCTAAGTGATCCTCAGGACTACCATAGATAATCATATATCATTTCAACTCAACCAGTCAACATTCCTTATTAAAGACATTAGAGTAAAAATACATGCATTTCAGAACTTTGTGAAAGTAGCATCCCATACTACTACTTGCACTTAGTTCATCTTAGGAATACCCCTAGACTAGGCACATTATACTTATCATTTACATAGCTATCATCACATTAGACATGACATCAACATACTTCATTAAAATTAAATATAAAGTCAACTTAATTCATTAACATCATATAGTAACCCATTCATACATTTTCATACAAGGACACACCAAGACACCCTCCAAATGTCTTCTTGTGCAATGGATAAATAGCGTCCCATTCCACCACCTACCCTACGTAGTACACCCATAGGAAGACTTGTTACATTTACATTCACTTGTGGGGGATAGCTTTAACTGACACAAACTATGAGAGCTAGACATGGAATCTCGATATTAACCGATAGCGGATGAGGGATCCCTACTTGCCTAATGTAGGGTCATACTTTAAGACTTTACATGGATCTCTAATATCTACACCTATGTAGGTGCATAGTTAAGGTATAAGAGATTGTTTCTAAGTAACTCATTCTCAACTAACGATGAGAACTAATCTCAAGAGGTACATTGGATACAACATCGCTACTCACGAAGTGTATCCTCCTTTCTTCAAATCCTCTCGGTGCTAAGCATAACTCCCCCACGGTGTCTTAGACATTCATTGACTATAGGATAAGGGGTACCATATCTCAACTAGTGAAGTGTACATATCCCTAGAGGTTACGTTTGAATACCTCATCTCAACTCACAAAGGGTACCTAACCTCCAACCTATCTTTGGAAAGTTGTTGGGAATAGTGAGGTTGCTACTAAACACTTCATCTCAACTAAAAAAGAGTGTTATCCCCCAAATCCTCTTTTTCCTTACAAGAGTTCTTTAGGAATAGTAGGGATGGTCTAGACACATCATCTCGACTCACGAAGAGTGTCTACCCTACAATCCCCCATTTTTATTCATAACTTCATTCATTCATTCATTCATATGTCAGTGAGTGTATGTGAGAACACCTTTCACATAACCACCATTATTCATAACATTAACTTCTAAACATGATCATACTACCTTCATCATAATTCACACAGTATCATGATTCACATTCACATTATACTTCTTTAGGACATAGTATCTTCAAGGCACATTCTCAACTTCATATTGAACGTCATGAATATACATCTTAAAATCTCTTTACTTCACATGCAATGACTTCAAGGACATAATAACAATTCACATATATATTCATATACTTCAAGTAAACGTTGGTACCATAAGTGGATCATACCACTCAAAATCAATTCAACAAGAACTGAATAATATAGATGAACTTACCCTTCATCCAATCTTTTACCATCTTTTCTCAATTCTCGAATGTTTCATCATGATAAGGAATAAATGAAAGTACATGATAACAATATAACATAAGAACAACACTATTATAACATTATCTAATCATATTCATCACACTCAATTCATAAGTAAAAATTTGAGAATTTGCACGAACATGGGTAAATTGAGTTTTTGATCATAAAACCATCACATTATACTGTAAACATAATAATCCATACATTAAAACCTTTTCAAGGGAAGACTCGTGCTTAGAATTTAAAATAGAAGATTTTAGGATTTAAAACCCTTTGGATGGATCCTTGAAAGTGGGAAGAATCAAGGATGAACAGCTATACCTTAGTTGAAGAAAATACCACGAAATTTGGGTTGAAGTTTGAAAACTGTCGACCTTCTTAATTGGACCTTCAAAACTTCATCAATGCAGGTTTTTGAAGGAAAAGGTTTTGGGGAGACTTTGTTTTTAACTTGACATTTTTGATTTGATTGGTGAATTGGGGTTAAGGTTACTTAATTACCATCCATAAATAATCCCCAAAGTACACAAAAGACCTGTACACTAATTTGACTCTTTAACAAAGTCTAATTTGACCTAAAAATGACGTGACCGAAAAAGGACTTGGCTGCGCGTCGCAGGAACCCCTCCACATCTTGGTTCTTGAATTAATATTGAGATAGAAGGGTTCATGTTGACCCCGTGTCGCAGGGAAAATTTTTCTCTTAAAGTGACATCTGCGCGACGTTCAGGCAGTGTAACAAACAGGCTATTTTCGGCAGCCTTCATGACACACCTTGGACCCTTTTGTTGGTCCTTGGCGAGTCGTTCTCAGACATTTTAACACTAGGTATGTCCCTATTGGTACTAGGGTCATCCCCGCTGATTTTAGAAACCAAAAAAACCTCAAAACATGCTCAACAAAACAAAGACACACTAGCACACACTACGCTAGTTTTCGAACATCTTGGTGGTTCTTTGACATTCGACTTTAATACACTTTAAACTGACTTCTAACACAATTATTAATAATTTTAACAGCTTATTGGCCCATAAATTCATGATAGTCTCTAGGTTGTCCTATTTGATTTTTAGGGTCGTTACATAAGTCTACCTAAAAAGATACCTTATCTATACATATATAGACTCATCATAGTCTATCATATTCACATGTAGCTATTTAGAGGAAATCATACATTTGCCTCACACATACATATATACCATATCATCTGTCACATTGTTAATCTATACAGGCTACAACAAGATAGAATGATAATTCACATAGTAATAACGACAAAGCCATGTTCGTAGCATATATAACACATAAACAGCGCTACAATAAGTGAACCATACAAATCAATACAATTCAATATCAATTCTATACTAATTAGAGGAATTATGTGAACTCACCACCTTCCAATTACAATCATTACCATTGCTTAGCCTTTTCAACCAATTCAGTTGAAAAAAACTCTTACTAGTAGTAGTGTATACAATGTTAAGCCAACAACCAATCCATATCAGTGATCCAACAATATTCAATATTGACATTATAATTATAATCCAGGTTATAAACAATTCTATCATGATTTATACATATTCAATAGCCCAATACAATCTACACATTAATTCAACAAGATTAAACCATGATCAATTAACCCACTTTATAGCCAAATCTAGGAATTCAAGGAATACATGGGTTCATGGAAGTTTTGATCATAAAACCACCAATTAACATAAACTATTTCATAAAAAACATGTTTTAAACCTTTTCATGCAAGAACTCATATTTAGAATTAAAAATAGGAATTTCTATGTTTTTTAATATCTTTGAAAAGCCTTTTGAATTGTCTCCTTGAATGTGAGAAGAGTCAAAGATTAAATCTTCATACCTTATTTAAAGAATTTCGACGAAACTGTTGAAAAAAAATGAAGAACTTTGAAACCTAGCTTCAACCTTGCTTCAAGTTTCAATGGAGACTAGAGAGAACTTCTTTTGATCTTAGGGTTTTTGTTTTTGTATAATTAGGTCTAAGTCTAGGTTTTAGAGTCTTAAGTAAGTTATTATACCATAAAAGACCCAATTTAACTGTCCATGAATTAATTAATACCCTATGCAAATATCTCAAAGTGTTCTTGCCTTGGTCGAAACACCTGCAGAAAATTGCATGTGTCAATAGAAGTTTCTAGTCAACGGGGTGTTGATCAACCAATGGACCATCCTTGTGGTCCATGATAAAGATTAGATACTTCAAATTTGGGGTTTTATCTCCCGCAAACATGTGTGAAGCAAGGCCCCATAACTACCGAGCGTATACTAAACAACGGGGTGTCATTTGGTGCTAGTGGTTTGGGACAGCCTTTGGCAGTTTCTTTCCAAGGTTTGGGTCTTCCTAAAGGACCCATAGCGTGGTCTTTGGTGATTTTTAACCGGAAGTTTCAACCATAAACGTGTTCATATCGGTGTTAGAACTCTCTCTTATCAATTTGAAAAATCTAATTAACACATAAAACATGCAATGGCACACTAGAAACATACTACCACACCCAAAGGCTAACTTTTTGACTTCTTGGTAGTTCCTGGATGTTTGAATTCCAAACTCCTCAAAATTACTTATAATACTAATATTCATAATTTTGAGACCTTATTTACTCATAAAACACATGATAGACTCTATTTTTACCTACTTAATTATACAAATTGTAATTAAATCTACTACCATAACTCTTGTCAGTTCAACAGATCCCGCGATTGAAGATGTTTATGATATAAATTTAGGTCCTGTTGAATTTTATTCATATAAGGAGAGGGTTCTGATTACCCAACTTAAGATAGATGTAACACCTTGCATTTAGGAAAGTCTAGGAAGCAGTTTAATGGGCTGGTAAAGAACCTAAACTAGATGACCTCACCCTCCACAGAGCCCTAGATAGGTTGTGAAGGGGACCACAACCCATTGTGGTGCTCGTGACAAGACGGAAAATTCTGCCTCAAGAAGGTTCCCTCTCACGGATGCTTAGATGGTTCGTGAAGAGGGATATGGGTCATTAGGGTGATCGTGGAGGGATTCAGGTTTTTAGGGATTCTCCCCTGGCTATTGATCAAGGGAAACACATATAAAAACTGCTCGTGAAGCCCACACGGACCATGAAGTAGTATGTAAAGGGTGTTTATTATACATAGAATTCTTGTTAAATTTCAAATGGTCATATCATTTAGAACAAATAGAAGGGTAGAATTTCTACATGACCTTTTTTATGGGATGTGGTGATGTTGACAACCTGTTTTGAGTTTCCAGTGACCCACTTTAGCATTTTTAAGGTAGGGGTTGTAATGTCTTTACTTAATTATACCAACAGAATCCTATGTTATTATTACTTCTACCCAAAGCCCTGTACAATGATTTCAAACCACCGAACCATCCAAAGTCAATCCATTACCTTAAATTCTCAAAAGAAGATCAAGCTCTCTCTCTCAAATATTTCCCGCTGTAGAGGTATAGGGTTTCAAGTTCAAGACTCCTATTCATGCATTTCTTCAAGATTTTGGCATCAAGGTACGATAGTATTCACCTATGGAGTTCTTTTCTTCATCGGGTACCTAGATTCTCCCATGTTGTAAAACTAGAATATCCAATTGAAGTTTGGGTTCTTTTTTCAGGTCATGGGTTCCTTTCAATATTGATTCAATTTATTGTTTTATGACTTTTTATGTTTGAATTGAAGTAATTGCATGTTTTAAAGATGATTTCCAATAAACCCATGCATAACCCATGTTTTCTAAGCTACTGGGATATATCAAGTCTTACCAAAATAGGATTTCCTTTTCGTGGCATGTGGGTTTTGAACTATGAAATACATATTTATAAAAATATGTATGTGTTCTCTCTATAAAACTGATGTAAATAAATTTGAAGATTCTTTGAGTTTAAAAGTATAATAATACTTAATAATTATTGAAAATGTATCTTCTATGAAAGTAATGTTTATAACTCTAGAGATCTTATGGATGAATATATCTATATGTTCAATGAAGCTTGACCACTTGTCCTGAGTGACATCTAGGTTTGCCCTCAATGTTTTTTTAGGCCATTTTTATAAATCATGTTTTCATTGTATGGTATCAAAATATTCTATCAATGATAAGAGACCATGATTTTAAAACTGTTTCCATTATAAGTAGGGAAATTCAAGCATTTAGTGAATGACTATGAGCCTTAAAAGCTATTTTTAAAAAGATGTGGATGTTAAAAGGTTTTCTCACGCATGTAAAAAAGAGTTATCCTGTAACGACTTGAGAGCACTCCAAAGTCATCAGAAGGCATACCGATCTCTTAAAGGACTTATAGAAGACCTTAAACATCATTCATCGCAAATATATTAAGAGTAGTGCCGAATTAAATCTTTTTACAGCAATAGTCAAACTCTTTATACAATATAAGAAAGATCTAAGTCTCATCATACACATCTTAGACACTAGAAATATCATAGTTTCACAACCCTTTACATCAATTTGAAAATATATCTATAGCTTATTAGAAAGTCTTTCTGAAAAAAGAACTTAAACACGAACCATGTCCTCAAATCATATGAGGATATACAAGGTTTTTGACGGAATGTTATTCCCAAGCATCATTTCTAAGAGAATCCTCACTTGCAACCTACACTTGTAGATATATATAAAACATATGGAATTAGCATATTGAATGCACTAAGTATGGTGAACATGCTAGGAAACAATGCTACTAATGTACATTTTTACTTTTACGTTAGAATTATGCTTTCATCTCTTATCGTAAAAATATCTTATAAAACAAGTGTATAATACACATGTTTCAAGTCATTTGCACAATAGATACATATTCACGTTAATCCACAAGATCGACCCTACCATTTAGACCAATTTAAGCATTTAGACTCCTACCCAATTACTCTAAGACCCCCTAAAGTAAGATAGGAAGATATCGCCCATACCCTCCAATCCTACCTAAGAAATCGGCAAAGCTAACCTCAGACAATAACCTTTGGGGGGGGGGAATGCACCTCTTCCGTTAATCACAATTTCAGTTAAAAAACTATTTAAAAGACTACTAATCGCATTAGGGACATTCACATATGGTCCTTGGAACCTAGGGACTCATCCTAATCATCTTCAAGGCATTAACCTTTTAAGTTTTCTTTCTTTCTCCACCCACTAAAAAGTTGTTTTCTAAACCATAAAAAATGTACCTTTGACTATATGGACCCTTTCCTTCCGACTTTAGACACACTTTTTTTCAGGGGGTAGGCAAAGCAAGCGTAATTTTGATCTAAGGCCACACTTTTTACGTGTTGCTTAAATGCTACTTCAAGTGTTTTGCCTAAAAGCACAAAGGCTAATATTTTTAGAGAATCATATGGTAACAACTTATTTCATGACCTCAAGGTACATTTTTCAGGTGGCCTCTACTTTTATAGACACACTAAAACCTGCATTTGTTACCTCCTCTAAAGTTACACTTCTAAAGTTTGTTTTTTTTAACAAAATTATATTGCACAATTTGAGATGAATAAGCCACACAAATAAAGTTCTATTGCCACACTCTAAAAATGTACTATTGTTATATAGGCTATAAATAATATTTTAAAATATCTATATGATTAATTTTATTTTTTGCATCTTTTTGATCATCCCCTTACACAATACTATCTTAATTAGTTAATTCTAAGGAATAATTTTTAATTTGAATATATAAAAAGTATATTGTCTCGAATACAATTACTTAAAATCAATATTACAATATGTATACTTGTAATTAATTTCACAAAACCAAAACAAAATTAATCAAAGTTGTTCAAGAAGTTTTCATCAGTCACACGACTCTCCATATATTTTGAGATCCTTCTTCATTTATGCTCTAATTCCTTTTGGACATTAAACCACATGTAGATGTATACTACAAGTATATTGTTAACGTATGAAAGCTTGTTTATGAAAGACTCATTTTTTCCTATACTAAGAATTGCAGTCATAAGTATGCCATCAAACACTCAAATTAGTGCATCAAAAATAAAACATACCAAATTGATTGAATTTAAAGCAAACAGTGTGAACAAACTAGAGAATTCTATCCCAATCATAAGATAATGTCGATAGAACAAAAGCGAAAAATGGCAGGATGAAACAACTAGTGTAAAAACTAAATTACAACAATATAAACAACCATTGTAGTAACACTTTGTAGATTCCATTCAATATTAGCGTTTCATTGGGGCATGAGACAAGGCTATGTTTCTCTACCTTCACATCCATTTTCACCTCTCATCTTAAATGGAGTCTAGGTTCTACGACGTTTTTACTTTGATTCTCGCAAGATATTCCTATAGGCGCAGGGATAAGATGGACAATCTAGGTCAAATATAGATTAGATTTTCTTTTGTGGATAGTTAGATCCCTGGGGCCTTTAATCTCTATACTTGTCGAATTCTAACATTTCAGTAACAAACTCAAGACAGAAACAAAAACGAGTAACTTTTACAAAATAAATAGCTAAAACTTGTATTTACTCAAGAAGAAACAATTGCATCATGCTTTGCTTTTTCTCATACCAAGTTGAACTTCAATTCAACTCTTTTAATTTTAAACATTAGCCTTTGAAAAAGGCGAACCAAAAGATGTCATCATCACTGTAAATTTACAACTTTACACGTAAAAGTAAGAATACATTTCATTGTGGAAAAGTAAAATAGTAAGAACACGTAAAAGTCAAAATACAATTAGGGTATTTACCTCCGTGTGCACCCTATCAGTAGCACAAATTTTCTTTCTCTCCAAAAAAGGAAAATGAAAAAATTTGTACATCATAGCATATAGCTAAAGGCATACACTACGACAAGCATTCACCAGGTCTTACGAGCAAAACTATACTGAAGTATCAAATAACCTCCCCCGAGATACACAACCTTGAGGTATATGAATATTTTCACTACACCATTATAAACATGTTTCTAAAACGCACCTGTAATGTCCTCCTTCCTTTTTCTCTATATTTCACAAAAAACAGCTTAGACTAAAATCAAATCCCAAAAAACAACACTACCTGATCTCACTACCGTTAGCAGGGAAAAGATAAATACGAATGTAGTAACTTGAGTTTGTCCTGGATTGATATTAACCAGCAAGTCCATACTTCATAATACTCGTAATAATTTTTTTTAGAAAAAAGAAGAAAAAAAAACTAATAAGCAGCATATGTATCACATCCAAAATACTAATCCAATTAGAAAAGCACAAATCTTCCTATATGAAATCACTAAACATATGTAACAGGGATGCGAATTTTCCTATAAAAACATTATTGTAATGACCTTGTGAATATCATGAAATGCGAATAAATCTGAACAACTCTGTTTTTTGGAAAAATATCTTGTTCCTGGTACGACTTTCTTAAGTAATGAATTTCAAATGAACCCAACCACGAATGATAACGTTCCAATAATACAAGCTTCTTTTTTGGGGATTTGATAGTTAAGGGAATTCATATACCCAATCTAGGTAATAATTCATGTGACTAATATTACTAGATAATTTCTTAAAATTGTTTGTCTTCTTCCTATGGACACGACATGCCACTAAAAATAATTAACCATAATATTGAGTTTACTACCTAACATATACCCCAACACATAATTTTTTGATAGGTATTTGAATTCACAGCCAAGAATGAATTAATAATCGAAATAACATGGAAATCATAGTATGTCAATCTAGGATGAGAGTGGGGATCCAAAAGTCTGCAGACTGGCTTCCATGTAATTGTCTCACAAAATCAGAATCCCCTCGATGTCCCATGAAGAACACTATTGATAACAAACACAATACACAAAACTTCATTCACAAGATAACACTTTTGTAAATAAAAAAATGCCTTACTAAAACTGATGCTATTTTCTTTTTCTTTGGTTTTCTCTTTGTGCTTCTGCGGCTATAAAACATTTGAAATATGGTTGTCGCCATATGTATTACGATCTAAATGGAAGTGGTTTCGAACTTGAGCATATTATCTTCCTCAAGTATTGAAAACACCATCTTGGATATTAAACAATATACTTTAAGATTAAAATGACAAAGAGAGGTAAAAGAATAACAACTTTATATCTTAGTAATTAGAAAATACATTCTTTCTTTCTGAAATAGGACAAATCAAATAACTTGTTATCAACTTTCTTGGTTTAGTACCAACATGAAGAAATGTAATCGTTGCAACATCTTATCGAGCTACTTTTTTCTCCAAAGTTTCCTTTCAGCAGATGTAATCAGTTAGAATATGGATTGTATGTTTATCGGTGCATTGAATGGAGGAAACAACACACTATTTTTTATAAAACAAATTATTAAACAGAGAATTTATTTTGGAAGAGTGGAATTAATTAGTATAACTAGGAGGGTCAATATACGTTTATCTATGTTAAACGTTTATATACTTGTGTAAAGAAAGAGTGAGACAAAAAGAGAGGGAACATACATGTGTCCATTACCTAAAACTATAGGAGGAGACTGTAATAAAAAATAAGTTAAATTTTGTAATTGGTGGGAAGGGCACATACAATTGTCTTTTCCTTCCCGATAAAAATTTAAATTAATCCTAACAACATCAAGAGGACGCTATCCTACGAAAGCAAAACAATACGAATATATCAATTTCCCCTCCCACCCCTATACCAAAAAAAGAAGTACACAACGTCATTCCTAGAATGTCTTAATCTACTTGAAATAAACAATTCAAAGAAAAAAAGCAAATCCAACAGAGAATTTATAGAGACTATGTAGCTTCATAATAGGCCCGTCCAACGCAAGCAATGGCGCGATTCAAGCAATAGTACCACATAGTTTGGACTAAATTGATGATCAGTGCGGAGTGCACAATGTTGTGTTCACTGGTGGGTAGCGTACACCAATATTTTAAATATAGCTTTGAACAGTTCTGGTATTAAGATGTTAGGCTATAACCCATAATTTTACGGTAACTTCTTGTAAAACTAATCATATAATAACCCAGAATCTATGTTTTTTATGCATTTATGAGTAAACAGACATACACTCATTGTACAACTCACACTGAAGCTGCCTGCTGGAAGATATCTTATCTTTGAATTGTGGGTGACATCCTCGTCTTATTCCTCCTAAAATCAGAAGAAGCAAGAGGGAAATTATTTTAAATGGATAGCAATACAACTGCAAAAAGATTTGGAATGGAACAATAAATATAAATCTGAATGTAAAAATCCATAACTTGATGGAATCTAATTATTTTCGTCCCTAGTTTGGGAAATTTCTCCTTTTAAATCATTTCACAAGACTCTCCTAGAGTCCTCTTGACTCCTTTAACTCCATGCTCTAGCTTTCTTCTTCTTCACCCATTTAATTTCCTCCAATACATTTGTTGCATTATGTTTATAATCTCCAAATCAAAAAAATCAACTTTAATTCATGCTTCTACGATCTGACAACACAAAGGCAATTACCAGTAGAATTATGAGAAACTTCAGAATAGAAACTACATACTAATTCTAACGTTTAGTTTTTGGTGAAAACAAATTTGGAACTTCACATGTGGCTAAAAGGAACATAAAGTCCAACTTAACAAATGAAAAAAATAAAACTACGTCTAGATCCAAAGGCTCATACCTACTTAATTTCTTGTATCACGAAAAAAAAAAATAAGTCGCAAACGCTATCATATGTTGATACTAGCTTTTAAGTGATTCATGAGAAAATCACCTACTCTATGAATTAAACATTAAACTCATCATAATATAACACATTTAAACCAAACTCACCATCTGGGTAATGAAACGCCTCACCATCATAATCTTAGTTGATAATAGAAAAACTAGCATGAGATTCAATATTTTAATATATGGTCAGGAGTACTTTCTCAGTGGTCATGGGAGTAAGTAATAGTAGAAATAAATCTACTTGCGATCTTATTACTCAAACAATATTTTAAACACTACTGAAAAGCCGCTTCAAACCAAGACTTATCAATTTAATATCACATGTGTCATAATAAACTTATCCAAACGAAGCATTAACATACTTCTAAAAACATTGGAGACCATGATTTACTAATGACTAAATGGGCACGATACCTACCTGGTCACGAGCAATCCCAGCCAAATAAGCTATCAATCTACAGTCAAAAACATAATCACATACTTAAATAATGGCTAAGTCACCATGAAGAATCATCTGGAGCGTAATACTCTTACAAGATGGAACCAATCAAAAATCAATACAACAATCAATACCTAATCAGAAAAGAAAAAATACAAATGAAACATCTTAGCCCGCACAATAAACCTAAACATAAAAAGTAGAAACGCATAGATCATAAATTTCAAAAATCCTTCAATTGTAATCTGTCCCTGCAAGAAAATAGAGTATAACTTTAATGCAGACAACCATCAGATGAGCTCAAAACTTACCTTCAAAACAGAATTGTTGTACATCTAAAGAGAGTTAAAATTTGACATATACTTTCAAACCAATTGATTTGCCATCAAACCAACTTACAGATGTGTTGATATCTTACTCAAATGATTTCCAGTAGTAATATTCCTAGGGCTCCCATTGCCGTCCATGATTTTTGAGACTTTCTTCCATACTATAAAATTTAAGCTTTAAAACCGCAAATTACTCGATTCCTTTTAAGCAAAAAACAAAAATTCAATCAATTGACAATAACATTATTTTTGGTATTAGATGATTAGTATAAAATATGAAGGAATATCGGCGTATGATTCTTACGCTTTACAGAATCATACTTACCCTTGACGAAATTCGTATTCGAGAAATATTTAGCTTAGCTCTTATGTTCTTCACCTTTTCCTCTTATGTTTTTCGATCTTTATCTCTTTAGCTTCAACTCTTTAAAAAAATCTTTTTCTGGAGAAGAGAATCGCAGGCACCGAAGAAATTTTCAACACAATTCTTCGATCTTCAGCTTAACTCTTCCATTATCAGCTTAATTCATCCATTATATCTCTTCAATTTGGTCTTTTATAGAAAGAGTAAAATGACTTCTAGAGAAAGAGTAAAGGTGGAGAAAGAGTAGAGAAAGAGTAAAGCGTGTTCTGAACCCTGGAGAAGAAAAAGGTTTAATCAATTATTAATTTTTTATTAATTAGTTTTTTTTGCCAATAAAAATCGGAGGGAGAGTTGAAAATTTTGAGGAATATATATTTTGAGTTGAAAACTTAATGGCTCACACTTTAATATGTTTTTTTAGCACACTACACAAAGACACTTGACAGTGTGTCCATATATGTAATAGTTTTGTACGCCATTTATTTTATATTTTAACAACACTTATAAAGTGTAGCTTATACCATTAAAGAGTACACTTTTGAAGTGTTGCCAAAATTATCATAGCTAAAAGTTAAAAATTTTGCTACCCTTTAAAAGCATTCTCAAAACTACTTTAGGCAACACTTTACAAGTGTAGGCACAGAGTAAGTGTGTCTACAGACATAAAATGGTGTAGTGAGGCCTACTTATTCCATAAGTAGACAGAGTCCCATTAGATTGCTCACACGTTGTACATTCCATCCAATAACTAGAATGTACATCCTATATAATGAGAATATGCATTAACCGACATAGGCCATACAAGCTAGGTATGAAATATGGTTTCATAAGAACCCCACACCGTGGAAGGTGTTCTACTTCCCAAGGGTAGAACTAAGATGCATCCCATGTTGGCATATGGTTCAGGGATATCAAGAGCTTCTTTGTACTCTTGTCTCGTCTAAAGTAGAGCTATTACCACAAGCATATCCACTTGGTGCTTTGCCTTTGTTGTCATATATTAAATCATTCGCTAGGTGTATTAAAGAATGTACCATCACTAAGACCTAACAACTCCAAACACATTTGCAAGGATAACTGATATACCGTGATTTCACGGTATTTTTAATGTTTTTCCTTAACATTAGTGTCTGTCCAAAAGCATTTTTGTATTATTTTTTATGTAAGTTTCTCTTTATGTGCAGGAAATCTATCTAAAAGATTAAAGCGGAGGTTTTTGAGCAAGAATACATAAAAGTACCACTACGAGCTTGTGATGTCCGTCGTGCCGTGACGTCCTAGTGGCATCTTCGTGTTGATACTATCTAATACCTTATTTATTGGTCGAGAATAACTTCGTTAAAATATCAAATATAGGCGAATTTGAGGACATGTAAGGGTTAATAGAGTCAACTCACATAGCCATAACCAAGGTGCGGAGTGAATTTTCTAGATGTTTGGATCAAGGATTTAGAAAAAACATCACTTATCACTTTGCATCAGATAACTAAAAAGCAATAAATTGTTTTAGAGTTAGAATATCACTTTATAACCTGTGGGGAGAAACGTAAAACCCTAGTGAACTTTATTAATTGATTAAAATCCAACATTTGAATCGGTTATTTGTCTCCTTTAATTTTGCTAGTTAATTTTCATTCATTAGAAATAAAAACCCCCCTTTTTATTTTTATTTTCCCAGGAATATTGGACTAAATAGTAGTAATAATAGATTGAAGTTCAAGTTTGAATCTTTTCCCTCATGGAATGATCCTAAGCTTCCCTTAGTTGGGTTCTACGTATACACCGCTTTAACTTCTTATTTTTGAGAAGTTAAGTTTTAGATATCAAATTTTGCGCCGCTGCGGGGAAAGTACGTTTAGATTAACTTCAACTTAATACATAGTTTAGTCTATATTTTCTTATTTTACTTTTGGTTTCTTCTTGTTTTTCTTTAGTCTTGCAGACTATTTCCCTTGTATGGCCAAATACACGGAGAGAAAAGAACCCTTGTTTCCCTATGAATGACGAATGAGACACACTACTACAACCCTGAATCGAAACTTTGGTATTAATGAGTGATGATCCCAACAGAAAACATCCCAGCTATGGTTGATGTACATGGTCCAGTTTGTTACACCCGAATGTCCCCGGATGAAACCACAGAGGGGACAAATCCCGCCCACTCCCACACCCAGATACTACAGAGGCTATGAATTAGAGCAACTCTCGATGGGCCAATTGGTTTCCCCCCTCGAACCACTTGTCCACACCCTATGGTAACTATTAGGCTGATCAAATGCTCCCTGCCAAGGTTTTGTTTTCAGGGCTACCTCTAGGATCTACATTACGCCTATAACTAAGGTTAGGGCAGAGTGTAAAAGCTTGTAAGGGAGGCCTGACTATTGACTTGGATAATAGGAAACTACGAGTGTTTTTCCTCTCTCACTGACGGGAGCGGAATGCTATGTGGTCATTTCTCCCATAATCAATTTTCATTGGAACCAACTAAGGGATGTTTCTCATAACGCTCTCCCGTCATCCAAGAACTAATCACAAATAGAGAGAACACCTTTGTTGCAAACAATAATAGTCATTAGTATTTCTGGGATAGATTCACCTATTTTTGAACAAGTGTCCCCATTCCACCATATAGGAGGATGAATCACTGAAGGATACTTCTATCGGGTAAAGATGAAATAATAAAGCGTGTTTTGGATACTAAGCCATGTTGTCTTATGAGTGTAAGATGGTGAAAGAGTTAGAGAATCTTCCCGGAACATTAATCTTGGAGGTACTAGGAAGGTCAGAATTCTGGGAAAATACCTCGGCAGTCAAGCCACTCACCCCACACACTCAGATTAGATTCATGAAGATATGGGGCTCAATGAAACTGAGTTATGGGTTGCTTATTAAAAAAAAAAAAACCTATCACCTGATGGGTTCAGAAAAAATAAATATAGTTAATTACTTATATAAACCACCACCACCACATGATGAATGCTATTATGCGGAGAATTCCTATGCAGTAAATGAGCAGACGGGGGTGTTTCCGAACGAGTGACAAGGCTCAAATCAGGAGAATTGACACCAAGGTCAAGGAAACAAAGGTCGGATCTATGGTAACTATAATCGTGAGGGTTATTATGTTCGAGATGAAAACTACAACCGCGACAACAACTTCAAAAGGGGTAACTATGGTAACGAAATGATAGGATGGCCCTATGTCCCTCCTCAAACAAATCGTGGAACGTTACTCTAGGGATGGGTGGATATAACTGGCGCGAGTTGAGGACGGTTGCCACAAATATATGAGGGGTTCGATGCTAATGATAACGACAGTAAGAGTTAAGTCAGTGAGTTAGAGGTATTGGGCAAAATTCGATCACATGCAATATCAATTAGGAATATTGAGTTGCAAGGCTCATCCTACGACGTCTTGAAACCCGACAACCAGGCACTCTTCCTAGCAACATTTGTCCAAATTTGAAAAGATGTATGCCACTGTATGGCAACACTACTCTGGGTGGGTAAAGCAAACCATTAACCCCCATTGCCATATAATAGGAAGAGTGAGAAAGGACAATGATAAGGTGTAAAGGGGTAGTGTTGAAGCAGAAGATAGCGAATGGAAAGCGCTGCAAAAGAACCTAAAACGGTACTTCCATGCCTCGATTACCAACACCACCCAGTTCCTCCAGATTATACAAAAAGACCGCTATGGTAAATATTGGCGTTTTAATACGTTGTTGAAGCAGCTTTCCTTACTATCAAGGTCCCTTTGGTAAGAGCAAGCATTGTATTGCGCTATTTCTACAAGATCTCCGTACAAAAGAAATAAGATCCGGGTGCATTCACGCTTCCTTGTACAGACGTTTCATTACATTTTGGTGGAAGCAATTAATGTACTGGGGGGCAAGCATAAATCTCATGCCCCTCTCATTTACAAGACTTTGGGGTTTGGGTGACCCACAGCCCACTCTGCGCTGCGGCACTAGTGCGATCGAACAGTGAAAAGGCCTATACGGGTTACTCCCACGATGGTTCTAGGTCAAATGAGTCGTTCATATTTCTGCTGATTTTGTTATTCTTGATTGGTGAAGTCGTTTTAAAGTGCCTAGTATTCTTGGGAGGCCATTCCTTTTCACACGTAAGCCTTATTTGATATGGGAAAAAAAAAAAGGGGATGATGAAATTGTTCGGTTGACTGAGAAACATCTCAACCTTGTAGGATCCATGAACAGAGTTGGGAGGCTCCAATAGGTATCTGCTATCTCCTATAAAGAAAAAATGAAGAAGGCACCAGAACCTACAAAGTGCAATAACGCTAACAGCTTAGTGGTTTGGATTTGGTGGCTTTTATACCCTTCTTATTTTGGCTTTGGTTTCCTTCCAGTCAAGCTCAAGAAGTCGAATGGCCTTGTCCTTACTTTGTTACCAATTATTCCCCCTCATGGGAGAATTTGAGTTTGGAAACAAGGAGGGTGTGCGGTTTCAATTAGGACAACGCATAAAATCTATTTCGGGCATGTTGAATCGCGAAGAAGTGATCGCCCCGTTATACCATCTTGATGAAAAGTCCTGATTCATCCAAGTGTCCTCAGTCGTGCAACGAGGTTAAATCAGGCGCTTGTCGGGAGGAAACTCAATACTTATAGTTTATCTTTCCAGTAATGGTATCATTTTCTACTAATGGGTTTTAAATTTGCAGGCACATCACCAGGAAAATCTGCAGAAAATCACTCTGCAGCAGTCACTGACAGACCCATCGACGGCCCGTTGCATGAATCTGTCGTGCCAGGTACGTCTTTCAATTTTTTTCAAAACTAGGGAACATGCGACGAAACCAACGATGGACCTTCACAACTGTGACGGACCATCAGGGGGGACTCGTTGCGTCATTAATGAAGCGTACCCGACCCGACCCAACTAGGTTTTTTAAATAATTCTTAACATTTAAAACCCACCCGAATGGGTTTTTTTTTTAAATTTTCCGTACATTTAAAACCCCCCTATTTCACCCATATCTTGCCGTCTTCATCCCAGTTTCCCTCCCTTTTCAAGTCTAATTTGCTACCTCGCTTCATCGATCTTTTCCCAAATTCCTAATCCTAAAACTTCATTTCTACTAGTCGGAGTCTGCTGTTGTTGTTCTCTACTTGATCCCTCCAAGTACCTTCCTTAGCTGGTTTTTCTCTCAATTGTCCGGTTATGCTCTGATTTCCTCCATTTACATTCAAGTTTTGTGTCTCAAATTAGTATTAGCCTATTTCTTAGTGATGGTTCAATTTTTAATACATATTCTGTCTGACCTAGTGAGAAGCCTCAAATTTTCATTGTTCAACCTAGAATAGGTTAGGTAGCTTGTACTTTGACTTAGTAGTTGGGTTAGACCATGTAGGTTAAACACTAAAAAATTCCATTGGGCATAAGGATGATTGTGGCAATCCGCAGTTCTATCCTGATAATAAACTGATTACCCCTTACGGAAATGTCCGAATACCCACGAACGGACCCGTCATAGTTCCGTCCCCACACCCCCAACCAACCCACTGTCCAATTTTCTCCTCCACGTGTCCACAACAAACATGGATGGACCGGCGTTACCCAACGACAGTCCGTCCGGCACAAACCTTCTGGTTTCAGAAAACCTATCCTAAGGGTCTCTCACTTTTTCTAAGTGTCCTCCCACGACACATGCGATGAACCCTCGTTCCCACGAATAGCTCTCCGATCCATCAACCGTATGAATTCCCAGACCTATCTAAGGGTCCTCTCACTTTGTTCTAAGTGCTCTCTTACGACATCTACGAAAACCGCCAACCCCTACGGTTCGTCCAACATAACTTTCATTACGGTCAGAGACCCCTCTCCTAGGGTCTTCCAACTTTTTCCAAGTTCCTCTTATGTACCTCTTATCGACGTACCATCAACCCACCCTCTACGTCCGTCCTGCCTAACTGTCATGACGATCAAGACCCCTCTCCTAAGTGTCTCCATACTTAACCAGTGTCCCACGATGCATCGATGACAACCTTCAACTCACAAACGGGTTTTCCCCCCCCCCCCATCCTGCTTATCCGTCATAATTGTTCCAGAGACTTTCCTTTCCTTCACAGGGGTCTCCACATATATAGTTTAAGTCATACATACGGACCCCCTTACGGTCCTCGTACTCACGACTAGCCGTTACCCCTGGTCCGTCTGTTTTCACTGTGGCTATAGAATGTCATTATACCTCATGACCTCTTTTTATGCATTTTGTTTTGTGTCGTTTTGATTGTCTTGTTTTCTCCTTCTAGTACTAATATTGATTATTTACAGGTACTATCTATTATGGCAGAAAAACAAGATCGATTCCAAGCACGTGGGCGATCGAAGTCTTTTGCCCCATCTGCCCTCCTGGTCATTGGCTCTGATCATGAGCGTGACCCTGAATACATTTCCCCAGGCACTTCCATCCAATCCCGAGTTGCACGTGCTGCCAGAGTTACGCCCAAAAAGGAGGTGTCCGGGGTAGTCATAGCCTACTAGTCTGATGAGGAGTGCACACTTACCGGCAAATCTTCTTGGTCAGCTACTTATGAAGAAAGAGTGTCTGGCTCCTTAGGAGTTTCGTGGTCGGAGAAATCCTCCTATTCTGCTGAGGTCTTTGCACCCGTCGTAGCTGCATAGTTTGCCTCATCAAATGAGGCTGACATTTCTTAATCAACACTCGCCTCACCGACTCATGCCCTCACCCTGGTTGTCGACCAGTCCAACCGGTGGTGTGTCTACGTACATTATCAAGTTAGTTCAGACACAATGTTTTTGACTAATAAAGGGGTCAAGACACGGACCCTTACATTGGAGAGACGGAACTTTACGGGAAATCTCCCGACTATGGCAGAGATCCACAATCTCTTCACCTTACACCAACTGGAGTGGACAATGCGTTCGTTGGGCTATTATAGTGAAGGGTTCGTCTATGAGTTCTACGCCTCCTACGTGTTTACTCTCAGATCACATATTGATAGGCAGGCTGCCCCCGCTAAATAGGCCCCATTGGAGCATGTCCGATTACGTGGCATTCAGGTTGATATCTCCCTTCATGCCATCCGCAAGTATCTATACAGCGAGGATTTTGATGACAATCATACCCCTCTCAACGCCGAGTTTGACTACCTGTGGCAAATTGTAAAAGATGGCCAATTCTTGCGTGATCCATCGCAGAGAAAGACCACCAATAGGTGGATGGCCCTGCACTTGTCTGTTGATGGAGAGGGTGCTGACTGGGTGACCGAGCCGAAGGGAGACATCAAGAAATCTAACCTGACCTTCACGGTGAAGTTCTTATGGTTAATTGTCCGCCACTGCCTTTCCCCCACAGCCGCTGATAATATAGTCACATGGGATCGTGGAGTACTGATGGCGGCGATGATAGCCGGGTTTAAGGTGCGCTTTGCTTGTCTTCTACAGGCGGTCATGTAGAAGAGGGATTTAAAGGTCACAACTATTTACTCTTTCCTGTGCATAATATTTTCTTTATGTAGATCCACAGGTGTGCCTACCTAGCACATTGATCAGCTAATGACCCCGCTAGGCACTGTTGATATCGGCCTCATCAGGGATGAGGTTAATGACTTGGCTCCACGCAGAGGGCCCCGTCCAGAGCTGCCTTTACTTGGTGACAATCTGGTTGCTACGGTAGCACAGGCCCACACGACTGCGCAACCATGTTCTACAGACACTACCACAGTCGAGTCTACCTTGGGTAGTAGCACTTCCCCCAGCTCCTCTTTCTCAGCACCTTTCCACACTCTGGTCCCGCTTTCTAAAAAAAAAAAAAAAAAAAAACAAGGGTTGTGGGGTTGTGGTTGGTTGGGTTTTTGGGGTGGGTGTGTGGGGTGTGTGGGTTGTGTTGTTGTTGGTTTGGTGTGTGGTGTTTTATTTTGGTTTGGTG
Source organism: Solanum habrochaites (assembly GCA_027704765.1). Lineage (NCBI taxonomy): Eukaryota > Viridiplantae > Streptophyta > Magnoliopsida > Solanales > Solanaceae > Solanum > Solanum habrochaites. Next base: position 41,935,537 of record JAKWJA010002500.1, read on the forward strand.
GGTGGTTTTGTATTGGTTTGGTTTTTAGGTTTCTGGGTGTGTTGTGGTTGTTCTGTGGGCGCTTTGTTGTCTGTTTGGGTTGTTTGTGTGGTTTGCTGTTAGTGTTGTTGGTGTATTTTTTTCTTTCTTTTTTTTTGTTGTTTGTTCTTTTTGTTTTTTTGTTTTTTATTTTGTTTTTTCGATTTTGCTTTTGTTTTTTTTTTTTATATTTTATTTTGTTTTTTTTTCTTGTTTTATTTTTGCTTTTTTTTTTCTTTTTTTTTTTGTTGGGTCTTTTTTGTTTTATTTAAGTGTTGTATTTATTTTTTTTTTTTTTGTTTTTTTATTTTTTTTGTCTTTTTGTACTTTCTTGTTCCCCCCCCCCCCACCCCCCACCCCCCCCCCCCCCCCCCCCCCCCGCCCACCCCACACCCCCCCCCCCCCCCCCCCCCCCCCCTCCCCCCCCCCCCCCCCCCCCCAACCCCCCCCCCCCCCCACCTCCCCCCCCCCCCCCCCACCCCCGCCCCCCCCCCCCCCCCCCCGCCCGCCCCCCCCCCCCCCCCCCCCCGCCCGCCCACCCCCCCACGGCCCCCCCCCCCAGCAAACCCCCCCCCCCCCCACCCTCCCCGCCCAACCCCGCCCCCCCCCACCCCCCCCCCTCCCCCAGCCACCCCCCACCCCCCCCCCAACCCACCCCCCCACCCCCCCCCCCTCCCCCGCCCACCCCACCCCACCCACCCCCCCCCCACCCTCACCAACTCCCCCCCTCCCCCCCCCCCCACAGCCCCCCCGCGCCCCCCCACACCCCCCCCCCCCCCCACACCCCCACCCCCGCCCCCCAACCCCCACCCCCCCCCCACCCCCCCCCCAGCGCCCCCCCCCTACCCGGAGCACCCCCCCAGCCCGCGGCCTCCCCCCGACCGCCGCCCCACCCCCCCCCCCGCCCCCCCCCCCTCCCCCCGCCCCACCCTCCCCCCCGCCTCCCCACCTCCACCCTCCCCCCCACCCCCCCCCCCACCCCCCCCCCCCTCCCCCCGCCCCACCACCCACCGCCCCCCCGCACCCGACCCCCCACCCCGCGCCACGCCACCCCCCCCCAAGTCCCCCGCCACGACCGCCCACACCCCACACACCCCCCGCACCCCCCCCCACCTCACCCCGACCCCCCCCCCACCACTACCCACCCCCCACCCCCCGCCCCTCACCCGCCCACCCCCCCCCCCACACCCCCCACCCCCCCCCGCCCCCCCCCCGGCCCACACCCCCCCCCCCCCTCCCCAACCCTCCCCCCCCCACCCCCCACACCCCCGAAACGCCCCCCCCCCCGCCCCCCCCCCCCCCCCATCCCCCCCCCCCCCCCCCCCCCCCCCCCCCCCCCCCCCCCCCCCGCCCCCCCCACCCCCCCCCCCCCCCCTCCCACCCCCCCCCCCCCCCCTCCCCCCCCCCCCCACCCCCCCCCCCCCCCCCCCTCCCCCCCCCCCCCCCCCCCCCACCCCACCCCCCCCCACCGCCCCCCCCCCCCCCCCCCCCCCCCGCCCCCCCCCCCCCGCCCGCCCCGCCCCGCACCCTCACGCCCCCCGCCCCCCCCCCGCTCCCCCCCCCCCCCCCCCCCCCCCCCCCCCCCCCCCCCCCCCCCCGCCACCCCACCACGCCTACCCCCCCTCCCCCCACCTCCCCCCCCCCCCCCACCCCCCCCCCTCCCCCCTCCCCCCCCCCACTCGCACCACCCCCCCCCACCCACCCCCCCCTCCCCACCCCCCCCCCCCCCCCCGCCACCCACCCCCCCCCCCCCCCCAACGCCCCACCCCCCCCCCCCCCCCCCCCCCCCCACCCCCCACCCCACCCCCCCCCCCCCCCGCCCCCACCCCCACTACCCCCCAACCCAACCCCCCCCCCCCCCCCACCCCACCCACCCCCCCCGCCCCCCCACCCCAACCCCCCCCCCCCCCCCCCCCCGACGCCTCCCCCCCCCCCGCCACCCCCCCCCTCACCCCTCTCCCCCCCCCACACCCCCCCCACCCGTACCCCCCCCCCCCCCCCCCCCCCCCCCCCCTCCCCCCCCCACCGCCACCCCCCCCCCACCCCCCCCCCGCCCCCCCCACTCCCCCCCCCACACCCCCCCCCCCCACCCCTCCGTCCCCCCCCCACCCCCGCCCGACCCCCCCCCCAAGCTCCCGCCGCCCCCCGCACTCCCCCCCCCCCGAGACCCCCCCCCACCTCCCCACCCATCACCGTCCGCGCCCCCAGCACCCCCCCCCCCCAACCCCCCCCACCCCCCCCCCCCCGTCGAAACCCTCCCCCCCCCCGACCCCCCCCACCCCCCCACCCCCCCCCCAGCCGCCCACACCCCCCCCACCCCCCACCCCGCCCCCCCATCCCCCCCCCGCCCCCCCACACCCCCCCCACCCCCCCCCCCCCCCCCCCAACACCCACAACCCACACCCCCTCCCGCCCCCGCAGCGCCCGCCCCCCAGCCCCCCCCCACCCCCCCCCCCGCCCCACCCCCCACCCCCGCCCCCCCCCCCTCCCCCCCCCCCCCCCCCCCCCCCCCCCCCCCCCCGCGCCCCTCCCCCCCCCCCCCCCCCCCCCAACAACTCGCACCCACCGCTCCCCCACCCCCCCCCCCCCGCCCCCTCCCCCCCCCTGCCCGCCCCCCCCCGCCCCCCCCCCCACCCCCCCCCCCCACCCCCCCCACTGCCCCTCATCCCCACTCCGACTGCCCTCCACCCCACCCCCCCACCCCCGCCCCCCCCCCCCCCAACCGCCCCCCCTCCCCCCCGCCCCCCCCCAACCCTCTCCCCTCCTCCCCCCCCCCCCCCCCCCACCCCCCCCCCCCCCACCACCCCCCCGCCCCCCCCCCTCCCCCCCCCCCCCCCCCCCCCCACCCCCCGCCCGCACCCCCCCCCCCTCCCCACCCCTCCCCCCCCCCCCCCCCCCTCCACCCCTCCCCCCCCCACCCCCTCTCCACCGCCCCCCCCCCCCCACCTCCCCCTCCCCCCCCTCCTCCCCCGCCCCCCCCCCCCACCCCCTCCACACCCCCCCCCCCCCCCCCCCCCCCCCCCCCCCCCCCCACCCCCCCCCCCCCCCCCCCCCCCCCCCCCCCCCCCCTCCCCCCCGACGTCCCCCCGCCCCACCCCCTCTGCTCCCTCCCCCCCCGCACCCCCCCCACCTCCCCCCTCCCCCCCCCCGCTCCCCCCCCCCCCACCCCACCCTGCCACTCCCCCCTCCGCCATTCGCCATCCTCCCCCCCCCCCACCCCCCCCCCCCCCCACCCCGACCACCTCCCCGGCAACCCGCCCACCCCCCCCCCCCACCCCCCCCCTCCCCCCACCCCCCCCCTCCCACGCCCCCCCCCCACCGTCCCCACCTCACCCCCTCCCCGCGCCCCTCTCGCCATCCCCCGGGCCAGCACCGCACCCCATTCCGCCCCCCCTCCTCCCCCCCCCCAGCCCCCCCCCCCCCCCCCCACCCCCGCCGCTCACCCCACCCCCCCCCACCCCGTCCAACCCACCCCCCCGCCACCCCCCCCCCCCTCCCCCCCCACCCCCCCCCCCCCCCCCCCCCCCCCCCCCACCCAACCCACCCCCCCCCCTCACCGCGCCCCCCCCCCCCCCCCCCCCCCCCTCCCCGCCCACGCCTCATCCCCCCCCCCCCCTCACCCCCCCCGCCCATCACCCCCCCCCCCCCCGCGGCCGCCCTCCCCCCCCTCCCCCCCCCCCCCCCACCGCCCCCCCCCCCCCCCCCCCCCCCCCCCCCCCCACCCCCCCCCCCCAACCCCCCCGCGCCCCCAAAACTATATTCAAAAAGTGGCTACCCTTCTCATCAATCTAGCTTTTGATTAAGTTCTATTCTTATGCAAAAAGCACATTAAAGTGGTAATGTCCAACACATTGTATTGGAAGATCCGCTGAGTTCATGCAGTGCTTGGACGCGTTTGGATTTGCGGTGTGCTATCCCGCCATCCCTTCATGGAAATGTCCAGACCCTTCAGCTGCGTGTCGAGAGTTCTCTCGCGCCCTGGGAGTCGTATGGATCCTATAGTCTGGTGTACCTATGTTTGAGCCCCCTCTTTAGAGCCTGCTGAGAGTACAGTGATTGCGGCCTTATTCGCTTACTTCTGAGATTCCCACAACCTCCCCCTCTAAGCTTCCATAGCTTAGGGTCAGCGAGAGGATGAGGCTAGAGCACGTAAGAAAGTGACGCCGTGATAACTGAGGCTGCTAGGACGAGGCTCGCTTGCCTGATGAGGAGGCGCGTCCTTTGAGGGCTTTAGAGTTAGTTGCTGGGCATATAGCTCCAGAATGGGATATAGAGCGGAAGGCATTGCGGGATTATGGTGTTTGCTGAGGAGGAATACTTAGGGTTGTCGCAATTATAGAGGTAGTGGATTTTTGGTAACCACACCACAAACTTGCTGATCATCGGCGCTTTGCCCCAAGTTGCTTCACAAACCACTCTCTTTTTTTCATTGTTTTTTATGCTTGGGGAAAAATTTTAACGACCTGTTTAATATCGTTTTTAGCAGCAGCTTTTATTTTCTGAAAACTGGCGGAGTCAATGGACCCCACTGAACCTCATGGCCGACGGCACCCTCGTGGCACGACGCCGCGTGGGTCTCATTTCCAAAACACTTATAAACTTGAAAATTTGGGTACTGATAGCGACTCCTATGAACGTCACGATGAATGGCAGGATGGACCGTCGTGTCCCCACGACGACAGTCACAGACCATTCACTAGAGCTCAAGTCTCTTATCGGTAGACGGCCAACAGGGACTGACCGTCGCAGCACGCGGCCCGTCACAGCTGCGTATCCCCAGGTCGGGGTCAGATTTCTGTTTTATTAAATAAGGGGCGTTTTTGGACTATGTCCTTGCTAATTATCACAGTATTTGGTTAAATGTTCAAATAAGTCTACTGACTTAGGGGTAAAAGAGGTACCCTTAAGTTAATTGGTGGTTTATTATTCGCCTACTTATTATCATTAATTAATATATTAATTAGGTAAAGGAAAGAGGGTTTTTTATAATAAAGAAAAAAGACTATCAAGATAAGGGAAACGGTAGAGCAGCGAGAGAACCGAAGAAGATAGCCAGGATTGTTGAGAAGAGCTTTTTGATCGAATTCTTCGGTAGGCAGTGTTATGGTTTTTACCTTTCGTAGCAAACTCTAATAGCGAATGCTTGTATTGGGAGTATTGTAAACCCTCTATATGCTTAATTGTAGGCTTTGTATAATGTATTATATATTGTGAAAATAAGCCATTGATGAAGCTATTGAATCCTAATCTTGAAAAAATCTCCTTGTTCATGAGAGCCTTATATTAAGAAGGCTTGATGACTAAAGTAATAGATGGATGATGCCATTAGTATAAAAGAAGGCTTTGATGCACTAAAAGAAGAGGTTAGAGGATCCGGTGTCCCGTTCCTACACCGGTATATAGAGATCGGGTGTCAGCTTCCGGCACCAGGATAGATATAGATCGGGTGTCCCGTCCGGCACCCTAGGATACGAATATGGATGGGTGTCACGTTCCGGCACCATTAGAAATATGCGGGTGATCGGGTCACGTTCCTACACCGAGGATAGAAATGATGAGCGAGTGCCACGTTCCGGCACCTAGGATAGAATATTGATCGGTGCCAACGTTCCTACACCAGGATAGCATGAGGATCGGAGTGCCACGTTCCGGCACCAGGAGTAGAATATAATAGGTGGCACGTTCCTACGACCAGATAAGTATGATGAGATCGGAGTGTCACGTTCTGACACCTAGGATAAAAGATAAGGAATCTTGAAATAGGTTAATATACTCAATCTAAGGAACCGAATCCAAAATGAGTATGGATTGAGGCTGATTCCTCATGGTGAAATTGGCGGTACTTATAAATGAGTTATAGAACTTTTTTTGCTACATGTGGAGTATTATAGTGATTTTACTGATATTATCTGATATATACTGTTTTATCTATTTTGATTGGCCGTCACCTACTCGTACCTGTTTTGTACTGACCCCTACTGTATGTTTCTATTCTTTGTTATAGGGGGAGTGCCGCAAGCATATCCGTCGTCTTCCTGCAACTCAACCGACTCTAGCCCGTCTACATTAACCCGATTTCCGGGTGAGCTAATGCCTTCTACTTGGACTGGATCTTCTTCCTTCATGTCTTGATGCCTTGAAGTCCTGCCTGACTAGCTTTTGTTATTTTTAGCTTCTTAAATATCTTAGTTTAAGAATTTTATCTAGTGTTCTGTGGATTATTCCAGAGTTTGGGAAATATGATGTTGAATTTTAGAAGTTATTGAATTATTTTCTGAATGACATTTAGTCTTCCGCAGACCAGCCTTCTGTTGATATTATATTGAAAGTGGTCAGGCTTGTAATTCGGTTGGTTTCGCTCACAGAGGAGGGTAAGTGTGGGGGGCCAGTTCTCGCCCTTTTTTGGGTCGTGACAAATTGCCATGTTTTTTTTTTTGTTTTGTGTGGGTCACTGGAAAGTGAGTGCTAGGTTTATGTCTTGAGTAGATCCCAATTCCACTTAGCTCTTTAGGGGTTTTTCTGCCTGTTTATTTTTCCCCAAGACACTGATTATTTTTACTATTGATCAGCATGGCTATATGTTGTGTACATATTTACCATGAAGCATGTATGGCTCAAAATGATATCCTGATAAATTAAATGAATGCATGACTAGGGCCATAGTAATGATAAATTGTTTGCTCTAAGCATGACATGATATATACAACCACTGCATGACCCTAAGTCTAAAATTTCGAACTAGTGTTCTGATAATCTGTAAGATTAGAGGATAACAGTGAGTTTGGGAATATTTGAATCTCCCCACTTTTGTACGGAGCTAAGACTTGCCTGGTTAGTCTTGCTACAAAGTAAGTTATAATAGACAATAGGAATGGATCATAGTGCCCTTGTTCATATGCTAATTTTTTTAGCCTAAATAACAAAACAATCAAATTTAATCCTCTCATATCCAATATTCGATCTTAAACTAGACCTTTCTTTTAACCCCAACGATCTTTTCTTGATAATGTGTTGTCCCGTGTCCCTTCCTTAGACCTTTCACCTCAGCTTATGCAAAGCATAAGTTGAGGGGGCTAATGCAGTAAACAACATTTTATGGCCCTGACTCAACGGGGGTGTTTTGTTTGGGACTGAAACTCATTGCAAAACCAATGATTGAGGGTGGCTATATCTGAGGGGGAATGCTCTGGAAAAAGTGGTGTTGAAAGATCAAAGACATAGAAAGAACAAAGTAAAGTGACTCAAGATCAGTTGAAATATAAATAAAAAAATAAAAAAAATCCATACAATAAAGTCTCAAGCTGACCTAGAGATACACATTGCATGCCCTGTAAAATTTCGAACTAGGTGTTTGAATGAATCTGTGATTCTAGATCACAAGTGAGTGTAGGAAGATTTTGACTGTCCACTATTTGCACTGAGCTAGATACTTGCCTGGTTAGTCCTTCTACAAGTAGTTGTAATAATAATTAGGAAAGGATCATAGGCCCTTGTTCAAATACCAATTTTTAGCCTAAATAAAAAAAAATGACATAATCCTCTTTATCCAAATGATTCGAGCTAATCTAGACCTTTCTTTGTACCCCCAACTGATCTTTCTGGGAATAATTGTTTGTCCCTAGGTTCTCTCTCCTTTAGACATTTCACCTTACCCGTAATTGCCTAAAGCAATAAGTGAGGCTGCTATTTTGAGGAATGCTCTGGAAAGGGTGGGTTTTGAAAGAACAAAGAGAGATGAAGAACAAAAGTAAAGTGACTCAAGAATCATTAAATAAAATAAAAAATAAAAATACAATAAATACAAGCAAGAAAAGAAGAGGCACTTTCACACATGAATAAAGAAGGGAAAAGATAAGCAAGGTGAAAGAATATGAATAATTGGCGAAATAATATGATAAAAAGTGGTAATGTTTATATCCCGATATGTCAAGAAGGGCAAAAAGTCACTAAAGTATACTCAATAACCCTACCGATTACCCCTGGGCCTATGTTGTAAGCTAGAAATAGGCCTAATCGTTATCCTAAAATTTGTATAGCGAAACTTAAAGCATGAAATAAGGGTGTAAAGCTTATGGAGAATATGTATGAAGTGAAATGAAATGAGTTGGTGAATCCTTTCTGAGAGTAATGTTGAACTAATCCTTATTACTCGAACTACTAAATCCATTGTTGAACAATGAGATATTTTTTTAAAGTAAGGACCTAGTTGCATACTGAAATATTAAAGCGAAACGACACATACGAACCTTGGTGAGAAATTGCAGAGGATGGTGGTATGGCTTGGTAAGTCCGTCATGGTAAGATTCCAGATAATCATGCCTAATCGTTATAGCATGATAAATCATGATGAGACTGATGGGGATTGACGCCAATGATTGCTAAGACTAAACATGGAGACTATTTTGTACGATGATTTTGTAGTGAGTCACAGGCGTCCTTGAGGACAAATAAACAAATTTAGTTTGAGGGTGTTGATATACCGTGTTTCACGGTAATTTATTAATGGCTTTTTACTAAGTTATGTTTGTCCCAAAATTCCTTTTTTGTATTCATTTTTATGTAAGTGTCTTTTTATTTGCAGGAAATCTGCTAAAAAGATGAAATCGGAAAAGGTTTTTTGACAAGAATGAGAAAAGTACCACCTACGGAGCTTGTTACGGTCCGTCTTGCCTGTCACCGTACATAGTGGCCATCGTTTAACGCTGCTTAAGAAGATGGGGATCTTACCAAGTGTGGGTTACCGAAGAGCGTGACGGACGTCAGAGCCATGTACGTCCATCCTGCTGTTTCATCATAAGAATCCCAGAAGTAGTCCGTAAACAAAATTCCAAGAGTTCAAGTTTTATTACATAGACCCTCAGGACGACCGTTGTTCCTTTGCGATTCGTCAACCTACCATTAGGGTTAGAAGAGAGACAAAGAAGAATTCGCAAAGTATGGAATACAAGTCCATGACCGTCCGTCATGACAACGACACCCCATTGGGAGGTCATCCGACCAACCGCGTTTAAAAAGATTTCCAGCAATGAGTCTTCTTTGATTAAGTTTTGTTTTTTAGAAATAGTAAACCCTCATTTTGTTTAGGTTAGACTCGTGGTGATTAGACTCTCTTAATAGTTAGACTCGTTGGTTTATTTTACCTTCTTTTGTGATTAGACTTTGTGATTATTAATACCTTTTGGGAGAAATCTTTAGTCTCCAATTAATTTCAGTAATTGATTGTTGGTGATTTTGTTGATTAATCAAGTGAATTGCTGGTTTTGATTTTTTCTCATTGAATTTATGCAGGAATTCTTATTTACATAGTCAATAATTGGTTAATTATGACTATGGTAACTAAATTTCAAACTAGGGTTGTGGGAACCGATGCGAATAATAAGAAAAAACAAAAAAAAAATAAAAGCGAACTAAAATAACAATTCTAAATAGTGTTTTGTATGTTATTGATAAATTCGTTCTCTTTGAATCATTTTAAATTAACGGATGGCCAATGTTAGAACTACCTAATGCTACTTCTTGACCAATAGGTAATACTAGGAAAAAAGTATCAACAAATAAATGATTTAGTGATGACTATCTAATAGGCTCGTATTGATGGTACGAGTAATAACTCAGTCAAACATTCGAATACGAGATCTTATAGACGTAAAGGTATGGTTTTAATAAGGCAACACGCCTAGCCGGACCAAGGTGCTAGTGAAATTTTCTAGATCCGGACCAAGGATTTAGAATACATAACTTATCACTTTGCATCAAGACCTAGGAAATAATTGTCCGACCCAAAACGGGCCGCGACTGGCACCCCACTTATCCTACTATTTGACACTAACCACCCAATCCAATTCCAACTTTCAATACCATAAATAAGCAAAATATAATGCGGGGAAACTTAAACTCATTCAGAAAATCGTTAAATAACTATCAAAACCCAATACTTATTATCTTCCCAAATCTAAGTCCTCACCACAAGAACAATCTATCCTCAAATTATAATCTAAGATACTAAGAACCTAAAATAAAATAAAAATCTAGTCCATTCCTGACTTCACGGCATCAAGACAGAAGAAATGATCGAGTCCAGCTAGAAGCATAGCTCACCCTAGAGATCCTACGGTGATTAAGACTGGCTAGAGTCTTGCGGTTGAGATTGATAAGCGCGATGGTACGTTGCTGCACTTCCACAATACACAAGAAAAACAATGTTACAAGTAGTGGGCAGTACAAAAACACATGTACTGAGTGTATCATCGGCCACTCAAATATAAAAAAAAAAAGTTTAATATCAGATAATATCATAACAACTATAATACTCACCTGTAGCACCAACAAGTACTGTAACTCATTAAATAAATATGCCAAGGTCACCAGAGGACTCAGCCTCTATAACCATATCTTTTGGAAACATAATCTTTAGATTGAGTATCTTACACTTTCAAGATTCAGTATCTTTTCTACAGATCCTTGCGTGTCGGAAAACGTGACACCTCCGATCCTCATCTACTAATCCTGGTGTCGGAACGTCACCCCTATCCATTTCAAAACTAATCCTGGTGCCTGAGGAACGTGGCACTCCGAATCCCTCATTCTATCCTGGTGTGTCGTTTTAACGTGAACAGCCCTATCCATATGCTACCTTGTTCGCGGTGGCACGGGGGTGGGGCCTCCGATCCCATTCTTCCTGGTGTCGGAACGGACCACCCGGGGGGGCCGCTTCCATATTGATCGTGGTGGCCGGAACCCGTTGACACCCACCTCTAACCTCATTATTTTTAGTTTATCAACCTCTTTTTATATTTACAAGGCTCATCATTAACAGAGGTTTTCAGATTAAAAATTCAATAGCTCATCATGCTATTCATCATCACAATATATATTAACTCATCTCTAGTTTCATCGCAATTATATTAATTAAAACATCAGGCATACACACAATTAATCCTATAAAGGGTTACAATACTACCAATACAGCATTCGCTATTAAGAGTTTACTTATGGAAATAGCCATAACACCATAATCCTAACCCCACCGAAGAAATCGCGATCAGCAATCTAATCTTCCTCAAGCCCATTCTTCCCCTCTCTTGATCGATCGTTTCTCGCGTCTCTCTTTGTCTTTCTATTTTTCTTATTCAAACCCTCTTTGTTTTACCTATTAGCATATGTAATATAAAACGATGATTAATAATCCCCCTAATTTAACGCAGGTTACCTCTTTTTAACCCCCCAAGGAATTAGACTTATAAACATTAACCCACTACTTTATCAATTAAATCAGGAATAGTCCAAAACGCCCCGTAATTACTCACAGAAATCTGACCCAGCCTGGAATAACGCACCTATGACGGCCGTTGTCCTGCGACGGTCCGTCCTGCTGCTCCCGTCACAGCGTCAGAGACTGATTTCGGAATGGCCTGTGACGGTCTGTCGTGCCCTACGACTTTTGCTCCTGCATTCCGTCGTGACGTTCAGAGAGTCGATCTCAGTACCTTTTTCAGATTCTAATGTTTTTGGAACGAGAACCCCCTCGACGTCCTCGTTTCCCCTGAACAGGTCCGTCGTGGGATCCTCGTCTCAGCTAGTTTTTCCAGAATAAATCTGTTGCTCAAACGACTCAATCGATCGTTCCAATAATTGTTATGTTTATAATTATCAAGTATAACCCTGTAAGGAACACGTAAACCCTAGTTACTTTTATTAATTGTTACAATCCGACATTTGAATCTGTTATTGTCTCCTTTTACTTTAGCTAGTATAGTTTCATCCATTTAAATAAACCCCTTTTGTTTTAGTGTCTCCTTTTTTCCAGGAATAATTGACTAAATAGTCGTATCATAGATTGAAGTTAAGTCTGAACTATTTTCCTTGTGGGAACGATCCTATCCTCATTAGTTGGGTTCTTTACTTGATACGACCGCTTTACTTCTTATTTGAGAAGTAAATTTAAGCGTATCAATAACTCTTATGGTTTTCATAGTTATAGTTTCATGCCATTCCGACCAACTATCCCAAGTCCATCATTTTTCTCAAGAAGGGCACCATTACGGTCAACCAATCAAATCTTCTATTAACCTTCTTTTCATATTCAAGGTTTTGCATACTTAAACTTCTTTTGATAATAAAGGTTACAAAAAAGGTCTTTCATATAAGGGAACCTACTTTACGTCTACCGATCATAGACTTCAATTCTTCATTCATTCTTACACATACATGTCAAGGGTGGCTAAGCCTACCAAGTCAAGAGATCACATTCACAAAACTTTCATATATCAAGGCGAAGGCACCAAAGTTTACCAAATCCAAGAGATCATAATTTATAAGCTTTCAGCTACCATGAAAAAGGACCTAAGTCTACCAATCAAGACACAATATCATTCTATAAAGGCTCTCCCTAGTTAATCATCATCATATATCAAAAACTAGAGAGGAAATACATTAATTCATACCGTTATAATAAACACCCATTAGAATTCTATAAGACCAATACAATGAGCCCCTTCACTTAGACCTCACACAATACCACTATCACTATCAACATCGTTACGTGTCACTAATGATGTCGACAAGGCCATGTTCATAACGTAATATTAAGCTAAAAACGCCAACACACATAGTGGGACCGATAAAATTCAATATACATTCTATGGCTAACAAGGATTTTCCTCCAACAACAGAGCCTTCAAATCACTATCATCATCATTCCTTAACCCTTTCAACCAATTTATATAACAAGAGCTCTTAACAATATCAACGTACAGAATTAAGCCAAAAATCAATCATAACAATGATCCTACAACATTCAATATAGACATAAACATTGTAAGGCTATTTATGAACAATTCTACTATGATATATACATATTTTAATAGCCTTATACAATCTACAAATGAATCCAATAAGATTAAGACATGATCAACCCACTTTAGAGCAAAAATTAGGAATTCAAGGAATACATGAATTCATGGAAACTTTGATCTTCAAACCACCTATTAACATAAATGACTTCATAAAACATTGATTTAAACCTTTTTATGCAAGAACGCATGATTATAATTCAAAATACGATTTCAAGGTTTTATAATATTTTTGAAAAGCCTTTAAAATTGGCTCCTTCAACGAGAGAAGAATCAAGGATGAAATCATTATACCTTAATTTAATAAATCTAATGAAATTGAAGAAGAAACTAATGAAGAACTTCAAACCTAGCTTCAACTGAACTTCCAGCTCTCTTGGAGGTTTGGGAAAAACTTCTTTTGTTCTTGGAGTTTGATTTTGAATAATGAAGTCTAAGTCTAGGTTTTTGAGTTATAAATAACCCCAAAATAACCGTCTAGGACTTAATTAGGATATTGGGTGAATTATCCAAAACACCCTCACCTTGGACGAGATACCTGCAGAAATTTGCATGTGTAAAACGATCGTTTCCAACTACTGGCCATCGTTTGATCGCTGAGATATCCTGTTGGTACATAGTTTTTATCAGAGGTTCAACATTTTCATGGTATGATCAAATAAATAAGTGTGTATGTATTCCCCCCATTGTTGGGGCATCGAATGAACAAATGAGTGTTGGTTGAGGGTTGACATATGGACAATTTTGGCAGCTTCTTGCCAAGGATTTGGGTCCTTTTCTAGGACCCTTATGGTGGTCCTTGAGGAGTCCTACCAAAAAGTTTCCAACCTAGACCTGTTCATATAGGTGTTGGTGTCCTCTGTTATCAATTTGATCACCAAACAACAAGTAAAACATCCAAAAGCACACAAGCACACACCACAGCTAACATCCTAACTTCTTGGTCTTTATTTGATGTTTGACTTCCAAACTCTTCAAACTGACTTCTAATGATAACAGTAATTATTTTAACACATTATTAACTCTTAAACCATATGATATACTCTAATTTAACCTAGTTCGTTTTGAGGGTCATAACACATCCTATGATTAAACAAGTGGCAACTACCCATGTCTCTTAATGATAAGACAAGTGTCGACTATAGTATCATTTAAATATAAGAAAAATTAATATTAACATATATTCCTCCAGATTTATCCTTAGGACGGATGGGATAAGTGGCAACCACCCATGTACCATCCCTATGTGCCCCCGTTGGATGATTATTTGTATAGATTTTATCTAATGGATCCACGAAAGATAGAAGTTTATGGTCTCATCTTGGCATGACACCCCTTTTCTCTGTGGTAGACATTATATTCCAAGTTATAACTCCTATGGTCTTATATGTCGGTTAAGACTACTTCCTACAATATATAATATAACTAAAGTAACATCAAGAAGTATATCACATTTGTTCAAAATATAGTTTTTACTTTCATTGATCATGAATACGATTTGTCTTTTCTAACCCCCGTGTCTTATATTTAGACTTGGTCTTTTCATATCACAAAAATATCCTTTTTAGCATGGTTTCATAACTATATGTATTCTATCATAATTGGTGCATTTTTATAGTAAGACATACTCCTTAGCACATGTTTTAAGAATGTGGGTCTACGCTCCTATCCTCCTGTCAAGACTAAGGATCCATACTTACCTACTAGTATATTGGGTAGTCCTCATTCCGAGACTACAGGACTTTACATTTTGTTAAACTGATCTACAGTTTTTCCTCCGAGCACTTCTATGTACAGATGTCCCCCCCCCAAATTTTGCGACTTTCCATTAAAAAGTATTATCCGTCCTTTTAGAATTCTCTCTTTTCATAATTTTATGTTAAAATCTCTTTACTGTGTATTATTTTGTATGATGTATGCTAATGGGCTTTCACAAGGACTTTTGAGGTCTTGTTCTCTATTTATTTTCTAGGGTATATTTTGGGTCATGACAACAGTGTTGAGTATGAAAGTTGATTTGCTGACAATGGTGTGTATTTTAGTAGTGATGTACGTGAGGAGATTCATGAGTTGATGGATGTAAAGATGAGTTTTCAAAGAGAAAAGAACAATAAGATTGGTCCTGCGTGAAATAGATCTACAACTTACAACAGTCAAGCTGACTAGATTTATCTTTTGATGAAACCCAAGCATGTCAAATAAGGGTTGAAGGAAGATTAAAAGGGGATGAACATTATCATTCAAGTTCTAGTGATGACAGTTAGGAAATACATGAACATTAGTTTAGTAATAAAGTTTTTGAATATCAAAGAGCAAATTTACCAAGCTTTTAAAACTTATATAGAAGGAATAGGGAAATAAATAATAAATTTTTCCATGATACTACTTCAAAGAATTTTTTGTGGTAGTTGGATATGGTCATTGTAGACGTGAATACAATTAGAAGA
This sequence comes from Solanum habrochaites, assembly GCA_027704765.1. NCBI lineage: Eukaryota > Viridiplantae > Streptophyta > Magnoliopsida > Solanales > Solanaceae > Solanum > Solanum habrochaites. Next base: position 41,950,853 of record JAKWJA010002500.1, read on the forward strand.
GTAGTAAGTAAACGTTCTCTCATAAAAGGATTCAATTAGAGAAGTGTGTGGATGAGACATGAAAATATAAAATTTGATGCAAGCATCATTGTCCATGACTTTCATGTGGACTTATTTCCAACACAAAAACATGACATCATCATAAATACATACAATTTAAGGCATACTTGTAAGAACAAAACTAAAAATTATTTGTGTAATGCAAAGTTTATATCTACTGTGTTTAGAGAAATGATTACTAAGAACCCAAACAAAAGAGTTGTAAAGTTACAAGATTTAATTGGGAAAACGTTTAACTTTCATGTTGGAAAGACTACTATTAGGAGGGAAACAACAAATGTGTTGAATGATATCATAAGTTCTTATGCTGCATATTTTTTTAGAATTTTTGACTACAAAGATGAATTTTTAAGGATAAATCTAGTGAGCATTCTTGTTGTTAAATTTCGTGAAACTAATGCACTTGGAGGTAAGTATTTCAGAGTTTGTACATTTGTGTTAATGCATTAATAAAAGACTTCTTAAGATGTAGAGAGTTCATATGTGTAGATGGTTGTTTGGGAAACTCACATATAGCCACTCACAAATAGACTAATTATCCTTCATATCTATAGTTTGATAATGACTATTCGTAGGTGAATATTATAGAGAGGAGAGAGGTGGGCAAGATTGGAGAGAGGAGAGAGGCGAGCGAAAGAGGGTAAAGGGTGGAAGAGAGATAAATTGTATATGTATGTCAGTTAGATATTTGTATATTATACATATGTATTTTTATATATGGAAAGTGAGATTGAGAGAGGGAGGAGAGAGGTGAGTGAGATTGGGAGAGGAAGGATAGATGAGAGCAAGATTGTGAGAGAGGTAAGCGAAGAGGGAAAGAGTCGAACAGAACTAGAATTTATATCATATATATTATATTATAATATAATATAATAATAGAGTTAGATAAATTGTATATTATACACTGCACTTTTATAATGGCCAGAAAGATTGGATAAAGAGGAATAGAAGGTACGGAAGAATGGGAGAGGATGGAGAGGCATTCAGAGGGGGCAACTGAGTTGAAAGTGGTACGTGTATATGTTATATTGGGTTAGATCCACTTGTATATTATACATATGTAGATGTATTAACTTCCCAATTATACATTATACATCGTGGCTACTTTATATCACTCGAAGTTCACCGACATATTAATGTTAATATTACTCGCAGGGGTATTATAGCAAAGATAACGATACTGACAGTTAAGTATATAAAGTTTGCAACCGGTAATTTTTCCTAATTACATGAGTTGTAGAAATCATTTTTAATTTTATGGACAAGATGTAAAACCAGATGGTCCCCACTTTGTTGTGCATTAGTTTTTTTGGCTTAAAAGAAAATCATGGATATTGTTTATCGTGATGTTAAAGGAATATCTAAGACTAGAAGATGATAAATATATCATACTGACAAACATATATAACATGTAAGTGTAATATTTTATTTTTTACTTGTATTTATGATATTTCATGTTGTATTTGTTAGTATAAAATTACTTGATCAATTACAAAGATTATTTTCAACAATTCAACAAATTTCACTGTTGCTTAGCATAAAATCTATGCTAGGCACATGCGAACTAATTGGGCTAAGGACTAGAGAGGTCTTAAAAGAAGACAACATTTTTTGTTTATTTGAAAGTTTACTTTGAATCTTAATTGACGAAAAATTATTGAGAAGATATAGTAGCTTGGTCCAGGAAAAATAATGGTTGATTTAAAGAACTACAAGATAAGTGATGATATAAAGTTTTCTTTAATACTCAAATAAGTTGTGATAACAATACTGAAGTTGTTAAGAACATGCCTAAACCTCTTACTCCCACATATATTCGTAGCTTATTGGGATTGGCTGGTTATTATCGGAAGTTCGTGGAGGATTTTTCTTCCATTGCTGCCTCACTAAAATCTTTGACTAAGAAGAAGGCTAAGTTTGAATGGACGAAGTCTTGTGAAGGTGTCTAGGACTCACAGATAGACCATTCACTCAGCCCCGGTGCTTACTTTTGCCTATAAGGTGTGGTGGAGAAATTGCACTGTGTTATTGTTGCTGCATTAGGGTTGTTTTTGGGGGTTGTGTTGTTATTATGTATGGTGTAAGGTAATAGCTTATGCGTCAGACAACGCACGGTTCATAAAGTCTTATCCACTCATGGACTTTGAGTTTGCTGTCTGGGTTTGCAACGGAAAATTTATTGAGGCACTACATGTATGAAGTGCATGTTGATGTGTTCAAAGACCACAAGAGTCTCCAACACGTGTTCACACAGAGAGAGTTGAATCTATGTTAGTGGATATGGTTTGAGATATTGAGGGACTATGACATGAACATTCGCTACCATGAAGGTAAAGCTAATGTTGTAGTTGATGCTTTCAGTACGATGACCATTTTGGAGTACATACAACGTTGAGGATTGGAAGACGGAGTTGTTGAAAGATGTACATAGACTTGCCCGACTGGGTGTGCAGTTAGTTCACTTTACTAGTGGGGGTGTTTCAGTTAATCCTAATTCTGAGTCATCCTTAGTAGTTGAAGTCAAGGAGGGTCAGCATCTTCATCTTGTATTGATAGAGCTGAAAAATTCAGTGTTGGTTAAGATGAATGAGTCTTTTGCTTTGGTACATGACGACATACTTAGGTACCAAGACAGGATGTGTGTACTAGATGTGGATGATATGCGGACAAGGATCATTGCGGAGACCTATCCTGATACTCTATACATCAAGGTTCCACCAGGGTGGTACATATCTTACATAGGATCGCTTGGTTGGATGCATGTAAGAGGACCTTGCATATTATTGCCAAGTGTCCTAGTGTAAACTGGTTAGCCAAAAATCTTAGCCTCTGCCGTCTTACTCAAGTTATTGAAGTTCACACGTTGCAGTTGAGGCCATTAATATGGAAATTGTGGGTTGGTGTTCCAGACTAGGAGCCTATGACATCCCAATAGTGTGTTTAATGTGGACGAATTGACTAAGTCTACACACTATATCGCTGTGAAGGCTACTCACATAGCCAATGATTATGGGGAACTCTACATTGATGAGATGGCATGGGATTCCTTTGTCTATCATTTCATATAGAAAAGATCAGTCCACTTCACATTTAAGGATATCCTTCCAAAAGAGCTTAGGCAAGAAGGTGAAGATTAGTACTACCTTTCATCCTCAGACAGATGGGCATGCAGAGCGCACCATTTATACATTTCAGGACATGCTGAGGGCATGTGTGATTGACTTCAAGGGTAGTTGGAATGACCATCTGCCTTTGATAGATTTCTTGTAAAATTATAGATATCACTCCAGTATTGGGATGTCACCGTTTGAGGCATAGTATGGTAGGAGGTGTAGGTCTTAAGTTTAGTGGTTTGAGGTTGGAGAGTCATCCATTTTGTTTTTTTAGATCATTCAAGAGGTCTTAGCGAAGGTCAGGGTGATTATGGGACATGTTTGCTACTTCTTAAAATCGGCAGAAGTCTTATGTAGATAATAGAAAACGTCTCTTAGAGTTTGATGTTGGTGACCAAGTAAGTCTATTTGAAGATAACACCTATGAAGGGGGTAATGAGGTTTTGCAGGAAGGGGAAGTTGAGTCCGAGGTATGTTGGGTCATGTAATATCCTATAACATGTGGGAGAGGTTGCCTATGAGTTGGCATTTCCTGCGGAACTAGCTTCTATTCATCCAGTCTTTCATGTCTCTATGATAAAGAAATGCCTAGGTGATCCAGCATCGATTCTACATGTTAAAGGAATTGTGGGAGGAATTATGTTGTTGATGTTGGCTACGTGGAGGCCGCCGCCGATATTGAATATTCCACGCTACCCCATCTTTTTTAGCTCTTGATTTATACTTCCTACTCATAATTCGAAGTTTCATTATCTCTCCATTCTTTGTTTTAGTGCTTGATTTGTTAGTACTATGGTTTATCTGACAGCATTACCAAATAGTTTATGTATTGTCATTAGGGACTATGCCTTGGGGGGGGGGGGGATAATGTACAACCCTGAAAAATGGCTATGCTAACATAATGCTTTTTTTGTTAAATTTTTTTTTTTTTGTCGATAATGCCTATATTAGACGGTCACACGAATTAACTGTGCTAGAACCAGACCTATGAACCCTTACGACAGCCAAAGACAGTTAAATTACATTTTAAATTTCTAACTTCGGGTGTTAGTTGATCTAGGAAAAGAGGTTGGGCAAACCATGTAGGTCTCCCGAATATTAATATTTAACTAAGATGATTTCCTTTATTTCACTAAAAAAAAAGGGGAATCTTTAAGGTTAGCCAGGGTCTAAGGTTAAAATGGTCTTTTTCCCGCGAAGGTGTATCGTAATACCCTAAATTTGAGAACTTCACTACAAAAAATTTGAAACAAAAACTAATCAAAAATGGTAGCAAAGAAGGAGATTTTTCCTCAAAAGTTTGGTGTTGAAACTGATTTGGACTTGACTGTTTTGACACCCAATTTGATCGACCTTTAACCATATTTCGAATTTAAAATTACTATATTAAAATTTACCGAAAGTTTTGAAGGTGTAGTCGATTTTTCGAAAAATTATAGAATTTTTAGTATCGTTTTAATATAAAATTTCTAAATATTATTTTACTACATTTTACATGATTTTCAATTATATATAAATATTTAATATTATGAGTATTTTAATAAATAGTATTCCTCACAACACTTTCCATAAAAGTAAGTTAAATTCGAGCCTATTCTATTCTAATTTATTCAATTCGAGCCACTCCACTTTCAATTTTATTCCAATCAAAGCGACACCATTTAATTTCAATTCTAGCCAATTTTAATTGCAATTGTTAGCCATTCCTATTCATCCAGGGTGTTCATACAATCTCATGTTTTAAATCTCACCATCTATTTTATTAAGTTGAAGCTTACCATGCATCGTCTATTAAATCACTTTTGAGATCAATCTTCTTTTTTCTCTATTTGACTATCAAAGATCAAAAGTAAGAAGATTTTAAATTTTTCACTCTCTTCTCCCTCCCTCTCTTTGGCAGCATCAGCCGCCAGCCCCTCTCTCTCCCCATTCTTTTCTGGCAGCCGCCTCCCCTCTCCCTCTCCCTCCCTGCGCGACCCCTCTTCTTTTTCCCCCGGCCAGCCAGCAGCTGCTAGCCGCCGCTTTCTCCCTCTTGCCGCGCCCCCTTCTTACCTTCTCTCCAATCGTCTTCCCGCTCCCCTCTCCCTCTCCATCTTCGCGTCCTCCCCCTTTTACCCATCTTTGTTTTTTTTTTTTTTTTTTTCTCTCCGATGTTCTTTTCCGGCGGAAATCACGACGTGAAACCACCATCCGCTGCAACAACAGCGACATGCACAAACCCAACAACACACCAGCAGCAAGCGTACAGTCCGCTCCCCTCCCCCCTTCCTCTCTCCAGGCACCCGCCTCTCTTAGTTCTCATTGCTCTCTTTTTCCACCATTTCTTTCTTTCCCTTCTTCTCCTTCCCTTCCCCTCTTGTCTCTCATATTTTTGCAGGCGACAGCGGACGATGACCGCCATGGATAAACCGTATCTCTAGCATTGACGGAAGTAGCACCACCAGCGAGAAGCTACGTCCAATGCCCGTCCTCGCATCATCTTATCTCCTTTTTGCCGAGCAGCGCTTGTGCGTGCAACAAAAACATTAGCATCCAAGATGAGGAATCCGGTGGTGCGAACATCCTCCGCAGTTACAACGTGGCCAGAAATTCCGCAAGGAAAATATGGAAGTCTGACATAGTCTTCTAAGAGCTATTACATATCCCTATGGATCCGTCAGTATGTGTTTCTCTATGTTCCTTCTTTCCTAAGTGCATTCACGTTTGTTAAGATAAATTTGGTTATTTTAATTACTTACTTGTTCATATTTTTGTTGTCAATTGTTAATGACTTTTTTGCCGTTGGTATGTTCTTGGATCATTGCTCTTATAATCCGTTATATATCCCTTCTTGTTAGTAGTGCTTTGCTTCTTGGTTTGCATCATGATTAAATTATTTTGATCGTTTCTTATGGTAGATTGAAACAATATTATTTTGTTTGCACTCGTAGTAATTGGACGAAAATTTCTTCTTATTTTTCATATTGTTTTGTATGAAAGAAATAAATAATAATTGGTTGATTTATTCACTTTAAAACTGTGAGAATTGTATTTGTAATGATATAAGATTTGGGTATTCCCTTCCTTTTTTTCTATAGTTTTCATTATCGCATGCTAAACTCTTCTTTTATCTTTCTCCCTATTTTGAAAAAATGACCTTATATTTGGGAAACTAATGTATATAAAATCTATGTTTTCACACTTCTTTTTTATGGAAATATATTTCTTACCTGTTCATGGGTTGGTAATGATTTTTCATTTTTGTTTTTCTTATTTTGGCCCCTCTTTAATATGAAAACCTTATTACGCTTCCTAATCTGATTTCGTAGTTCTTTAATAGGTTAAAAGCATTTGTTTGATCTTCATTCTTTTAGGTAAAATTCATATTGTCTTCTAAAGTTATTATATATTTATTTTTGTTAAGATAATTTTAAATATTTTCCTGATTTTGGCTCCTTTATTTAAGTACTATGTAATCATTTATTTTCTTACGTTGCATTTATTTGTTAAACAATAGTTAAATAAGTTTGCTGATTTGACGTCCTTCAATAAAGGAAATGATTATAATTAATTTCCTTAAAAATATTTTAGTTTTTCTTATTTCTTTCCCCCCGTTGTTGTATAAAAATAAGAACCCCCTCCCGTGTCAGTATTTAATCAACCTCAATTCACTCCTCCTCTCCCACAACACAGATGTTCTCATAGTCCTTACCTCATACTAATTCGCTACTCTTAAACAAATTAACATTCTGGTGTTCTTCCTTGCTACTGTTCTTGGGTCTTTGCTTTGTTAGAATAGAAGTTTGGAGTCAACTCGTTTTCATTGCTAACCATCCCTTTCTGCTCAAAAAATCTTAGTATTTTCCTTTTGCATTCCATACCTTTACGAAGTCTATTGGTCTATTCTCTACGGATAACTGCTTGTAAACAATTGCATATGTGCCGCCTCTTGTCTAAATCATGTGATTATTGGTGTTGCCATTGACCTGTTTTGGCAGATTCAAACGTGAAGTGAAAGTTGAAGATATTACTTTGTTCATATAGTTTAAGCCATATATGTCTTTTTATTTATTTTATTTGAAACCTTTTTTTGTGATATTTGTATAACTCAAAGCTCTCATATATAAAAAAATATATTAGGATCGTCTAAAGGGGAGGGGAATGTATTGTTAATCATCTCTTTGAAAACTTACCTGCGTTTAGAGAGCATGCCAATATGGCTTGTAACTTGCTTGATAAGCCTTTGTTGATAAAACCAACTTTAATTTCTAGGTAAAATAAAAAATAAGTAAGATTCAATTCTACAGATCACTCGATTAAGGTTTGGAACTAAACCGTGTCTAAAGTGTTGATTGTCTCTTGCATGTAACTTTTATTTGATATCAATATAATAATAAAATCAACCCTCAGATTCTTCATTGTTTAGTTACCTTCTCTAAATAATTATTTTTGCCATGTATAGAAATCTGCCTGGTTTTATTTAATAAATATTTGGTTTTTCATGCAAATCATAGAATAAAATCAACAATCTAACTTCCTCACATTCATTACACGGTTTTCCTAATTTAGTTTATTTGCTCTTAAGTGATTATGGCTCTAAAAGTATTGGTTTACTATCCTTTCTGCATTTTAAAGTAATTTCTTAAAACTATGTTTTTCACCTTAAACTAAAATCCATCAATCTTTTTAAAATATTATTAAATTTTCTGCATTAAAATAAACTAGTCGCTACTTATATAATGTTCCCTGCAGCAATTATAAATCAGACTTGTTGTTCTTAAAATAATTTTCTACCTTAAATAGATAAAATCTGTTGTCCTTAAAATAATTTTCTTCCTAACAAATTAGTCTCCTGTTATAAATCGTTTTGTTTCTAGCATAATACTTATTCGACTCTGTTTTTAAATATTTTCATGTGTAATCCTATATCCTTTGCTACTTGAAAAATAAAATAATAATCTATCATGTAACTATTTGTTGCTCACCTAAAGTTACACTAAATGTATTCCATGGTCATATTTTACCCTCCATTAATCTTTGTTTTTGTTATCGTAACTTTGTATGCTCACACACTAGCATGAAACCTTCACCAATTAATTTTGTTTTCAAGCATGTCATGTAAATCTTTAGAGGCCAAATTGAAACTTACTGCTCTAAATGACCGTGTTGTCTGGTCTTGTTTTGTGACTTGGTGTCTAGGAGGGCCGTTATTCTATTTGGTCTAAACCCACCTTAAAGTCCAATCCTTCTGACCATAAGTTTGGGCGATTAGGCACCTTTTAGTAAGAAATGTGTGCGTTTGTTGTGTAGGGGTTGGCCCTACTGAGAATGACACCGCTCAGGCTTTAAAGACAAACTTTTGTTTTTGTCTGTTCTCTTCAACAAGCCTATCGGAAATACAAGAAAGTCGACGCTGATGCCAAAAAGTCTCTCTAGAGTTCTCCCTTCGCCTTTGTTCCCTTCATTTGTTGATTAATATATTTCAATTGGGCAAAGATTAAAAATACAAAAATTAAATATGTTTGCTTATTTATTTTGTCTCTTTTCTATTCCCCCGCTTATCGTTAATCTTATTAGTGTTTATTTATTGTTCCACTTAGTTTTGCCAGGCTTACGATAATTAATTAAATAAAATAGTAAATTTATTTCTCATTGTTTAATATTTTAATCACCTTGACAACGCGATATTTAATATTAATATATGATGAAGCATGAGTTATTTGTTTGATGTGTTTTATCATAGTCTCATATATAAAATAAATAAAAATGAGCTTACGTGTTATTTAATTCTATCAACCTCACCTATCCTCCGATATTTATTAATAAAAATAAAAATAGTCCTACTTGGTTTTAATATTGTTATCATTTTAGCAAGCTTAATAAAACTAATAAATGAAGTGATCTTATTTCTCTTTTAACCCCAATAGTTGGCATGAGATCGGCCCCCAGGACCAGCATTCGTGGGACCCTCGTAGGAGATTCCTAACCACCTTTTCCCGACGAATTGAACTCTTATCCCAATCTATTGCTCTTGACCCTTAGCTTAATTTTGCTAGGTTAGATAGGTGCCCTAAACACCTTAATTCGTTAGTGGCGACTCCAACTCAAATCTCAAAAAGCAGTTGTTTAGGTCGTCACAAAACCTAATTTTGTGTATGAAATTCGGTGCGACAGTAATGGCCCTCCGCTTGGGGAGTTAGGGGCTTACCATTGACTGTTTCCTCTTACTATTGGTCGGTTACTTGTAATTTTATTTATTCATTATTTCTTAGGTATAGTATCATGTTTATAATATTTTTTTTGTCTTATTTTACGTCTTCTCTCCATGGTCCCACCCCCCTTCCCCTCTTCGGTATTTGGTTCTTCCCATGTTTCATTTCACCGTCTCCATTTCCCCTTATTTGTTTACTTACAATTTTGTCCAATCCGAACCGCCTTTCCTGATTGGGGTGATTGTTTTGTTTTAACTTTCTTTATACTATTCATGCCTTATTTATGTATTTCTTATTTATAACTCCTATAGTTACCAACCTTACCATGCATTCCAATTTGAATACTAATGTTATTGCTTTGATAACTGGCATTCCACTCATACTTCCCCAATGCGGACCCTCTTCCTTTTATATTTTGGTCGCATGTGTTGTCGCGTTTGTTCCTCTCACAAATACTTGAAATTCTATTCAAACCCGTTTATGAGAGTCGAGCATATCTGACGTAACTATTTTTTTACTACCGCAAAACCACGAGCCTCTCAGATAGAATCCCTTTCAAGTCCGAGTCATGCCAACTCTTAGAAGTCCTGATTAGGTCATACATGATGCATAATCCCTACGTGGTCTTACCCTTGTTGTCAATCCATATAATTAGTAGTCACCCTCTCGGATAAAGTTTTTCAAAACCCTTTAGACAAATTACATACTTATGTGTCAACGTGATCATAACAATTAAATCAAACCAATTTTGCCAAAATGGAGTTCAAATTTTTTTTATTGTTTTATTTTCAGAGTCATGGATGAGTATGAACCCCAAACCCTTAAATGGGGACAGAGGTGAGGCAGAGACTTAAGACCCGGTGGATGGATATAAAGACATATAGGGAAAGGGAGATTCATCAATTGTTGGGTGACCTCATATTTCTTATTTTTGTCATACCAAAACCTCACCTGAATACAACGCTACTAGAGTTTTAGGACCCTGTGAGTATGGTGTTCAAGTTTATAGATTGCAACTTGACACCAACAATTTAAGAAATTAGCGGTTTTATCGACCTTCCATACCATGAGTGTCAAATGAAGGTACCTTATAAGCCATAATCAAGGGAATTTCTAAAAAGTATTGGGATGAAGTGTAGTCCAACCTGGACTTCTTTAGACCTTGGGTAGACTCATTTAGACTTCTTATACTCACGATTCGGCTGAGATGATGCTACTACATTTATGACTATGAATTTGAGTGCTCCGTTGAAGAATGGGAAAAGTATCATTTGGATGCCTTTGCCATCGCCTTATTGGGATTTTTGGTTTTTCCTAAATCAAGGGGAATAATCGATACATGTCTAAGGTACGTGGTTCGAGACCTAGCTCAAAGAGGGGGTGAGCCTAGAAAAACCATAGTGTCAATGTCGTGGAGGAGATAATGAGGAGTCTGGCAGCATGTGTTGATGGTAGAATGTTCTTCGAGGGATGCAAACTTCTACTTTAACTATGGGCTATCGATCACTTCCACAAGCGATCTGACGTGGTAGATACCTATCTTGGTTAAGGCAACAAGATTGACAACCATCTAAGAAGGTTGACACGTTTCACCGCACCTGTAGGATTTGTTGACTGGCAGATATTGCTGACTGTGTTTGAGAGCCAACGAATTCAATGGAATCTTCATTGGTTGTCCATGCCTAATACCATATTAAGAGGGTATGACCGATACTTAATCGATCTGATTGGATTAAAAGGTGTCCAACCATATGCGCCTCTTCGAGTACTTCAACAATTTGGGCAATCTCAAATCATACCACTCCGATCTGATATGGAGCCATTTAAGTATGAGTTTGGAATAGATAAACCACAAGTCCAAAACATACTTCAACGATGGGAGCGTGTGTTGACCATTCGTATTGGTGCACGACAGGCTTATGCACGCATGAGTACCGCATATGGATCTTGATAGAATCTAAAGTCCCAATATAATGTGGAGAAGGATATCATGGGCTTGCCGATGAAAGGGAAAACATATAGTAACGGAGTGTGTTGAACATGAGAAAAGATGTCCTTCCCATTACAAGAGGTCAATTGGCGCCAAACTCTTCGAGTCGATACCTCCAAGATTTCAGAATTTAGGATAATTTGCCCCAAGTTATCCCTTTTCCCTTAGTTTATTTCAGTTTTGTTATGATTTATTGTTCAATTTTTATAATAAATGAAAGTTATTTTGTTTCTTTTAATCTAAACTCCAAATAGGCAAATAAGGCTTGAATTAATTATTGTGCAACACATATGTGTCGCTTAGACCTACCTCTGGCTCAATGAGGCTCCTTTACATTTAGGTCGTTTATCTTAAAATAATGTGTTTGATATCCCAATTTATGCAACGTTCTAACTTGAGCTTTTTTTTTCTTTTCTTTTTTCATTTTTTTCCTTTACCCTTCCCAATGGTTGATCTATAGACCATGGTTTATCACATGCGATCAAAGGGTTCATTTCCTTCTCTCCCGTCTGAGAATTACAAAGGAAAAGTTAGAGCGACTAATGTTAGGGTTATGTGCAAAACTATTAAAAAGAAGTGTCTTTCAGACAAGTTGGTATTATATCTTGAGAAGAAAACAAAGAAGTTAGAAGAAAATTTGTTGGACATGCGCGAGTGGGCAAAGTTGTTACTCTCCGCCAATCCCACTTTGGAGACATACATGGATATGTTACCTTTCGCAAGTCAAGTCACTGTCAAAAATAATTCTCCAGATTACTCTACTTCTCAAAGTCAACCAAGCTCCATTCATTTGGAACTACGTCAGATCTGATTCCCGTTTAAGAGGGGATACATAGGCGCTCTTATGGGATTCAGTCTTATCATAAATAAAACTTTCATTTTCCCCTTCTACTGATAACTTTGGCAGAATTTTTGTGAGGATCTCAAAAATTTCATCAAGATTTCTCCTTGCGCATCTCCATAATGGGAACTCAAAAATTCTATCAAAAGCATTTCTTCTTAACAACTGGGGAAGAATTTTGAGAGTATCTCAAATTTGCTGAAAATTAAGATTGGGTAGAAATTTTTGGAGAATCTCAAAAAAAAATAAAATTGTTCAGGAGTCAAGCTACAACTACAATAGATTAGAATGACAGAAGTGCTACCCTGGAGAAGAAATTTTAAAGGGATCTCAAAATTTTCGACAACACTCCGAAGAACATTCAATCAAACACCAAAGGAAAACGCTATGCCAAATCATGGATACTATTCAACCTCCCCCTTTAAACTAACTATTTTCCTTCGAATGTAGAAAATACAGGTACATATACAAAGGCAATTTCAATAATCAACATACAACTTTTAAGCCCAAAAAATGACACTCAACCTTTTCAACAAGGTGAATGTCCAAGCTACTACATACCCTCCTCATTAAACTATGAAGTTGCACTATGCCTGAAATCTCATCTTGCATGACTACATTATACCCGAGACCGCATTATGCCCGAAGAATTTCATCATTGCATTGTGTCCGATAATGTATGTGCCCGAAGAAATGCATCATTGCATGTGCTCCATACTATATGTGCCCAAAGAAATGCATCATTGCATGCGCCTGAATAAACACATCATTGCATGTGCCAGATAAATCATGTGCTCGAAGAAATGCATCATTCCATTGTGCCCGAGACTGCATTGTGTCCGAAGTTTGCATAATCCCAAGATTGCATCGTGCTCAAAATTTCCATGTGCCCAAATCAAATCAAGTCACAAGTATAAACAGATGCCAAAAGCAGATATGCTCTATTTACTCATTACTTATATCCCAAAGACGTCATCCTCCAAAGGCATCATCTTTCATGGCCTGCGAACTTCATGTCATGGATTGAGGACTTATTTTATACTTAGAATGTTCCTAAGACATCATAGTATAAAGGAATCATCCTCATAGCCTGCAAACATCATATCATGTCCTAAGGGTTTAAATTCTTTCTATCATGATCCGAAGGTGTCATAGTTTAAAGGCGTCATTTTTATGGACTGCAGACAACATTTCCATGACCTGAGGATACACTTTGCATATCATAGCCCTAGACATCATAGCCTAAGACATTATTTTTCATGGTCTTAAGGGGAACATTCATGGTCAACATGGGAATTGCATCATATATACATTTACCGCTTATTTTCATAAATGTGTTCTAATTACTCTATTTAAGTTATATTACAAGTTACAGATGTGTAGATTACAGACTAAATAACTTTCTTAACGGCTGTTCACTTGCTTACAAACAAAGGCTCTGACAAATTCTTGGCTACTCGCACTATAATTTCGCTACTCATCTATCGTTCAGGCTACCATGAAGATATCTTCGGATTCAACTCACCACTGTGACCTACTGTCTCTTCATCTAGGCTCGACTTCCGTACAATGCGACATTTAGACTCGTCCTCCTTACAATGCGACATCTAGGCTCGTCCGCCTTTCAACGCGACATCTAGGCTCGTCCACTTTACAATGCAAAATTTAGGCTCGTCCGCCTTACAACGCAACATTTAAGCTCATCCTCCTTATAGGATATTTAGGTTTTTCCTCCTTAAAACGACAGTTAGGTTTGTCCATATTATAGGACATTTAAGTAGTCCACCTTAAAAGGATATTTAGGCTTGTCCGCCTCATAGGACATTTGTTTGTCCGTTTTATAAGATATTTAGGCTGTCCGCCTTCAAATGACACTTAAACATTTTTCTTTAATTATTATATGTTTATACTATAAGATCTATAGGGCGTTGATTTTAAACTTCCAAGATGGTTTGCAATTCTTCAAACAAGTTAAGCCTAAGTCTAAGAGTACATCTCAAAGCAGCTACACTTCTTATCACCTCTTGTCATTTGTTTAGAACTCATATTTTATCAATATTGTTGACACTTTATCTATTTATAACCTAACATTTAATCTAGTCATACTAGAATTCGCTGATATGATCGACCGCCCTTTTATTACAATTATTATGCTATTGCAACAAAGACCCTACCAATTCTTTGCTACTCATACTCCGAACCTTGCTCAAAGGATGATAACCTCATTCTATCATACTCTTCCTGCTTCCCTATTATGCTCTTTTAGCCTCTATATATCTCTCTTCTCGCTGCGCTAATCTTATCCATTCAAGCTGACATTATGCCCTCTGAATACCTTAGCACTCTTTCAACTTTTAGGAGTTTCATTTGCTCTTAAATCTAGAACTACACACGACCTAATTCTCATATAACCAGAGATATGTAGGTGACTTAAAACCAAAGTCTCGGTCGTACCCTTTTTCAACTCTATATCGTTTCAATTGATCCTACTGACATCTCTCGTCGGTCGGACAAAATCGGCTACTAAGTCAATTGTGGTTGCCTGACAATTCATTCTTCATTTTTAGTCAACAAAGGGGCAGCTGTTGCCACCCAATTTTGATCGAACTTTAACCATTTTTAGAATTATAAAATACGTATTTTAAAATTTACTTAAAGTTTTGAAGTTTTAGTTGATTTTTCTCAAAAATTATATATTTTAGTATCGTTTACTTTATAAAATTATCGTAAATATTATTATAATATTTAAAATGATTTTCAATTATATAAAATATTTTAATATATGTAGTATTTTAATTAAATAGTAATTCCTATACTTTCCTTAAAATTATTCAAATTCTAGCCTATTCTATTCTATTTTCTTTCAATTCTAGCCACTTCTCTTAACATTTTATTCCAATCATAGCCACCATTTAATTTCAATTCTAACCAATTTTTATTGCAATTGTAGCCAATCCATATGTAATCCAATCCGATTTCAATACATCTCATCTTTTAATCTCATCCATCTATTTGATTAATCGAATCTTAGTCATTCATCTCTTATCAAATAAACGGTTGAGATCAAATCCTTCTTTTTCTCTATTTTGAACTATCAAAGATCTAAACCTAAGAACCTTTTCAAGTTTTCACTCTCTTCTCCCTCCCTCTCCTTGGAAGCATCAGCCGCCAGACCCCCTCTCTCCCCTTTATTTTCCGGAAGCCGCCTTCCCTATGCCTCTCTCTCCCCGGCGACTCCTCTTCTTTTTCCAACGGCTGGCCAGCACTTCTGGCCGCCTCTTTCTCTCCCCCCTTATTACCGTCTCTCCAATCGTCTCCCTCTTCCCCTCTCCCTCTCCATCGTTGCTCTTCCTCCCCCCGTTTGCCCTTTCTGTTTTCCCTCCCATTTTCTTTTCCTGCAGGGACAGCACGACGGGAAATCACCAGCAGATGCAACAAACAGCGACAGGCCGCAGCTCTGACAACACCAGCAGCAGCGGACTGCCGCTCCTCTCCCCCCTTCCTCTCTCCAGGCCAGCCCTCCTCTCTTAGTTCTCATTGCTCTCTTTTCCCCATTTCTTTACTCACTTCTCCTTCCCATCCCCTTCTTTCTTTTAATTTTTTTTGCAAGCGAGCAGCGGACGATGACCGACAGAAAACAACATCTCTAGTAGCGAGGAAGCACCAGCCGCCAGCGAGAAGCTAGAGCCAGTGCCTCCTCTCCTCCTCTCATCTCCCTTTTATCCGAGCAGCAGCTTGTGGAGGAACAAACAACATTAGCATCCAGGCGAGGATCTCCGGTGGACAACTTCTCCAACAGTGACAACGTTGGCTATTTATTCCGCGAGGAAAAATAGTGAAATCTGACAACTCTTCCGAAGAGCTTATGATGGATCCTTATTGATCTGTCCAGGGATGGTTTTTTCTAATGTTCATTTCTTCCTAAAGTGCATTTCATGTTTGTTAAGATAAATCTTGGTGATTTTAATTACTTGTTAATATTTTTTGTTGTAAGTTGTTAATGTTTTTGGCTATTGGTATGTTGACTGATCATTGCTCTTAGAAATCTGTTATATATCCCTTATTGTTAATTAGTCTTGCTTCTTGTTTGAATCATGATAAATTAATTGATAGTTTTCTTATGGTAGATGCAAACATGATTATTTGTTTGTCACTCTTAACTTAAAGTTGGACAAAATTTTTTATTTATCATATTATTTTGGTATGAAATAAATAAATAAATAATTTGGTTAATTTATTCACTTTGACTGTGAAAATTAAAATGTTGTAAATTTATATAAGTATTTTCATTCCCTTGTGTCTAATATTGTTTAATTATAGCATGCTAACTATTACTGGCTCTTATTTTGGTAGAAATACCTTATATTTTGTAAAACGAATGTAAATAAAATCAATTTTTTCACACTTCTTTATTTATGGAAAATATATTTCTGACCTGTTCATATTTGGTAATGATTTTTAAATTTTTTTTTCCTGATTTTGGCCCCTCTTTATCTAATTAATACTATATTACTCTTCCTAATCTGATTTCTTACTTCTTTATATATGCTAAAAATATTTTGTTTGGATCTTCATTATTTAAGGTAAAAGAATATTGTCTTCCTAACTTTATTATTACTTATTTATTTTTTGTAAGAGAATTTTAAATATTTTCCTGATTTTTACTCCTCTTTATTTAAGGAAAGATATTACTCTTCTTATTTTATTACTTGCTTATATTTGGTAAAAAATATTTAAAAAATTTGACTCATTTGACTTCCTTCAAAATAAGGAAATCGTATTATTATTAATTCCTTAAAAATATTTATTTTCCTTATGTCTCTCCCCCTCTTTGCTATATAAATAAGACTCCCTCCCTTCATTATTTAATCAACTCATTCACTCTCTCTCAATACAAGATCTCTCATCCTCTTACCACTCATACTATTGCTACTCTTAAACAAATTAACATTCCGGTGTTCTTCCTTGCTACTACTTGGGTACTTTGCTTTGTTAGAGTAGAAGTTGGGTCAACTCGTTTTCATTGCTACCAACCCTTTCTGCTCAATCGGTTAGTATTCCTTTTGCATTCATACATTTACAAGAGTCTATTGTTCTATTCCTCTATGTATAAATTGTTGTTAAACAATTGCATATGTGTCTTATCTTGTCTATATAAATGTGATTACTTGTGTTGCATATTGATTGTTTTTACAGGTTTGAAACTTGAAGTTCAAGTTTAAGATTATCTATTAAGATATTACTTTGTTCATAAATTTGAAGCTATATATTTCTTATTTATTTATTTGAACCCTTTTTTTAATATTTGTATAACTCTAAAGCTCTCATATATAAAATATATTTGGGGATCGTCTAAAGGGGAGGGGAATTATATGTTGATCATCTCTTTGCAAACTTACTTGCGTTAGGAAAGCATTCCAATAGGCTTGTAACTTGCTTGATAATCTTTATTGGATTAAAAAACTATAATTCTAGTTAAAATAAAAAATAAAGTAAAGATCATTGCTCAATCACTCGATTTAATTTTGTCTAAATGTTTGGAACTAAACCTTGTCTAATGTGTTGATTTTCTCTTGCATGTAACTTTTATTTGATAATAATAATAAATAAAATCAACCTCATGTTCTTAAATTGTTTGAAGTACCTTTTCTAAATTAAGTATTTTTGCATGTATAGAAATCTTCCCGGTTATTCAATATTTGGTTTGTCATGCAAATCATAGAATAAAATTAACAATCAATTTCCTCACATTCGTTACTCGGTTTTCTGATTTTTTTTTTTTTGCATCTGATGTGAATATTGCTCAAAAATAGTATTGGTTTTCTAAGCATTTTGTAATTATTTGCTTAAAAATAATTTCAGCATTAATAATAAATCCATTAATATTTTAAAAATATATATATATAATTTCTGCATTAAAATAAACTAGTCGCTGACTTATAATAATTTTCTGCATCAATTATAATTCTATTGTTGTTCTTAAAATTTATTTTTTTCCTTAAATAAATAAAATCTAGTGTCCTTAAAATAATTTTCTGCCCTAAACAAATTAAGTCTCTTGTTATAAAATGTTATTTTCTATCATAATAATTAACTCGACTCTTTTTTTAATATATGTGCATGTGTAATCGTATCCTTTGCTACTTGAAAATAAAATAAAATCTATCATGCCACTATTTGTTGCTCACCTTAAAGTTAACACTAAAATCTATATCCATGTCATATTTTACCCTTCTAATTAATCTTTGTTTTGTTATCGTAACTTTGTATGCTCACACACTTAGCATGAAACCCTTCACAATAAAGTATTGTTTGCAAGCATGTCTATTTAAATTTACAGGGAAAATTGAAACATACCGTGATAAAATAACCGTGTTGTTTGTCTTGTCTGTTTGACTTTGTGACTAAGAGGGCCTTATATTCTATTTTGTCTAAACCCATTCTTTCAGAGTCCAATGCCTCTTGGACAATAAAGTTGGGAATATTAGACATCTTTTAGGTACGAAATGCATGCGGTGGTTGGGTAGGGGGTTGTTGGCCCTACATAGATGATGACACCGACTCAGGCTTGAAAGACAAAATTTGGTTTTGTGTGTCCATATACGGCAGCCTATCGGAAAATAAAAGAAAGTCTTGTGCTAATAAAAAAAGTCTATCTTATAGTCTCCCTTCCCTTTATCCCTTTATTTTTTTGTTTAATTATATTTATTTGTGGAAGATTAAAAATAAAAATAATAAAATTGTTTTCTTATTTATTTGTCTCTTTTCTATTCCCTCGCTTATCTTTAAATCTTTATTTAATGTTTATTTATTGTTATCACTTAGTTTTGAATGCTTAAATAATTAATTAAATAAAATATTAAATTTATTTCTCAATTGTTTAATATTTTATCACTTAGACTCGCATATTTAATATTAATTAAAATAACAACATGAGTTATTTGTTCGATTTGTTTATCACAGTCTCGTATATGAAAATAAATAAAAATGAGCTTAATTATTTATTTATAACTATCACCTAGCCCCGCATATTTAAATGAATAAAAATAATAAAATATTCTTAATTGTTCTATATTTGTTATCACTTAGCAAGATTAAATAAACTAATAAATGAAGTGACCTTATTTGCTACTTGTAACCACCACATAGATTGAATGAGATACGGCCAGGACCCACATTTGTGGACCTCGAGGGATGCCTAACACCTTCCCCTCGAGGTAATTTGAACCCTTACCCCGATCTCTGGCTTGTTGACCTTAGCTAGACTTAGTTAGGTTAGATAGGTGCCCTAACGCGCCTTAATTCACTAGGTGGCGAATCCAAACTCAAAATCCCAAAAGAGTTGTTAGGTCGTGCACAAAACCTGTTTTTTGCAATAAATAGGGTGCGACAAGTGTTGGAGTAGGTCTGGGCAGCAACTTCAAGGTTTGAACCTCATAAAAGGTATGGGTTCTCTTCTCTCATTGTCTCTTTCCAAAGAGACCCCTTAAGGTTTAGTACATGTTATGTCTTACACATAGCACATAACGTATTTCACATAGCATATCATTCATTCATACGCCATGAGACTTTGGGATTATGAACTTGACATAAAGACTTCCGAAAATTGAGGGCTGAACTTGTACAGAACCTTAAGGGGTCTCTTGGGAAAGTGACCAAGAGAGAAGAGAACCCATACCTTTAATGACGTTCAAACCTTAAAGTTACTGCCCAGAACTGCTTCAACACTCACGTCCAAATCCAAGTTTCAACACCAAACTTTTGATGAAAATCTCCTTCCTTGGCCTACCCTTTTTGAATAGTTGATTGTTTCAAATTTTTGTTGTGAGTTATTCAAGTGTGAAGAACTTTGGTTTATCTTCTGTTTTTTGTACGTTATTTAGTAGAGAGAATGTTAATAAGAGTTTTTTTGATCGTGAAAGTGAGAGATATACGTGAGAGGAGAGAGTTATCTTAGGCTTAGGGGTCTAGTTTAGGACTTAGTCAAATAGGGTTTAGTTAAATATTAAAAAATCTGATTTCCCTTTAATTTTAAATCAGAAAATAAATAATAAATAATAATAAATTACATTAATTTCCCAACTTAAGTTAAACAACTATTTAAATCATCGCTTCCACGTAGGTTCAAACCCGGGTGTAGCAAGACCTCACTCTAAGAGCCAATTTTTGGTCCTCTCTCCCAAATATGCCCATCCATCTTATTAATTAAATAATTTATTATATATTTAGAATTATTGCGATACTACCCTTTCCTGGAAAAAGTCCATTTTACCCCTAGACCCTCCAAACATAAGATTTCCCCTTTATATGTCCGGTAAAGCCTCATCTGAGTAAATCTTCATATTCGTGAGACCTACATGGTTGGACCCACCTTTCCTAGCTCAACTAACTTCCCAAGTTAGTTGACTTGGCTTTCGTTAGGGTTTAGAGCTCTTGTTCTATGTGCACTAATCCATGTGAACCCAGTCTAATCGTAGGCATTATAGACACATTAAGCATTATTTAGCATATCCATTTTTAGTGTTGTTACATTATCCCGGCCTTAAGAACATTCGTCCCCGAATGACACTGCTAACTATTTCGTGTAATGCCAGTTAGATCACAACATAGTTACTATACACAATCAAGCAACAACAACAAAGAATGGAGAGATACGGAAACTTAGACTTAAGAGTAGGAAGTCTAACCTCAAGAGATGAAAAGATGGCGGTAGCAGTATCTCATATCAGTCTCGGCCTCCCCGTAGCACCCTCAACAAGATGATTCCTCCACAATACCTTCATTGTGGCAATCTCCTTTTTCCTTAGCCGCTTGGCGTGTCTGTCTAAAATCTCAAAAGGTAACTCCTTGTAGGATAAATTTTCATCAACCCCCAAACTTTCAACAGGTAGAATCGATGCTGCATCATCTAGGCGCTTCTTTAACATAAAGACATGAAAGACTGGATGAAAATAATACTAATTTCTCAGGCAATTCCAACTCATAGGCCACCTCTCCCACACGCAGTAGGATCCCATAAGGCCCAACATACCTCAGACTCAACTTCCCCTTACTGTCAAACCTTATCACCCCCTTCATATGTGATATCTTCAAGTACACCTGGTAAGGTATATCAAATTCTAAGGGCATTTTGATTTTATCTGCATAAGACTTCTGCCGACTATAAGAAGTATCCAACATGTGCCTAATCACCCTGACATTTTCTAAGGCCTCATAAATGATCTATAGACCCAAAATGGAGGTCCCTTCAACCTCGAACCACCCAATTGGAGACAAACATCTATTACCATAGAGTGCCTCAAACTGTGCAATCCCAATGCTGAAGTGATAACAATTATTATACGAGAACTCTATAAAAAGAAGATGGTCATCCCAAATATCCTTGAATTCAATCACACACGCCCTCAACATGTCCTCCAATGTCTTAATGGTGCGCTCTGCCTGCCCATAAGTCTGAGGATGAAAAGTAGTACTAAGATTTATCTGTGTGTCTAAGCTCTTCTAGAAGGATCTGAAAAAAATGTGAAGTGAACTGAGCTCCACTATCTGAAATGATAGACAAAGGAATCCCATGCCATCTCAATCTCATCAATATAGAGTTTCGCATAATCCTCTGCTCTTTAAGTATATTTCAGAGGGATAAAGTGGGAAGACTTAGTCATCCTTTCCACAATTTCTCATATGGAGTCATGCTGTCTCTTGGTCTTTGTAAGACCAACCACGCAGTCCATATTATTGGCCTCCCATTTCCAAGTCGAAACCTCAATAATCTATGTAAGACCGCTAGGATTAAGAGGTTCTGCCTTAAGTTGTTGACAATTAGAAAACTTGGCTACATAATCTTTAATGTCCTTCTTCATGCCATCCATCTGTATAAGATCATGATACATCTTGGTGCAACCTTGATGTATGGAGTATCTAGAACCATGACTCTCGGCAATAGTCCTGGTCTGCAAATCACACACATATGCTTCACACAACCTATTCTGGTACACAAGTATGCCATCATCTCCCAAAGCAAAAGACTCATTAATCTTAACCAACACTGATTCCTTTAGCTCCATAAACACAAGATCAAGATTCTGACCCTCTTTGACTTCAACTACTAAGGATGATTCAGAACTAGGATTTACTGAAACACCCCCACTGGTAGAGTCAACTAACCGCACACCCAGTCTGGCCAGTCTATGTATATCTTTAACCAACTTCTTCTTCCTATCCTCAATGTGGGCTATAATTACCATGCTCATCCTACTCAAAGCATCTTCTACAACATAAGCTTTACCTGGATTGTAGTGAACGTTCCTGTCATAGTCCTTCAAAAACTCTCTATGTGAACACATATTGAAAACTCTTGTGGTGTATGAACATATCCACATGCACTCCATAAAAGTAGTGCCTCCACAATTTCAGTGCAAACACCACAGCTGTGAACTGCAGGTCATGAGTGCGATAATTCTTTTCATTAACCTTGAGTTATCTGGACGCATAAGATATCACCTTACCACCCTACATAAGAACACAACCCAAACCAACCGTAGATGCATCACAATACACACTGTAGTTCTCACCACACTTAGGCAAAGTAAGCACCAAGTCTTAACTGAGTCTATCCTTGAGCTCCTAGAAAGTCTTGTCACAAGACTCCTCAATTCAAACATGCCCTTCTTCTTAACCAAAGTTATTAGTGAGGCAACAATCGAAGAAAAACCCTCCACGAACTTTCGATAATAACAAGCCAATCCCAAGAAGCTACGAATATTTGTGGGAGTAAGAGGTTTTGGCCAGTTCTTTACAACTTCAGTCTTCTTGAGATCTACCTCCACATATTTGTCGGACACAACATGAACGAGGAAGGCCACTAATCTAAGCCAAAATTCACACTTGCTAAATTTCGCATACAACTGATGTTGTTTCAGTACCTGCAAGGTTAGTCTCAAATGATGTTCATGCTCTTCCTTCGTGTTACAGTAGATGAGAATTTCAGTAATGAATACTATGACGAGGTACATTCATGATACCAAATGACATAACTAGGCACATATAGTGACCATAACGGGTACGAAATGTTATTTTTGGGATATCTCTATACCTAACCCTGAGCTGATGGTACCCTGAACGAAGATCAATGTTTGAGAAGAAACTTGAGCCTGGAGATGGTTGAACAAGTCATCTATTTTGCGAAGTGGATACTTATTTTTGATAGTGACTTTGTTGAGCTACCGATAATCGATACATATTCTAAGGGTTCCATCTTTCTTTTTCACAAACAACACTGTAGCGCCTTAATGGGATATGCTCAGCTGAATGAAACCCTTATAAGTGAGATATTTTAACTGTAGCTTCAACTCTTTGAGTTCACCTAGAGTTGTTCTGTAAGGAGGAATTGAAATTGGTTTAGTATCGGGTTCTAAGTTGATACCAAAGTCAATCTCTCAAGGGGGAGGAACTTCGGGAAAATAATCAGGAAATATATCTTAGAAATTATTCACTACAGGTACCGAGTCTATGGAAGGAATGTCCTGATCTAATTCATTAACACTCACAAGATGACACAATAATCCCTTGGACATCATTTTATTGGATTTAAAGTTTGCAATCAAAGGATTAGGACGACTCGAGTTGTACCCCTCCCACACTAGCTCTTCTTCCATAGGGAAACTTAATCTCACTACCCTATTACAACAATCCATCTCAGAATAACAACTATGATGGTAGTCCATGCAAAGAATAACATCAAAATCATGCATTAGTAACTCAACCAAGTCTGCATACATAGTCTTACCAAATACAACTATTAGGCAATCCTTATATACTCTATCAGTTCTTACATTTTATCTTAAAGGTGTACTAACCACTGTTGGATCATGCAGAACTTCAGGAAATATCTCAAAACTTAGAGCAAGCAAAGGAGTTACAAACAAAAAAAAGTAGACACGGGATCAGGTAAAGCATAAACAGAAGTTGAGAATACTTGCAGCATACATGTGACCACATCAGCATACTTTTCCTGCTCCTCCCTGACATTCAGGGCGTAGAAACTTTTCATCTTAGGAGGCTCGGTTGCTGCTGCATCCTGTGGATTAGTCCTAGGTTGAGCATTACCTCAAGCTTGACCTCTTTTCTGTGGGTACTCCTTAACCATGTGCCCTCCTTATGTCATCCGAAGCAGGCATTAGTGCAATGTCTACTTTGTCCACTCCGAGCACCACCACACTTAGAACAGTCCTTTCTGGGACGCTTCTTCTCACATCCATTACCTTTCTTGGGCTCGGGTATGCCTCCACTAGGTGTTGTACTCCTCTGAAAGTTGGTGTTCCCTTAACACTGTTGCCCTTCTTTAAATCTGGGATGCTCACGGATGCCAAAGTTAATCTTTTTGCCCTATTGCTAGGACCTGCCTAATCATAAGGCTTAGGACTCCTAGCATCACCAACTCCTCTCTTCTCCCGGCTGTCCTATACCTGCTGGACATGCACCATCAACCAGGAGAGGGACCTGTATCATGGATCATCGCAGACCGACAAGCCTCCTCCAAATCTCTGTTGATTTCTATGAGGAACCTGCTCATCTCATCGCTGCTGTTAGATACAAGGGAAGTAGCATACTTAGAATATCTCCAGATAGGCTGTCTTAAACAGATCCCAAGTGACCAGAACTCCACCAAAAACTCATCTATCTTTCCATATCTTGCACCAAGTTTGTGAAACATGCTTGAGTTGATAGGATGCCAACTCTGCTTTCTCAGTATCTGCGGCACCCATAGACACTAAGATCTTATGCACCTCATTAACAAACTCTTGATGATCCTTTGAAGTCTTAGAAATAGGAGGATTTATCCTCATAAAGTCTCTCAGGCTTTTATTCATACTGCGAACCGGTGGGTTCTCCCTCAGAACATTCTGCTAGTTGACCTGGTGAGTCATGGCATGGGCATGCATACTGATGGACTGGGCCATCTGTTCCAGAGATTCCCTCACCTCATCATCAATCAACCAAGCAGGGTTAACCAACATAGCCACTCTTTCAACAGGAGTCTGGGGTGGAACCTTATTATACCCATCTCCTCCTCTCCTTTGACCAATTGTTCTCCTAGTATTCATTTTCTGAAATACAAAATGGATTGATGTTAGACACGCTCATAACAACAAAAAATTAGACATTAGAAAAGGCATGATAAGATCACATGAAGGGAAATTTCTTATGCATCACGCCGTCTCTAATTCAGGATAGTGGTGCACTTCACTACCATGACTTAGAAACTACTCAATGTGGCTGATGTGAACTTATTATCCTCAGAATTTAACCAAGAGCTCTAATACAAACTTTGTCACGACCGAAATCTAGACCCCTGATGAGACCGACATCGTTTACCTCTTAGCCGTCGCAGACAAGCCTACATATGTCATTTTACTTCATCTAGATTAAATTTATCAGTAAATTTAAACTTTTTGTTTTCATATTTCATACTAAACATTTTAAACTTAATATCATAGGCGTTAAAAAATCAACCATCTAATATAGAGATAATCAAATGAATGAAACAGTTCTTAATTGCATTAAACGTATTCTTGCTAAAACAACACCAATACAATGTCTAAAATTAAAGTGGAAAGAAAGACTAGTTGAACATGCTGCACTAGCTAAATCCTACATTAATCAAGATTATAACGGTAGAAATCCTTGAATGCATGAGGGCCTACCAAGTCCGGATGAAGGTTTCACGTCTCGATAGCTGCAAGGTCAACCTGTAAGCTATAGCGTCTACTTGTGCATGCACCTAAAAATATAGAGTTGTGTGGGATTAATACACACTTGTTCTAAGTATGGGTATATGCAAGCACACACCAAGGATATGAATGAGTAAGAATAGTTGTTTCCTAACAACATGATTTATGGAAAGTCAAGTTAGTAGACTTGACATATTTCGATTAGGAAAGTCAGTGGACTTGCTAATTTTTTATTAGGAAACTGATGCCATGAGAGTGACATGCATCATCATACGTATCATATTGCACACAAATCATAATGTCTTAGACATAGCACATATCATATTACATATAACACATAACATATCGTGTATACCACATTACATCTTTCATATCATTCATTCATATGCCATGAGCCTTTGGGATTATGGACATAACATCAAGACTTCCTAAAATTTTGGACTCAACATATGTGACCTCAACTAGGGAGCCTTCCTTAGCAAACACAGAGTATGTTTGCTTCATTAATACGTACTTCACTTCACACATTCATAAGCTAGTGTAGACACCAGCTATACCTAAGATGTAGTTTAATACATTCACCGGGTTCGCTGTGCAATGATCAAGAATGAACTAATGTTATTACTTAAGTGTAGCTCACCTCCTGATTATACTGTCCTAACACCTTTGGTGTCATTCATTTCTTTATGGGTATCATTTGAGGCTAGCCCCATTGATTTTTTGGGAACTTTAACTTTAACCTTAATAGATCATGTGAGCATCATGAAATACAGTGTCTCCCCCACATCGATAATAGGTGGAATCATAGGTCAAAGTGACCCAAAACATGATAGCGTACTTGGGAATTGAATATCGCCAGATCCCTATAATGGCATTAGAGGTTCGAAGACTAGGAGATATAAGGAGATCAATACTCGGCATGCTGGACAGTCTCATGTAATGAGAGTTACGTGAAACTCCGCCCTTCCTGAAAGAAGGCATCACCTTTCATAGCTAGTCTATCGGTGCTCATGATAATGTTCCATTACATTCAAGTCATATGTCATGAATCTGTCTTCAAGTATTAGGAAATCATAGCTCAATAGATGATTTCTCATCTCATTATTTGTATTAAGTGTGTTAATCTCAATACTTTCATTAGAGTGTTCATAGAGACTGATCTCTTCATTAACTTTACACTCTCATAGGTGAGTACGTTTTGGTAACACTTACTTATGCTCATTTGAGATTACTCTTATCTTTTACATTAGCCTCATATCATGTTCTCACCACAATCATTAATATTAGACATTTCCTTTTCCTCACCCTATTTTTTATGTGAATGTACATTTCATCGTATGCCAATTCAGTTTTCCATTTAGTGTGTTTCACATTCTTACTTAACCCTTCTAGTGCTTCATCACTTCATTGTTCATATCATCATTTCATTACATTAATCTTAGATTCACTTACTTCTAACATATGCTAGACTTATGGGTCTGTACATGCAACATGAGGATTCAATAATAATTCGTTTAAGTGATTCACATCTTCCTAAGATTATGTGGTACAAGACTTATGCATCTTGTATGTATTTCAAGATCTCGATTTTGATCTATGTAGGCATCTTAATTCTTGAACATTTAATTCACGTATGTCTTATGTATCAATATGGAATTTGGGAAAGGGAACCCGATTTCGAATCCCTTGGACAACACTTATATTTTTTATTTATTTTATTTTGGTTCACTCTTCTTGGGGACCAAAGATGAAGCCCCAATGCCTTCATTTTCTTTTAATTTCTTTTCAATAAATTCTCTTTCTTGGCCGAGGGGTTGTAAGATCGAACCCCCACAACCTTTTTTATTTTAATTTCTTTTTCCATGAATTTTTCAAGTTGACCATGAGGTTGTGGTATCGAACCCCCACAACCTCATTTTATTTGTCTTTTAATTCTCCTTTTCCGCCTAGATGTCGTGGGTTCGATTCCCACGCCTCACACTTATTTTATTTTCATTTTTCCTTAAGCTTGACCGAGAGGTTGTGGGTTCGAACCCCACTCCTCTCATTTCTTATTTTCATCATTTATTATCAATCAAGGAGCACGGTTCGATTCCCCCTTACCACATTGTTTTTCACTTCTTTATTTTCACCACTTTTAATGTGGTGACGTCACGGGTTCGACCCTCAGTGAACTCACTTGTTTTTCTTCACTTTTCATGACATTTTAAATAACATAATTGGATGAAATTATTCAACAAGGTGCGGGAAATTTGAGTTACATTTTCAGCTTCTTTTCCATTCTATTACACGTTAGTTCTTAGGGGAATTTCATAGTACATTTAGAACGTTTTAGGTGCACTTTCATGGATTCGTTTAGCCAAGATATTATCACTAAAATCAGCCACATTTCATATCATATGAACATCATGATTTATATAAACATGTGTACATGAAATACAAAGAACTAACACGCCATTTAAATTTCTAAACCGTGACTAATATCCACGGCAACACACCCAAAAGCATGTAGTTACATTTTTGGAAAACATCAACATAAGTCACATGATTCCGAACATACAAATAAACACATAAGCATCACAAAAACACATTTTATCCCTAGTTTTCTACCAGCAAACATAACCAACCTATGATTCAATGGGAGCTAGTGAAAGGGACATGCAATGGGGAAACAACCCTAGTTTTTGGATGAAATATACTGAACCTTTAGGGGTCTCTTGGGAAAGGGACCAATAAATAAGAGAACTCATAACTTTTATGATGTTCAAATGTTGAAGTTGCTGCCCAAACCTTCTCTAACACTCACGTCAAAATCCATGTTTAAACACAAAACTTTTGATGGAAAATATCCTTCCTTTTTATAACGTTTTTAATTAGTTATTTGTTTAAATTTTTTGTTGTGAGTGTTGGGTTTTATTTGCGCTGATTTCTTACCATAAATAGGTTTTCCTTTTAGGAAAAGGTTTTGGATTGACTAATCCTTTCTCTAGTAGGAAAAGGTTTAGGACTCTATAAATAGATGAATGTTCCTTCGAACATAATCAACATTCACAATGTAGTCTTAAGGGTTTTGAGAGTTTTGGTTAGGGGGAGAATTTGTGGGTCACAAGCTTGATACGTTATAACTTGTGTGAACCTCCCATGTATTACGAGTGAATTGGTTGAGGTTATTTCCCTCTGTATTTTGTACTCTCATATTTATAGTGGATTGCTCATCTCCTTTGTGGACGTAGGTCGATTGACCTAACCATGTTAAATCTTTTTTACTTTTGGTATATTTCTCGTTGTCTTCTTACTCGTGGTCTTTCGAGGTTTGATTTGCTAGCTTCCGCGTTTACACCTGCTTATTTCCAGTCCTAAGAGTGAGTTCTTCAAGTATGAAGAACATTGGTTTATCTTCTGTTTTTGTACGTTATGTTTTAGAGATTCTGTGAATGAGAGTTGGTTTGATAATGAAAGTGAGAGATAAACGTGTGAGAAGAGTTTTATCTTAGTCTTAGGAGTCTAGTTAGGACTTCGTCAAATAGGGCTTAGTTAAATATTAAAAAATATGATTTCCCTTTTATTTTAGATTGGCCAATAAAAAAAAATATTAATAAATTACATTAATATACAAACTTAAATAAAAAAATAATTTAAATCATCGCTTCCATGTACATTCAAACCCGGGTAGAGCAACACTTCACCCTAAGAGCCAATTTTTGGCCCTCTTTCCCCAAAATACCCCTCCACCTTATTTATTAATAATTAATTATATATTTAGGGTAATAACTATACTACTCTTAGCCTGGAAAAAGACAATTTTACACCTACACCCCCCAAACTTAAGATTTCACCTTTTTAAGTCCGGTAAAGACTCGTTTAAGTAAATCCTCATATTCGGGAGCCCTATATGGCTGGACCAACCTTTAGTATATCCACTAAATCCCCAAGTTAGTTGGCTTGGCTTTCGTACGGGTTCAGAGGTCTGGTTCTACTCGCATCAATCTGTGTGAACCTGGTCTAATCATAGGTATTCTAGACACATTAAGCATTATTTAGCAAAATCATTTTTTGGGTTATTACATATGAGTTCCTTAATGCATGTATATTTGAAATTAGACATAAGAAATTTTTACTATACTTGAAGTGATAAGAGTGAAGATGATTACAAGAGCAACTAAGTTAATTGAGCTCACAAATACTTTGAACTATAATTTTTCTTTAATCTTTTAGAAAGGAAAATATTCGTAGGTCAATGCATACTAATATTTGATTTAATGGATTTTATGGGTTTGAAGAGAGAGAGGGCCTATATCAAAAAAGTGTGTTTTTTGTTGGGGGGACTTTAAGTTATAGGGTATGTCATTTAAAGGGCATATCACGTGTTCATGTTATGGTTGAAATTTACTCTATGAAATATGAACCTCTTCACTACATTGACAAATGGTAATGTAGGTCAACATAGTAGAGAACTTGTGGAAATGTCCTTTAACTGTACATAAACATTGAAATGTGGACTTTATCTATTAACCCCAAATTTGAACCACCATAAATAAAAGGCATGCCCGTCAAACCGGTTAATCTTAGAAGGAATTAAGTTGGTGACTGTAAAAAGTCTATAAAGTTAAATAGAACTATACTTGTCATAACATACAATCGATATAATGTTGGAGGCCACAACAATAGATGATGTCCATAAGGGTTTGGTTTATCAGCAAGGAAAGTACCATCAACTATAAGTATGGGAAAGGGAAGAACTTTAGGTTGATGAAAGGGAAGAGTTAGATCACAGGTAATATATTATCTAATAATTTTAATGTGAGAGAGATCTTAAATGTAAAATAAAATTTCTTAACTATATTTGTAAAGAACACAAAATGAAGGTCATTGTTGTTTAACGAGGGATAGAGGAAGACCTAAAAGAACATCCATTGCACCTTCATCACCTAGTACATCTGCAATGCATAGTGCATTTATGACACAATGTATCAAGCACCTATTACATCTACAAAGAGGGAAAGAGGTAGACAAAGAGTAACACCTAGTATTGCATCTACAAAACCTAGTGTATCTAGGAATGAGGGAAAAATCAATTCCAAAAGAAAAACCTATTGCACGTGCACCACCTAGTGCAATTTTAAAGAGGGAAGGAGGAAGACAAGGTTAAAAACAAGGTGCACCTGCTGCAACTTGCGTATCTACAATACCTAGGGTACCTACGACATATCCAACACCTTTTAGCTACCATGCATCATTTTTTCACCTCATAATTACCATGAATCTTGAATATCTAGTAATAGTAAATGAAGAGGAAGGGTCAGGGATAAGGAGAGCACAACCTCATACAAAAGGCCAATAATCATTTTAAATGTGTGTGATTTAAGTTAAAAATATATCCAGGGCCTTTAATGTAAGTGTTTTGTATTCATTCAAGTATAGTGATTATTTATGTTTGAGTATATCCAGTCTAATTGTTTCCATAAATTTAGTAAAACCTGAGATGTCAAGTTTAAAGATCTTCTCTACTATTACAACAAATGGGACAAAATTAGTAAATAGTACTGGTGATATTTGTTACAAACCAAGTGCTATATGAAATTTGAAAGAGAATGTGAAAGAAGCAGTCTCAACATGAAAACATAAAGATATTATAAAGGGCCAAAGAAAAAAGATCAAGAGGAAGTAGTTCAAACAATTCTTTCTAGGAAGTAATAATGTTGCATTGTTTTGAGGTTTTCAGTAGATACTAAAATATTTCTCATTTTTCTTTTCATAATTATGTTGTTTTGTATTAAATGACAAACTCTATTTTTGTTTTTTATTGTAATTTTACAGTATATAGGACCAAATTAACAATAGTTTTTACGTCTAGTAAAGGCCTTGTAATTACAAATGGTGTTATGTCTATTCAATTTCTTTATTATTTGATGAAAATGAGAGATTAATATCAACACTAATTTACCCAAATAAATTACAAATATGCATGGTCTTAATATACAAAATTTGTCATTTTACGTATGGAACGAAAAAGAGAGTGTAAAATTTGGCACATCTAAAATAAGAAATGACAATTAAATTAGTTCAGTACTTGAAGCACTACTTTGAAATAGATTGTTGATGAACAAAGAAACAAAACAAATTAAAATACACAATATGACCTTCCAATTGAACGTACACCATGTTGAGTTTCTTCGAACCATTTGAAAATGAACTCCTATTGAACTACTTCTCCACTACAAAAGTACCAACATGAACATGTTTCTCATTGATTTGAAAATGCCTTCTCCAGATATCATTTTCAAACTCTTTGATTAATTCAACCAATTTGGAAAGATGAATTTTGATATAGGATTGATTTCTTATTGATTTCTCTATCAAAAAATATAATTCTTCGGCTAAAAACTCAATAAAGTATATTACAATAAATTTAACCCACCAAAATCAACAAGAAGATAAACCACATACACTATAGAAGGGGAAAATATATGATATTAACCAAGATGTTCGCGTATGCCAAAAAGTTCCATGTTTGCATGACACTATTTCATCGAGCACTAGGTCCTATTTTTCCATTAATGAATTTCTCATTGCTAACCTAACATAAAAAAAATAAAAATACAAGAAGATAAAATTAGGGATGATTTCCAATCCTAAAATTGAGCACCCCATTGGGGATTTGGAGGTTGGCAAAAATCACCTAACGACGTGCTTAATTTATCCTTCTTGCTTGCGTGCTGCTAGTCGCATTTCTAGAGGACAATGGAATTTTGATCCACAGATGTGAGTTGTGAGTAGAGTTCTTGAAGGCCTATTGAGTTACTTTCTGTCACAACAAGGACTATTCCGCATTTTCAATGCTAAAGTGGTTGGGGCTCTGTGTTCCCTGACCTCTTCTTAGCGATTGAAGAGAGTAATTATCTGTTATATTAATTGAAGAATAGACCGCTGTAACACCCTGTATTTTCAAAAAGGGAAATGAACAAATTTAGGGAAATTGCAGGTGCCATGAGGGACACTCATGACCCATGGATGGGACCACAAATTGTAAGTGTAATTTGTTGGTGGGCACCAAGTAGAGGGTTCAAAGAGGTTGAACCACACTCCAAACCAACATGCCATTGGTGGAACCATAGTCCATGGATGAGGATCCACGGTCCAAACCATCATAAGTGGTTTTCAATAACCAATGACGGTACACCAGGATAGGCCATATGTGATAACTCGGTCCGTCGACTAAATGGTAGTTGGGAGATCGCTATTTTAATACTACGGGCAGTTGGGTTTTTTCCCAACTAACTAACTCTTATGGTGCATAGTTTTACACTTCATTAATACCCCTATATAAAAATTTTAACCCCCAAATTTTCCAATAGTAATCATTCGCTCACTTTCACAAAATGAAGTGTTCTTTCGATTAAGAATATTTTTATCCCGGGTAACTTAAAGAAGAAGAAATGATTAAATCAAGGATCAAGGTTAAGTCCTAATTCATCCATTTGAGATTATCCATTGTCTTCAAGTTTGATAGTTTTCATCCATGGATTCCTTCCATTTATGGACTTCCCAAATTCCTTTATTGCCAAGTTAAATTCCCCAATTGAGTTAGGATTTTTTCAATTGTCATGGGTTCTTTCAATTTATGGACTTTCCAAGTTCCTCTACTCTCTAACTTTGATAAATTCTATAAGCATACCCTTCGTTATACTTTTAGGATGTCATTACCCTTGCCTTCCAAATTTTTGTGCATGTATATACTTTGAGTTAACGGCAGTACACGTTTCTGATCTTAACCATTGATTTGATATTTATTAAATTTCTTTAAAAAATTAAAATATCCACCTGAATTAATCTAAAATCCCGCCCAACTACATAATACCCATAACACAACAATATCAACCCAAATCCCGAAATCAATTAACTGAATTTCCTAAGTGACATCTAAAATTTTCCTGTATCCTCATGTACGATTTTTCATTATTTTCCCAGTTTTCGAATGCATTTCCTTTAACCTTTGTGCTTACGCCTGTTTGTTAATGCAAGAATTGAAGTAGGGAACTAGAAATTAGCCAACAGATAGAAGATACATGAAAATCAAAAATTAAAAAATTATAGAGCATATTTTTATCTTATATTTAATCTTTTACTATGTTTTTCTTATAATCTATTGAATGAGACTTTTCTACTCTAGTTCACATAAAGTATTTATATGCCTTTGCATTAATGTCTTCTTCTTATTTTTGTTAAGTTTATTATTTACATTGAGATATCAAAAGTTTGTGAATTTTTTGGACAACTCATCCAATGAGATTTTATCAAGTATAATGCTTGGGATGATTAAATATTGATTTAGCTATAGACAAAGATTAAGTTGGTCCAGGCAAAGATTAAGTTGGGGAGTTTGGTTGATATTTTGGGGTTATGGGTATTATGTATTTTGGTGGATTTTTAGATTAATTCGGGTGGATTTTTTTATTTTGGGTAGAAATTTAAGAAATGTCAGATCACTGGGTAAGATCAAGACAGGTGTACCACCATTATCTCAAAGGATATATATTCATCAAAATTTTTATGGCAAGGGTATTGACGTCCTTAAAGTATAACGAAGGGTATATGTGTCAAGACCCAAAAACGAGTCGCGGAAGTGGCACCCTGATTATTCTCCTATGTGAGGCGAACCAACCAATCTGATCCCAATTTCTCAATATTTCAACAAATAAAAAGAAAAACTTTTATTTTTAATGCGGGGAAGACATAACTCATTTAATAAAGCCTATAACTAACTTCTAAAATTATACTTATTATTCCCAAAATCCGGAAGTATCACTACAAGAACATCTATCCTCAAATTACTAAATCTAAGAAGAATCAAGAAGCTAAAATTATTGAAAGGCATAGCCATGCCAGCAGAACTTCAAAGGCATCAAGACGTGAGTGAGAGAGGAATTCCAGTCCGGGCTAGGAACAATAGCTCACCCTGAAATCTGAGGTGATGACGACTGGCCTAGAGTGAGACGAGTTGAAGACGATGGCCACGTTTGTGCACTTCACAAATAACAAAGAAAAAAAAAAACAAATAAAAAGTAGGGGTCAGTACAAAACCAAGTTCTGAAGATGGTATCATCGGCCAACTCAAAATAGAAAGCAATATATATCGGATAATAAACCTAAAACCAACCAAATATAACAGGTGTAGCAACAAGTGTAAGAATCATTGCAACAGCACCAAACCACAGAGTGAGGACTCAAGCCTCCATCACCGATACTCACTTCGCATTAGGTTCTTCAAATCGGTTGTATATTAGCATAT
Source organism: Solanum habrochaites (assembly GCA_027704765.1). NCBI lineage: Eukaryota > Viridiplantae > Streptophyta > Magnoliopsida > Solanales > Solanaceae > Solanum > Solanum habrochaites. Next base: position 41,986,067 of record JAKWJA010002500.1, read on the forward strand.
TCAAGAGTCATTGTCTTTGTTCTTCTTGTGTCGACGTGACACTCCGATCCCATACTACTATGCTGGGTGCGAAAGTGCACTCTGGAGCCCCTACTATCCTGGTGTCGGAACGTGACCTCCGATCTCGACATCCTGGTTCGGAACGTGAACCCGATCCATTACCCTCATTCTTTAGGTCATCAAGCCTTCTTTTACCAAGGCTCATCATTAAACAAAGTGGAATTTAGGTTTAAGATTCAAGCCTCATCTTTCCACCCACTACAATTACATAATCACATCATGCAAGCATACAATTAAGCATTTAGAAGACTTTACAAAACTACCCAATACATACATTCGCTATTAAGAGTTTACTATGAAATAGCCATAAACCATATAACAGACCTCCACTGAAGAATCGTGATCGATCAATCTAATTCTCCAAATCCGTGCTGAATATTCGTTATTCTCTCTATCACGCTCGCTCTCTCTTCTTTTTATCTCTGTTCTTCTATTTTCTTTTATCAAACCCTTTTTCTTTACCCTAATTTCATATAATTAAGTATAAAAGATGATTCAAAAATAACCACTTTTGATTTTCAAGTTATTCCTTTAACCCACAGTAATTGAATTATTAACATTAATCCACTAACTTTATAATTATAAGCTGATAGTCCAAAACGCACCTATAAAAAACTTTTAACACAATTGACCCAGTCAGGGTAAGCGCCGTGAAGGTCCATCCACGATTGTGACGGTACGTCAAGACATGACGGTCCGTACTGAATGTCCGTCACAAAGTTCAGAGAGTTAATTCTGTGGAAAAGATTTATGATGGTCGGTCGTTGCCAAATGGACGGTCCGTCCTGCCTTCCGTCGTGACATCAGAGATTGGGAGTCAATCTCATTACTCAAATTTTCGGATCTAAGTGTTTGGAACGAGACACCTCGACGGTTCGTCTCGCCTATGATGTCCGTACTGGGATCCGTCGACCCCCAGACAGTTATTACCAGAATTAACTTCTACTGCTCAAAAGAACTAAACAGGGTCATTACAATAGATACATAGTTTTACCCATCGTTCGTCCTCGAACCGATCACAAGAAGAGAAAAACAAGGGCAGAAAGGAGCGTACCTGCATCTGTAAAAATGTATGGTTATTTTTGTCCATATCAGCCTCCTTATCCCCAAGTGGACTTCTTCAACTGGTCGATTCTTCCATTGAACTTGAGGGATGCAATCTCCCTTGATCTCCAACTGCGGATTTCTCTATCCAGAATGGCAACAGGCTCCTCTCAGTAAGACAATTACTCATCAAGAAGAACTGAATCCCAACGATAATGTAGTTTTCCATCCCCATGGTACTTTTCAGATAGACACATGAAATCCGGGTGCACCACTGGACAGTCCTGGAGGTAGGGCTAATCATAAGCTAACTCCCTACCGCTTAAGTACTTCAAATGGTCCACTATACATGGGCTTGATTACCTCTTTTACCAAACCAAATAACACCTTTCATGAGTGAAACCTTCAGCACGACTTATTACCCTCTATGAACTCCAAGTCTCTAACCTTTCGATCTGCATATTCCTTTGCCTACTTTGCACCGCTAAAAGCTTTTCTTGAAGAATTTCACTTTCTCTCATGATTCGCTCAGAAGATCAGTTACCCCAGGGCTCACCTCGAACACATCAAAACCAACCAATGGGAGACCTACATCTCCTCCCATACAATGCTTCGAATGGGGGCCATATCAATACTCGAGTGCTAGCTATTAGGTATGAGAACTCTACTAAAGGGTAAGAAGTTTCCCAATGACCACCAATTCTATCACACATGCACGAAGCATATCTTCCACACCTGAATCATCGCTGACTGACCATCCGGGGTTAAGGGTGAAATGCAATACTAAGTTCAAACCTTAGGACCAATTCAGCAGCAATGTCTCCAAAAACATAAATTTAAATGGGTACCTCTATCGAATGATGGAAAGTGGGAAACAACTCCATGCAATTCAAACAATTTCTTAGATATAGAGTTTGGCTAACTTCTCTGCCATTGTAAAGTCACCTTGCGGAATGGAAGTGAGCAGACTTAGTTAACTGTCCACAATTACCCAAAGACGAATTCAAACTTACCCAATGTCTTTGGAAGACCAACCACGAAGTCCATTGCAATTTCTCCACTTCCATTCGGAAAATGGGCATTCTTGAAGTGTTCTCGGGCCTCTGGTTGTCATACTTTTACCTGCTGACAATTTAGGGCATGTGCGACCCAAATAAAACAATGTCACGCTCAATCCTACTCCACCCAAAAATGTTGATTAGTCACGATACATCTTTGTTGCACCAGGATGTATAGAATTATCCTTACTATAAGCCTATGTAAGATAGTGTGGATATCAAATCATCAACACGAGGACACATATCCTTCCATTAATCCCAAAACCAAAAACCTCTCATCGATTTTGCTCCTTTACCCTACCCGTCGCAACACCTTATCTCGGAATCGCAATCAGCTTCTATCAGTAAACTACTTTCCCTAATTTGTAAAGAAAGGAAGATCTGGCCTCCACACAGGCCAAAAATACTCCCTTCTCTAGTTACTTCAAGCCTCATGACGTGATTAGACAGAGTGCTGACATATCTAGCCCATGGCGTTCTAGAAAACTGCAAGTGAGCTAGACATCCCCAGCTCCCTGCCTTCTTCTTAAGGGCATCTGCCACAACATTAGCTTCTGTGTGCTACAAGATAGTGATATCAAGCCTTCAGTAGTTCCATCATCTCCTCTGCCTCAAATTCAAATCTTTCTGAGGTAAAGACATACTGTTAAACTATGATGATCTGTATAGACTTCACACTAAACCATATAGATAATGTCTCCATTGCTTAAATGCAAACACGACCGCGTCCGAACTCCAAATCCATGCGGTCAAGATGTTTGCGTTCATGTATTTTAATTGCATTCAGCATAAGCATCACATTTCTCTCTTGCATTAGCACTGCCACCAACCCAGAGTGAGATGCATCACATAAACAATGAATGAAATTCTTGCCTCTACTGGCAAGGGTAAGAATTGGTGCAGTAGTCAACAAGGTCTTGAGATTCTGGAATTTCTTCACATTCATCGACCATCACAAAGGAACATTGCTTAGTAAATTGTAAGTTGGAGCAAAAGAAGACCTACCCTTAACAAATCGACGGTAGTAGCTAGCTTTTAAAACAACAAAGCTCCTTACCCTCTGTAACCTTAGTGGTCTTACCAATTTTTCACCGGCTTCGATCTTGAAGGATCACCATTCACCCACACCCCACCCACTCCATCCTAGAAACTACGTGCCCCAAGAAGAAACACATGAATCTACCAAAACTCACATGGAGATGTGGCATACAAACTTTTCTCCCTCAACATTTCCAACACAACCTCAGTCGACTCATGTCTTTCATGTCTTGAGTAGGACCAGTATTCATCAATAAACACAATGACAAAAGAGATCCAGTATAGGCATAAAAATCCCGTTCATCAGGGAATCATGAAAGCAGTGGGGGCATTCGTAAGTCCAAAAAAAGACATTACTAAGAATTCATAATGCCAATTGCTGTTCGAAAGGCAAGGTCTTTGGCACATCTGATGTCCGATTTTCAATTGATGATTAAACATACATCAAGTCGATTATTGAGAAGGGTACAAGCACCTTGTAACTGGCTCGAACAAATTCAGCAATGCGGGGAAGAGGATACTGTCTTAACAGTTACTTTATTTGTTGCTTGTAGTCTATGCACATCCGAAAAAACTCCCATCCTTCTTATTCACAAATAAAACCGGAGCCCCCAAGGGGAAAGCCGCTCGCGTCTAAGAAGCCTTTACCTAACAACTCTTAAGTTGGGCCTTTAACTCCGTAACTCAGCGGGAAGCCATTCTATTAAGGGTATGGAAATGGGGTGGTACCCGGCTCCAGATTCCATGCAAAAGTCAATATCTCTATCGGTGGCATACCAGGGGGGGAGAAGGTCAGCAGGAAACACATCCAAAACCAAGGACTATCAAAAACCGACTCAATTGAATTTTGGTAACTGGGGTAGTATATCCCTGAGGTGCCAAGAAAGCTAAACACCCTTTATTAACCATTTTCTAGCACGAGAAAGGAGATGAATACGGAACTGGAGTGGAAGTGTAGTCACCCCTCCCACACTAACGGGTCTGTCCCCAGGCTTTCGCCAACGTTACTCTACAGTTTTAGACAATATACATCTAAGATTGACAAAATTAGAGAAAGCCAAGTCATACCCAGAAGTACATTGTGAAATCAACCATTTCTAAGACCAAACCAACTCTAACATGAGTATGACCCCACAAAAGTCACCAGACAAGACCTATATTACCCTTTCAATTATAACCGACTCACCCACCGGAGTAGAAACACGAAGGCCGGTCACGCAATTCAAAATGTAAATTAAGACCAGTAGCAAATGAGGAGTACATATGAAATGTGTAGCCAGGATAAATAATATAGAAGCATGCAATCACAAACCAAACGATTACCTGTGATAACAGCATCAGAGTTTGTCTCGCTGCCGAACGCCAGGGGAAAGGGAAAGCGTAACAATGGGCCCTATCACCGTATGTTGTTGGCCCCTATCACGTTGCGCTGCAGTATAAGTAGTTCCATTTGCCCGTAGGCCACCCGGCCGTTTTGGTGAACACACTTAACCCCGACCACCACGTCCTCCAGGATGACGGCCCTTCCATGACCACCTATACCTTTGATTATTGGGGGTCTGTAACTCTATTTTGGGACAATACCTCCTAATATGTTAGTTCCCCACATCGCATAAACCTCTTGATCAAGCAGAGGTCTCTGTGAGAACGACCACGAAGTCTTGGGATAACCTCCAAACTCAGAGGAATGTTGCTTGTCTGCGATGGACCCAACTACAGCCTGCAGTGAAGACTGAAATAGGTCGGGCTTGGTAACTCCCGAACCCTGTCCTTTGGAGTAAGAACCATGACACCAACTCCCTACGAAACTTCTAGATGTAAATGACATGGTGAAGTATCTGGCTTCACCCTTCCACTTTCTATTCACAAAAAAATCGACAAACCTCCTGAAAGGATTTTGCTTAGCCGCTTACCTGTAAGGCTGAAATTGCAATCTTTTGACCTCAACCCTTTCCACAATCAAAGCGAATCATCTCTTGTGAACTGAAGCAAAAGTTGGGTGGCACATTAATGGATAACTCGCGAAAACTTAGTCACAAGCGTAACCGACATCCTGCTTGCTCTAGGATTAGTAATTATCTCTCCTCCTATCCCATCAAAGTACGGGGTATATACTTCTCCATAAAACAAGCTAGAGAATGATCCAAGTCTAAGGTGGTGGGTGACTGTGCTGGTTGACACTAAACATATTAAAAAACGGATCCGCCACCACGTTTTGGGTTACCTTGAACAAATAGGTCACCAATCAACCCAAATCGTGATATATGCCCATCTTATGTCGAAAACTCATGTGGACATCAAACCAGAAAATCAAGGCAATTCCTCAGATTAAACACCCTTGAAAACGGAGGTTTCAACTCAAAAAATTTTAACGAAGACCGTCGAGGGGGTTCATTCAAAACATTGATCTGAAAAATTTGAGGGTTTACTGAGATCGACTCTCTTAAGTCACGACGGAAATGGCAGGACCAGGACGGACCGCGTAGGCACGACGTACCGTCACTAATTCTTTCCACATAATTAACTCTTTGACTTTGTGACGGACAGCAGTACGGACCGTCACAAGTCGTGACGGACGTCACCGTCGTGACGACCGTCACAGGCTGCGTAACCCTACCATAACTGGTCAGATTTATGTTAATGTTTAAGGGGCGTTTTGAATATTCATGCTTCTTATAAGATAAAGTTAGTGGATTAATGTTAATAATTCCATTACGTGGGGGTAAAGGAGATACCTTGAAAATAAAAAGTGGGTTATTTTTATCATCTTTTATACTTAGTTATATGACAATAGGGTAAAGAAAAAGAAAAAGGGTTTGAATAAGAAAATAGAAGAACAGAGGAGAACAAGGAAGAGAGAACGCGCGGAGAGAGAGAAGAGGAAAAAGAAGGAAGATAGAAGACGGAATAAGAAGGAGAGAAAGAAAGAAGTAGAAAGAGAAGAGTAGAAGAGAGAAGAAGGAAAGAAGGAAAGACAATGGAGAAGAGAAGAACGAAGAGACGGCCAAGGATTGGATAAGTAGATTGGTCGATCACGATCTTCGGTTGGATAAAGGGTAGTTATGGTTTATACTATTCCTAGTAACTAGTAATAGGGAAGGATATGTATGGGTATTAGTATTGTAAAGTCTTCATAAAATGCTTAATTGTATGCTTGCATGAGTAATTATTAATTTGTAGGGGTGGTGGTCTGGAAAAGATTGAGGCTGGTGAATCTAAACCTTAAATCCACTTGTAAATATTATGCCTTGACGTATAAAGAAGGCTTGATGAAACTTAAAGAATGCGGGTAATGGATCGGGTGTCACGTTCTGGACACAAGATAGTAGAGGAGCGGATGTGACATTCTGGACACCAGGATTATAGTCGAGGATCGGAGTGTCACGTTCCGACCCAGGATAGTAGGGGATCGGACAGGGTCACGTTTCGACACCATGATAGTCGTAGGGGGATTCGGATGTGTCACGTTTCCGCACAAGAAGAACAAAGAGAAGAATCTTGAATTAGCTAATATACAACGATTTGAAAGAACCTAATTCTTAAGTGCGTACCGGTTGTGGAGGCTGGAGTCCTCAAAGATCTCGGGTGTGTTGGTGGTTGTTGACAAATGATTCTGATACTTGTTGTGATAACCTGTAAGTATTTGGTTGTTTTATGTATATCCGATATATATTGCTTTCTATTTTGAGTTGGCCGAGGATACCAATCAAGTACTTGTGTTTTGTACTGACCGCTACTTGTATTTGTTTTTGTTTCTTTGTTATTTGTGGCGCAGCAAGTGCCATCGTATTCATTTAAGTGTCCTCAACTATAGCAAGTACTTCATCACGTCAGATTTAGGGGAAAGCTATTGTTCATAGCTCGGAATAGATCTCTCTCATCACGTCTTGATGCCTTGAAGTTCTGGCAGCACTAGCCGTTCAATTATTTTTAAGCTTCTTTGATACTCTTAGATTTAGTAATTTGCGGATAGATGTTCTTGTTTGATGACTTCGGATTTTAGGAATAATAGAATTAATTTGAAGTTATTAGGCTATATTAATGAGTTTTAAGTCTGCTGCATTATATTTGTTATTATGGGTGAAATATTGGTAAGAAATTGGGATTAGATTGGTTGGTTCGCTCACATAGGAGAAGAATAAATCTGGGTGCACTCGCGGCTCGTTTGGGTCGTGACAAAACTTGGTCTCAGGAGCATTTAGGTTAGTTGTCTCATTCACACCAAGAACGAGTCTGTACAAGTCTTGAGACGGTAGGGGGAGCCTTTACTTTTCTTTGAGAGGCTAAGGACTTTAGGAAAAATTCCATTTCCTCTTTCTTTTTCGTGCTAGTACTTGGATCCAAATAGGTATATAGGTGATAAAATTGTATCTGGACCATTTCTTGACTATATTCTCGCAGATTGGTTCAGGATGAACTAGAGCAACAATGCGCAACACCAACATCGGCAAGACAAGAGCGTCTGAGAAAGCACTGGGTCTGTAGGGCTCGAAGAGGGCAGCAGTATAGCAAGAGGCCGTGGTAGAGGTCGCGGGAGGACGTCTCTAGAGGAAAGGAACAAGCACTAGACCAGCTAGTACTAGGGCGGTGCTCCTCAACCTACTGATGATGTAGAAAGACGAGGGTGAGAGGGGGAAAATGACCAAGTGGGAATGGGGAATTTGACCACCCCAAACCTACCCAAGAGAGATTAACAAGTTCTTGCTTATCTTTGCAGCGTTATCAGATCATGGCCAGAAACATCGGTGGTTTATTCAACCTAGCACCTAGCGTTTCGAGTGAGTACAAAACAGCCGCTGTTGTGGCTCCCCGCATGGATGCCTCATTGGAAATATGCACGTTCCCTCGATTGACTACAGGACGTATAATTTTTGTTACCCTCCATCTCATTGACAATATCAAGTTTGAGCCAAGCACACACCCCAAGTTTTACTTTGTTAAGATTTACTTAAGTCTCATCTCTCATAGAAGTATGTCTTTGACAATCAATCCATGTTCAAGTGATCCTATCGCTTTAATTATTCAAGCATTCCTGTGTTGGATTAGGTAATATAGGCCTATTACAAAAATCCAACCTATTGGACCTCAATTTTCTTTTAGACTTTACTCTCAAAGCCTTTGATCTACTAAGTAAAAACATTAGCCTCACACTATATCCCTAGCTATATGATCATAAACCCTAATCTCAAATTCTCTTTCTTAGTATCTTTTTCATACATACATTTTAAGGTAATTTGATCACATCATTTATTACTCAGTCATTCTAAGTGTCAATTAATCACAACAGTTCAATCCTAGATGATATACTTCGAATTCAATAAATTCAAGGTCAATTCATATTTATAAGTTCCTAACCTTGATAAATTACAATATAAGACATTGAAGTAGGAAGATTAGTTTAGAATCTTCAACATTGCCTCCATTTGAATAAACTTAAAATAAACACCTTCATCACTTTATATTAGGGTTAATCAAGGAGTTAATATTAATACATAATATTATCATCAAACAAACATAATTGAATTTTATCCACTATATTGGAGTCACGATCAATCCCTACCAACAATATAATCACAACCCTAGCTAGAAATTGGGTTTTAAGTTAACAATTTAGGAAAACTATGGGGGCTCCATGTGTGGAAGAACCTATGGATGAATAAGATTCCCATACCTTTGATCAAAGCCATAAAAAAATCGTGAATCCAATGGATAATCTGCCTCTCTTCTTTCTATTAGTCTTCGTCTTTATCAATTCTAGAAAGATGATTTTTGGAGAGAGTTGTAGGGTCTTTAGGTTGAGTTAGTTAGATTTATTAGTTTATTTTTTATTTAAGCTTTTATAGTAAGTTAAACAAGCTTTTAACTAACCTACATTAACCCTAATTAATAACTACCCCAAACCATAACTTCTAACTTAAAACGAAAACTGCCAAAACTCGCAGCATCAAGGGTCCGACAATATAGAAACAGGAAACCAGAAGTCATACGCTGAATATAAGGTTAGAACTATCATAGTGAAGTAAACTACTCATGTCTACAATTATCTAAGTCATCTGAATGACGTCGGCAGAATGTCAAGTCTATCCATCCCACACGGGTCATAGGTCTAAGGAAACACTAGCCTAACCTAGACTAAGGAAATCATGCTCAGAGTTAAGGACGAACAAATTATACAACACATAACATACTACCATAGAAGAGCATTTAGCACATAAGCATGGAACTCTACTGAATCAGTTAAACGTCGTACTATACCAAAATATGACCTACCTATCCTTACCTAACAAAAGGTATCTAGTCAAAGTAAAGTACTGAACTAGTACCCTCCTCCAATTCACTCCAATTTAAAATTTCTTAAACAATTAATCTCAGTCTAATAGATATGAAGATGTATTCTATCTTAAGGCCGATCACCGGCACCCTAAATAAGCTTTCTAGAGCTTTTCCTTTCCGAGCAACCTTTGAACACTATCAATATATAAAATATAGGATAAAAAAATTGGTATTGTCTTTAAGACACCTAAGTCACAATAAACATAGACGGGTCAATTTTGGTTTCAATACAAGAATCTTAAGACCTGCACCAAAATGTCCAGATTTGACTCAGCCGAGAGACCCAAAATAGTACCGCAAACTTGTGTTCCCAAAAGGAATACAATTTGAGTCTCAAAACCCAACAAAACTCAACATGCAACAAAATCATATGCTAATAAACTTCAAAAAAAATATGCAGCAGTCCAAACTAGGATTTTACAAGAATGGAGAGATTTCTACCCTCCTTGAACATTCCACAAAATAGACATGATATTTCCCAACATGTGGGACTTTTAATCACCCAAACCCCAGCTAAAATGAGTGATATATGATAAAAACAAGAATGTCAAAAATAAGAACTCGAAAATGGCAATGCAGACAGGTTTATCAAGAAATATACCACGAACACTACACACCCGAAAACATCCAAATACTCTACAAAGAATCCACAAAAAAATGAACCTCCCGCACTTTGAATCGCCTTATTCGGTCGAGAGATGAGGAAGATATGAGGTTTTTAATGTTGAAAAAGGATTGCTGATTTTACTACTTTTTAAAGCACATTTTCAACTTTTTTTTTCAAAAACTAAAAAACTCTTACAGGGTGCTCCAAAATCGTTCGAAACCCTGTGCACGTAAAAGAGATATGAAACCATATCAAATTTGAAATTGTGGCTCAATAACACAGTAGAAATTTCTGTACGAGGTAATCTTGACCAAAAGTCGGTCCCACACCCAACCGTCATTTTAAGTAAAAAATTACAAAAGGGCTCGGAAAAATCTCAGAATCCTTGGGTCACAAAAAAAGGTTCGACCAAAAACAACTTCTAAAAATCAGAACTAACTAGAATGATGGAATACTCATTCGAGCGCATTTACTAAAATGATGACTAAAGTTAAACTTAGGTTTAAATTTAAAGATAAAAAGGCTAATGTCACAACCTATAACTCAAAACCTCGAGAGTCATGTTGACCATTCGGCTAACCTAAATGACCCTTGCGGAGCTGATGTAATTGTTAGAATTAGATTCTGATGCATTCTTCTTGAACAATTGATAAAAATTATCATTCAAGGTTCATAAACCCATAGAACTATCATCAAGTCAAAAAACCATGACATTCAATAGACCAATATAAAAGATGATAAAAGAGTGTTATGAAATATAAGTCAGAAAACCAATATCAATGCAAGCTAACATAATTCAAAGCATTTAAAAAAATATGTGATACATCTTTAAGTAACCTTAGTTCATTATAAGTATGAGGAATTAGCCTTAACCGACATAGAGAGAGTGTGAGATATAACATGATCCCTAGTATCTCTCACACCAAAAAGGGTTTTCCTACTTGCCAAGGTAAGGATTATATATTCTAATCTAAAAAAGAGCAACTACCATTGTCTATCTAGAAAATCATTCTATAGGGGCACAAAGGTAAGGGATAAGAAATTGCTACTAGAAACCCGACCTTTACGAACAGGAGAGTTTCTATCTCAATATCCTTTTTGTTTTGAGCATAAAACCAACGAAATAGTCATTTCTTCTTATTCATATTATCTATGGAATGTCCAGTTTATTGACAATCCAAGATAATTAATCATCCATGGAAAGGAATGTTTCAATAACCAACCTAATCTATGTTTCATTGGGATATATCTTAATTGTTAATTTAGTTAGTTGACAAAATCGTTCAACCTTACAATCCTTATTATGTGAGAAAGACCTTTCACATCTTACTTTTATGTGTTTATGATAAAATACTTTCAATAACATATCATGCTCATTATCGTCTTCGTAGATAATTTACTCTCAAAGAATCCTTAAGAAATTTGCATAGATTTCATAAAAAATGCATAAATCCATAATTTACCTTTTAAGGATCAAAACCCATTCTCAATCATCAACACTTGGAAACATGGGATCACATTGGGTCCTGGGGAAATAGTCATAAAATCATAGTATTTCATCAAATAATTCATAAGAGATCATAATTAAATTATTTAAATCAAGGGAAAAGGACAAATATACCCCCGAACATTCATAAATGGTATGCATATTGTAACGAACTATTTAGTAGTTTTGAGCAGTAGAAGTTTATTTCTGGTAATAACGTCTGGGCGGAGGATACCACGATGGACCGTTCATGGGCGCAACGGACCGCGAGGGTGTCGCGTTCCAAAACAATGATCCTGAAATTTTGAGTAATGAGAATCAACTCTCTTAACTAGCGGAATGGCAGGACGGACCGTAGTAGGCACACGGACCGTCACTAATCTTTCCACAGAGGGGGTGGCTGTGAATTAACTCTCTGAACTTTGTGACGGACATGGCAGTACGGACCGTACAGTCGTGCGGACGTCAAAGGCTGCGACCTGACTGGGTCGGATTTTGTTAAAAGTTTTTAAGGGCGTTTGGACTATTCATGCTTATAATTATAAAGTTAGTGCGATAATGTTAATCATTCAATACGTGGGGTGTTGTGACAGGAACATAACCTTGAAAATAAAAAGTGGAGTATTTTATCATCTTTTATACTTAATTATATGAACAATTAGGGTAACAGAAAAAGGGTTTGAATAAAAAAAATAATAAGAACAGAGAGAAAAAACAAAAGGAGAACGAGCGGAGAGGGGAAGAGAGAAGAACGAAGAGACAGCAAGGATTTGGAGAAGTGAGATGATAGAGCAAGATTCTGCGGTGAGGTAGGTTTTATGGTTTATTTCTATTTCATAGTAACACTATAGCAAATAATATGTATTGGGTAGTATTGTACAGTCTTCTAAATGCTTAATGTATGCTTGAATGATGTGATAGTAATTGTATGTTGTTGGAAAGATGAGGATGTGAATCTTAAACCTTAAATCCACTTGTTAATGATGATGGCATTGCGATAACACCACGCCAAGGCTCCTAGTGGCGATGAAACTAAAAGATGAGCCGGGACCCCATGCGACACCACACGCAGTGTCAGTCTCACTCAACACCAGGATAGTTACCAGAGGATCGAAGCCCCGCTACGTTACGACAGGAGGAAAGTACCCCCGGGTCGAGTGTGACGTTACGGACACAAGGATAGTAACAGGATCGGTAGGGTCACGTTTCCGGACACCAAGGATAGTAGGGGATCGGAGTGTCACTTTCGACACCAGGATAGTAGTAGGGATCGGAGTGTCAGTTCGACACCACGAGAACAAAAGGAATGAAATCTCCTTAAATTATGCTATATACACGATTTGAAGAAGAACCTAATTTAATTGAGTACGGTGTGAGGCCTGCAGTCCGCAGGGAGAGGTGTGTGGTGTTGTGTGCAAATGAGTCTGCTACTTGTTGATATAACTGTAAGTATTTGGTTGGTTTATGTTATTATCCGATATATATTGCCTTTCTATTTGAGTGGCAGTGATACCTGACTCAAGTACTTGTGTTTGAGAGTCTGGGACCCCCTACTTGTATTTGTTTTTCTTTGTTATTCTGGGAGTGCAGCAAACGTGCAATAGTCTGCAAATCGTCCTAAACCTAGCCAGTCTTCATCACGTCAGATTTCAGGGTGAGCTATGTTCCAGCTCGGACTGGATATCTCTCATTCACGTATTGATGCCTTGAAGTTCTGGAATGGAATAGCCGTTCATTATTTAGCTTCTGATACTCTGAGATTTAGTATTTGAGGATAGATGTTCCTGTGTTGGATGACTTCCGGGATTTTGGGAATAATAAGTATTAAATTTTAGGAAGTTATTTATGCTATATAATGAGTTTAAGTCTTCCGCTTAATTCTAGGTTATTATGGTGAATATGGGTAAGAAATTGGGATTAGATTCGGGGTTCGCTCACATAGGAGACGAAAATGTGGGTGCCACTCGCGGCTCATTTTGGGAGTCGTGACAAACTTGGTATCAGGCATTATGGTCGGTGCGTCTTATCACAAAAGGAACGAGTCTAGTAGAGAGTCTTGAGGAACGGGAGGGGACAGCCTTTACTTTTCTTTGAGAGGCTATAGGACTTTAGGAAAAATCCATTTCCTTCTTTATTTCGTGCTATACTGGCATTCCAATTGGTATCTAGGTGATACCAATTTGCGTATCTGACCATCTTCACTCTATTTCGCAGATGGTTAGAAACTAGAGCAACAAATGCGCCAACAACCACACCGCCAATACGATGCGTCTGAGCCAGCCACTGGGTCTGTTAGCTCGAAAGAGGACAGTGAGCAAGAGCCGTGGTAGAGGTCACGGGCAAGGACGTCCTCTAGAGGAGAGGGAAAGCACCTGGCCCAGCTAGTACTAGGGCGGTGACTCATCCACCACTGATGAGGTAGAAAGAGAGGGTGAGGAAGGGAAAATGAACAAGTACCGAATGAGGAATTAACACCCCAACTACCCAAAAAATGATTAACCAAGTTCTTGCTTATCTTAGCGGGTTATCAGATCAAGGCCAGACACCTCCGGTGTTTTCTGCACCAGCACCTCAGGTTCTGAGAGTACAACATGCCGCTGCTGTGGCTCCCCGCATGGATGCCTCATTTGATAGGGTCCAGACTCTAAAACAATAGGAGAGCCACACCTAGTTGATGTGAGGGTTTTTCCAAAATATATGTCGTATAAGATGGGATCCTTGACACAATTACATTAATGTTCGTAGTATAGATCTCCATATCTTATGAACTAAGATATGTTTGAGAAATATCTCCTATTGATTAAAGAATAATGAATTAAGACTTACTTGATGAGATAATTCCTAGTGTTGAAGAGTGAATAAGTGACTTAGACGTTCAACTTAAGAATGAACTAAGATGTCGTTGAGAGAAATTATCGCATAGGGATATAACGTTAAAGAAATAGATTAGGTTCCAAACCAAGAAGTACTAGTAAGATAACCTAAAGTTAATACTTAACATGATTAGTAATACGAGATGATATGATTGCATTTCACAAAGAATTACTTAGGGTCACTAAAGAAGAGTTGTGAGATACGAATATGCATTAATTGCTATACTAGTTATTGTTGACTAAACCTGAGATATTTCTTAAGTTAAGAAATTTAAGATAATAATGTGGCAAAAGTAGGGTTAACATGACTATAATGACTTCAACGCTATTCTTAGTGTGATGGGTAGTGTGGGATGCCTCTCATGCATGGCACAATTGCATCTTAAGGTTCCTTAGAAGTATGGTGCCTTTATGGTAGCAAGACTTATGACTTAACCATTCATGTATACTATAAATAAGATGACTAAAAAGTTATACTTGTCTTAGGTAGTATTATGGGATGCTAACTAAATGCCTTATTGGAGCTTTGAGTTGATATAGAAGGCTAGAGTTTCGAGGATTTAGTAGATTAAAGATCTTGGTGAGTCCACATATCTTTGAGGACAACATCCACTTACCTTTAGGTAATTTACCATTATGTTTTAGACTTTGTATGGTTGTGTCCCAGATTATTATTGTGAATATTAATTTGATGGTTTTGAGAAGAAGAGTTACAAAAGTCTTACATTGTCGATTTATGATAGATATTTTGATTTTATATCTTAAATTTTAAATTTTTCATACTTTTTATGATCTTATGATAATATTATGTGAAGGGATTTTGTGAGACCCCTTCAGGATCACTTACGTCGTCTTACAACTTGCGGGTACTCTCGGTGAGTGAAAAACTACGTATCAGACCGTATGTTTGATACGCTCAAACTTACTTCTCAAATAACAAGTAAAGCAGTTGTGTCAAGTAAATAACCCAACTAGTGAGGTTGGGATTTTTCCCACGAGGAAAAGGAATAGTCTAGATCTAGGACAAACTTCAATTATATTACATTGTTCAGTCATGACTTCTTGAAAGTAAAAAACTAAACGGGGGGGGGTTTCTATTTCTAAATGAATGCAAAATAACTAACGAATTTTGAAGAGACATTAACAGCTTTGAATGTTGGATTTTAATCCAATAATCAATGTATAACTAGGGTTTACGTGGTTCCCAGAGGTTCATAACTTATAATTCGTGATGACTATAACAATTCTTTCCTAGTATATTGGTGCAAAGTGATAAGTTATTTATTCTTAAAATCCTTGGTCCGGCAGCGAGGATAAAATCTCACTCGACACCTTGTCTGACTACATGGTTTCATCCTACCCTTATCTTTACCGCATATTAAAGCATTGTATTCGATATTTGATAAGTTCTTACCTCGTTACCAATCAATAGTAGGCTCTATTAGATAGTATGCACTAAATCTATGTTGATAATCTTTTCCTATTATCTACCTCCTTTGTCCGGCAGTTAGCAATCTAAGCTGAGTTTAACGTTTGGCATCCGTTAAAAAGACTTTTTTAAGCGAAAAGAAAGAATTATTAATACATGCAAGACACTCTTCTATAATAGTTATTTTAGTTGGGGTGTATTTTAATATTTGCCTATGGTTGCCCAAAACCCTAGTTATGGAGTTTAGTTACTAGTCATAATCAAAATATTTCAAATCTATTAAATAAGAAGTCATGTACTACTTCAATGCAAAGTGTAAAATTGAAGTTTTATTTTATTAATCACAATAATCCTTGCCAGAATCTCAAAGAAAAGTCAACAATCTCACAAAAAGTCAAATGAATCTCAAAGTATAAAATATAGGGTCTACTAATAGATGTCTAAACAATCGGGTCTAAAAATGATGCAGAGTCTAACAGTATCAAGAAGGTTCTAGCAAAATCCAGAGTCTAACCTAAAAAAAGGATGGTTTTTTTTCGAAATATTTATAGAAATAAAAACCTATTAAACAAGGAAATCTATGTGTGGATATATGTCAATAAACAGCCAATCTGCGTAGACGGACCTCCCGCGACGGATCGTCGTGGTACCGAAGGATACGTCGTGGAGTCCGTTCGTCTTATACTTATGTAAATTTCTTCTGCCTGTCTCTCATTACCCTCGACGGCAAGTATGACAGATCGTAATAGGCACAACGGATCCGTCGAGGGGCTCCGTTCACAAAACACTTGAAACTCTTTGAATATGGCGACAGGGCTACTCTTGATCTTCACGACGAAACCTGCCGATGGACCGTCAGGGTACGACGAACCTTGCACAATCTTCTAACCTCACACTTGGTCAGCACTTACCCATCTTCCTTCAGCATTCACTAGCTGCAACCTACGAGCCGTCAAAAGCCGACGGGACGTCACAAGCTCCGTTAGGTGGTCTCTTCTGCATTTCTTCCGCTCAAAATCTCCGTATGCACTTTGGAATATTTTCTGCAAAATAAAAGAGAAACTTATATGAACATTAACACAAAAAAAGTCTTGTGGACACATTAAACATTCAAGGAAAAAAAGTATTAATAATACGTGGAAAACCACGATATATCAACACCCTCAACCTTAAATTAGTATGGTTGTCCTCAAGCGACGCACCTATGATTCAATACAAAATCTTGCTACAATAGTATCCATGGTTTCTCCTGTGCACTCATTTGGTATCATCGCGATAATCTCATCAAATTTAGGGCATTACTATCACTATGAGGCTTCGAATTATGGGGATCAGAACATGACACAACTCACCATGGCACTACACTATCCTCTTTAATCTCTCACCGAGGTGCTAACAATTCGGTTTTTTTTTTTGTCTGGTATTGCAACTGTGTCCTCACTTTAAAAAAAATCTTCATGTTCACACAATGATGTCAATTTGAGTCTAAGGATTACTTTTCAACACCGCTATCAGAACAAAACGAACAATCATTCAGAACATAATGCATAAGCTTGCCCTTATTTTCATGCCTTAGGTTCTCTATACAACCCTAGGATCATGATAGGACTTTCGTAGCTTGTAACATAGGGCTCAGGGTAGGAGGGTATATTTAGTATATTTAGTGATTTTTGACCTCGACCTCCTTGCATATCGGCTAAATTACCCACTTTCATCCATTTTATCTGCGCCCAGTGTTCTCAGATCTTTCACCTGCTATTTTTATTATTTCTCATTTGTGTAAGTGACTCTATTCTTTCGTTTACTTGTATTTCTTGTATATTTTTCTTTCTTAATTTTCTTTCAACTAGGTCTGGAGTCACTTTACTTGTTCTTTCTCGCTCTTGTTCTTCAACCCCACTTTTCAGAGTATTCCTCATAAAGCCACCTCAACTCATGGCTTTGCCATGAGCAAGGTACACAATACCAAGTGGGTCAGGTCCAATCAAAGGTTGTTTACTGCATTAGCCCCCTCAACCTATGCTTTGGCATAAGCTGAGGGAACATGTCCAAGTTAAGACAGGGGCAACATAGTATTCCCAGGAAAAGAATGTTGGGCGGTGAAAATAAAGGTCTAATTAAGTCAGGATCATTTGATCAAAGAAGGATAAATTTCATTTGGTTCTCTTTTATTTAGGCTAAAAAATGGCTATATGAATAAGGGCCTTATGAATCCTTGCCTATTGTCTATTACATTATGTAGATGACTAAACACACAAGTTCTAGATCAGTCCAAATAGGGGACAATTTCAATCTTCCTCACACTCACTGACATCTTATACTCTACCAGATATCGTTTACACTTGTTATAATTTTAGCACTTATTCGTAAAGGCAATGGTGTACCTCTATGTCATTGATTAGAGCCACCATTTATCAGTACTATACCTGTTCATGCCTCATTGCCCAATTATCAGGATATCATTTTAGCTATCATGCTCCAGAATAAACATTTACGAAGATATAGACAATTACGGTTTTAAATAGAAAAAGAAATAAGATTTAATTGGGGAAAAAGAAACACAGGCAAGGAAAAAGCCCAAAAGAGGATAGTGAGTTGGTGACAGACTTCACCATAACACTTACAAGTCCATTTACCCCACCACCAACAACAAAAATTCAATTGTCCCCAATGCATAAAAGAAATTACTAGAGTGGTGGTAAGCAAACCGTGCGCAAAGGCCGTCGTATTAGTAAGCTGGGAGTCCGGTCCCCGAAACCCACGTCCTATGCAATCTGGACACCCTCAGTGGTTGTCCTCAGCAACAACCGCACTATCAGTAGTGCCTCCTTCTATCTCCACAGTTTGGGAGATAGACGCCCCAGCCGCTAACTCTGATTTGCCTAAATCTGGGTTGCGGCCTCTCCTCAGCAAAGTGAGGCCTCCCGCAGCCTCCCCATCTCTCGGCCGCTCCTTGTTCTGTACTCGCCCTCGCCCTCTGCTAGAACCCTACGCCTATGATGCTCTTAAGGGAGAGGTGGTGATTGGAATCTCTGAAGTGGCGAATAGGGCCCCACCCCCGGCCAAACACTGTGTATTCAGCAGACTCGACAGAAGGGGCCTCAGACTCGGAACCCTAGCCTCCTAAGGATCGCTGTTAGTATTTGTGCGTAAGGTCTGTAGACGCGTAGTCTAAAGAGTCGACACATCCAATGGAGGGCTGGCCGGCTAGCAACCCCAACTAAAGGCGTCAAGCGTTGGTGCCCTCAGGATATTCCGTCGGGTACCCTGGACCATTTACTTCTAGGACGCTCTTCTGACTCAGTAATAGACTTCTGAATCACGGCTGGATTATGATGAAGAAGTGTAGCAATTTGCCGAAGCTAATTTTTGGGACCCAGCAAGTGACCAGTCCGGTTGAGGGCTGGTGAGAGGAGCTCGGGGCAGTGCTACTACCCGGGATTAGACTAAATCAGGGTAGTGTAGTAGACGCCGCATTGCGTGCTGGCGGTCAGGGCTATCATATCAGCAAGATCATCAAGCATAGGGGGATAGCTCTGGACGGGGCCCTCGAGTGGAAGCAACTCATTGGCCTCATCCTCTGATGCGGCGACGTCAATAGTCCCTGCAGGGTCTGAGCTGATCTACGTGCCATATAGGCACATCTGCGAAAAAAACTGCAAGAAGAGAAAAGATCACGACGAGTAGGGTAAGTAGTTGGACCTTGAAAGCCCTCTCGTTGCATGACTGCCTGTGAGAAGCCACGAAAAATCCACCTCGAACGCGGCTATCATCGCCGCCATCAACACTGCTCGATACCATGTAACGATATTATCAGCGGCTGTGGGGAAAGGCAGTGGCGGGCAATCAACCACAAGAACATTGCCGTGAATGTAAGGTTCGCCTTCTTCATGGCCCCCTTTCGCTCGGTCACCCAATTGGCACCCTCTCCATGTACTGACAGGTGCAGGGCCATCAACCTCTTAGTGGTCTCTCTCAGCAATTGCTCGCGCAGGAAATGGCCATCTTTAACAAACTGCCATCGGTAGTCAAACTCGGCAATGAGAGGGGTTCGAGTAACATCAACACCATCGCCGTATAGAAACTGACGGATGGAAGGCAGGGAAATGTCAACCTGCACACCCCGTACCCGGACCTTCTCCAGTGGGGCCTGTTTGGTGG
This sequence comes from Solanum habrochaites, assembly GCA_027704765.1. Lineage (NCBI taxonomy): Eukaryota > Viridiplantae > Streptophyta > Magnoliopsida > Solanales > Solanaceae > Solanum > Solanum habrochaites. The sequence continues at coordinate 42,006,156 of JAKWJA010002500.1, forward strand.
GGGCAGCCCGCCTATCTATATGTGATCGGAGAGTCGCTACGTAGGATGCGTAGAACTCTCAGACCATTTCTTCACTGTAACATCCCAATGGACGTGCTGTCCACTCCAGGCGATGTCTGGTGAAGAGATTGTGGATCTCAGGCCACTTGTCGGGCGATCCTGTAAGATTACTAACGCTCCAAGGTGAGTGTTCGAGTCCAATAACTCCTTTGTCAGTCAAGGAACTTGGCGTCGGAGTAGACTTGAAAATTGCCCGTCGAACACACACCAGTTGGGTTGGTAAGTGGCTGGGGCAGGTGAAGGGACTGAGTTGGTGAACTTGATGTGGAGTCCGAACTGTAAGGCCTCATCAGACGAGTCCGCTTTCCTGTGCAGCGGTGGAGGGTGATAAGCGGAACCTCAGCAGGCCAGAGCTTCCCAACCACGGAGACTCCCTAAGGATCAGACGCTCCTCTTCATTTGTGGCTTAAACCATAGGGGGTGGCCGGTAGGTGTACACTCCTCATCAGATTGGAGGCCAGAGACTACGCCGAATTGCACCTTTTGGGCTGTGCTCTTGGAGACGTGGCCAAAGGGATGGGGGGGTTGAATTAATGAAGTGCCTGGGGGCACGTACTCGGGGTCATGCTTGTCATCAGATCTAATGACCATGCGGGCAGACGGGGTGACAGACTTCGATCGCCCGCGTGCATAGATTTGATATTGCTTAGGTGCCATAGTAGATAGTACCTGTAAAGGATCAATATAAGTACAAGTAGTGGCAAACAAGACAATAAAAACCGCACAAAAAAATAAAAACAATATGATATTTCTATAGTAATAGTGAAACACGATGGGCTAGGTGACGGCTCGTAGTGAATATGACGTACTGTCATGGGGTCCGTCGCGTCTTACTTAGACTATGTATATATGGAGAACCTTGAAGGAGATTCTATGACTAGTATGACGGTATGTGCAGGACGGACCATCATAGGTACGACGGTCCGTCGTAAGTGTCAGTCAGAGGACACTTGGAAAAAAATATTGAGACCCTTATAAGAGGGGTCTCTGACCGTCATAACGGTCATGCAGGACGGACCATCGTGATGACGATGGTCCGTCACTTGTGCCCGTTGAAGGACACTTAGAAAAATTGAGAGAGACCCTTAGAAACAGGGTCTATGAGAACTAAAACGGTTGTGCAGGATGAACTGTCGTGAAGACGACGGTCCGTCACATGTGTCCGTTGGGGGACACTTAGAAAAAAAATGAGAGACCCTCAGGAACAGGGTCTCTGACAACCGGAACGGTTGTGCAGGACGAACCGTCGTAAAGACGAAGGTTCATCACATGTGACCATTGGGGGACATAGAAAAAATGAGAGACCCTCAGGAGCAGGGTCTCTGACAACCAGAACGGTTGTGCACGACGGACTATCGTAAAGACGACTTTCTGTCGCATGGGTCAGTTGGAGGACACTTAAAAAAATTTGGACAGTGGGGTATTAGGGGTATTGGAACGGACCCTATGACGGTCCGTTGTGGGTCTGACGGTCCGTCATCGGGGTCTCTTTCTGTAGATCAGTGACAGAAATGGGGGTACCCAAAGCATCCCCGCTGAACCCAAATTGAACTTGTAGTGTTTTGGACCTACATTTGTCTAACCCAACTACCTATGAAACTAGCAATACAAAATCACCTATGTCTAGAGTTGTAAACACGGCAATTTCAAACATTTTTAACCTAGGTTAGACAGAATCTTATATAAAAGAAATGAATATCTCACGAAGAATGAAGATAATACTAATTAATAAACAAAAATGCATGATAAATGAGTAGAAATTAGAGACACATACATTAGAATTGGAGAAAAACAAGATGGATAAGTACACTCGGTGGACAAGAAGACACCACATCAGAAAATACGACTAGTAGTTTATAACCTGCGGGCTTTAGAGAATTTTGGGTGGGAACAATAATAGGTTGAAAGAGGGAGAGATTGGGGAAGTTTAAAAGAGACGGGACTTGGAGGAATAATGAAGGCATAGAGGTGAATGAAATGAGGGGTTGGGGAGTTTAAATGGGTAAATTTTCATAATAAAATCCAACGGGTAGGGGTTCGGGTACGCCTATTAAATACGGGGCGAGATTCAACGGACGCGGTCCATCGAAGTTTTTTTTTAAGTTTTGACGAACTTTGGTGGTTCATCGTTTTGTGCCCCTGTTGAAAATAACAGAAAAGTGTCCTTGTAAACAGAGGCATACGACGGTCCGTCGAAGGAGCACGTCCATTGATGTATCCGTCAGTAGTGGGACTGCGGATTATGGTCAATTTTTCTGCAGAATTTCCTTCGGGTGATGTGCCTGCAAATTAAAAACCATTAGTAGAAAATGCGTACCAGTACTAAAAAGACTATAATTATTGGGTTGCCCCCAACAAGCGCCTGATTTAATGTCGCCGGAACGATAGGGGGAACGTGATTACTCAGACTTCAGCAGATGGTATGCCGTCTATCAACTTCTTTCCTCGATGCTTTATGCCCAAAAAATAGGGGGGAAGGGGTTTTATTCGTTCCTTTATTCACCATTAAAACGCACTTCATACTTGGGTATGTTACTTCAATTGCTCTTGAGGGGAATACTTGGGTAATGCAAGTAAGGGCCAGTTTCGTTGGACTTGATCTTGCGCGGAAGAGAGGTAAACTAGAACTGTCTAAAAGGCACCAATCCTCAACTCATAACTATTGTTTTGCACTTTTTGTTTCATTCTCCTTCTTAATCTTTCTTTGTGGGATAGGGCGGGGATACCGATTGGATCTCACCCTCTTTGTTTCAGGTTCCTACAACCGTGAAGGTCGCTTCTTCAGTGTTCAACAGCAAAATTGTCATCTACCTCTTTTCGATTATTCAACTGAAGGCGTTACCTGTTAGAAAGGAATGGCCTCCAAGGAAAATAGGGCACTTCAAAATCGATCTTCACAATCAAGAATAACAAAATCTGGCCGGAAATATAAATTACTCCACTTTACTGCAACATCATGGAAGTATCCCTATAAGGCCTTTTAGGTTCGATCAGCGATCAGTAGCCGTTCGTAGTAGTGGGTTCTGGGTCACCCCAAAACCCAACTTCTTGTAAAGCGAGAGGGAATGAAGATTTTTCTGCCCCCAGATCACATAAATGCTTTAGCAAAATGTAATGACCCCGCCTTTACAAGGAATAGTGAATTGCACCCGAATCTTCTTTCTTTGCACGAGAGCATATGTACACCAATTTAACCTACAAATGAATCAGTCTATCAAATTTCACCTCGAAAGTGAGAGATCTTTCTTTGTAACAAACTTCATAACACTTGGCATAAACCGGGCATTGCATTTGACTTCAAGAGCTTCCTACCAAAGCTGGAATTTATTGAAGGTTGCTTCAGCATTTGTTATAAAACGCCGATTTTACATCCTCGGTTCTTTTCACTAAATCTGAGGAAGGGGGTGGTGTTTCTAGGCAGGAATTACCGTCATAGGACTTTCTGTATCGTACCAGTGATCTCTTTTGCTTCCAACTCTAACCTTACCAACCTATCCATCATCCTTTCTCACCTTTTCCACTTAGACGGCATAGGGGGTCATTGGTTTGCGTACAACCCGATTAGTGATTCCATTCAGTGCCCACCATCATTTTTGGATTTTGGACGTGTTGCTAGGAAGAGGGTCGATTGCCGTGTGTTCATGTCGTAGATAATTGGGGCCAGTTTGCAATTCGATATGTTTAATCGAATTGCATGTGTTATCAATTTTTTTCCCATACTAGCGAAAGCCATCTTAACTCTTAATGTGCTCATCACTAGAATCGAACCTCATAATCATTTTGTTGCAACATATCCTCAAACCTCGGCCATACTATCTCCACCACTCCCTAGCGAGTACATCAGGATTTTTAGAGACATAGGGACCATTCCTATCATTGTTGAGACCGTAGTTACCATTGTTGAAGTTGTTGTCGCGGTTGTAGGTTTCCATCTCGGACCATAAGACCCTCACGGTATAGTTACCATAGTTCTACCTTGGCGCCAATTATCCATGATTTGAGCCTTGGGCTGGTCGGAAACCCCCCGTCTTCTCATTTACCGCAATAGGAGTCTCCGAATAATAGATTCATCATAGATGGTGCTTTCGACAAGTATTAACTAATTTATATTTTTCTTGCACCCCAGTATTGACAGGTTTTAGTACCAACCAAAGCTCAATTATCATCTGCGCAATTTTATTAGCGAATATAATCGCAGCACGTGCTGTGGCTGGGTAGTGAGTGGACTGTACTGCGAAGGTGTTTCTCCCATATACAGGACTTCTAGTACCTACAAGCTGTATTATTTACCAGCGAGATGTTATCTAATTTTCGGCCATCCTCAGCATAAGGAACATTCCCCATAAGATCCACCTGCGTAAAGTGTCCCGCAACGCCTTTATTTTATCATCCTGTCCCCGATGAAGTATGTCCTTCAGGTGGACTCATCCCTCTAATACCGGGGATCTGGGGACACTTCTCAAGAACGAGGTGAATCTATCCCAAGAATACTAACTGACTCTCCTAGTAGTGCCCAAAGTTATTCACTCGCGTCTTTGGGTTTAGTTTGTTGCGAGACCGGATATAGTTTTCGTGCGAAGAAAACATCACTTAGTTGGTTTCAAAGTGAAGATTGAGTTGTATGGGAGCTTAGTGCCACAAATATCAGCCTCTCCCGTCAGTGAGAGAGGAAACAATCTGATCCCTATTACATCTAATCCAAATCAGCTCTCCCTACACAGCTTTTACACATTCCTTACTAAGCTATATGGGCATGTGCGATCCTCATAAGTAGCTCAGAAACAAACCTCTGGTAGTGAGCATTTGCATCAGGGATACTAGTTACCACAAAAGAATGGCCTGTGGGTAGGGGAGCAAACAACAACCTAGGGGGGACCATTCGGAGTTGCTATGTATCATCGCCTCTGTAGTAGGCCTGGGACGGGAGCGGATTTTTTCCCATTTGTTGGTGTTCACCCGGAGGCATCGGGGTAAAACTGACCATGAACATCACTCCGGGAGCTGAGGAGTGTTCTTGTTCGGGTCATCATCATTTATTCCCAAGTTTCGATTATATTACGCAAGTGTCAAGCTCTAATCGTGATCGGTAGGAAAAAAAGGTTTCTTCCTCTCCGTGTATTTGGCATACAAGAAGGATAGTTCTGAAAAAAAATCAAAAACAATAAAAAAAAGTAAAATCAAGAAAATATCAACACATAAAACTATAGTAATAAGTTAAGTTAATTAAAAGCTTACCCTTCCCCGTGGCAGCGCCCAAAATTGGATACGCGTAACTTACTTCCTCAAATAAGAAGTAGAAGAGGTCAGTCAAGTAAAATAAATAAACTAGGGAGGTTGTTGGGATCGTTCCACGAGGAAAATAGTCTAGACTTAACTTCAATCTTTATTACTCATTGTTCAGTTCAATGTACTTCCTTGGAAAGTTAAAAACAATTGAAAAAAGGGGGGTGGGTGGTTTCTATGTCTAAATGCATTGAAAATAACTAACGCAATTGAAAGAGACACTTACTAGCTTGAATGTTGGAATTTTAATCAATTAATCAAAGTACAACTAGGGTTTATATGTTCCCCCCAGGTTCATAACTTTGATAATCCTAACAAATAACAATCTTTCCTAGTATATTGCATGCAAAGTGGATAAGTATGTATTCTAAAATCCTTGGTCCGGGCCACCAGACAATCTCACTCCTGCACTTGGGTCCGGATACGTGTGGTGCTAATCCAACCCTTATGTTAACTAATATTAAGATCGTATTCGCATTGACTCTAGGTATTACCTCAGACCAATCAATACTTAGCCTTTAGATAGTTACACTAAATCGATGTTGATAATTCTTTCCTATTATTCTACCTCCTTGGTCCGGCAAGTAGAATTGAGCGAGTTCGAACGTGGACATCCGTTTTTAAAAGACTTCTAAGCGGAAAATAAAGAATGATTAATACAGCAAGACACTATTCTAGAATCGTATTTTAGTGAGCTTTTATCTCCATATTTGCCTATGGTCCCACAACCCTAGTTATGTGTTTAGTACTCATAGTCATAATGCAAAAATTCAAAATATATTAAATAAGAAATTCAGTTGTTACTTACTCAATGAGATAAGAGTAAAATCCAAAAGTTTGCTTGATTATCACCAATAATCACTTGCAAGAATCTCAAAAAGTAATAACAATCTCACAGAAAGTCTAATGATTATTCAAAAGTCTTAACAATACTGTCTACAAAATATGAGTCTAACAATACGGAGGTCTAACAATGATCAGACGTATAACAATATCCAAAGTCTACCAATTCATCCAGAGTCTAACCTAAAAAATGAGGTTTGGTTTTTTGAAATATTTATAGAAAATAAAAACCTAAGTAAACAAGGGACTTATTTGCTCGGAAATCTGGGCAAAAATGCCGGCTGAGTCAAACGGACCTAAGACGGACCGTAGTGGGCCATCGTCCCATACTTATGGCAATTTCCCTTCTGCTTCGCTCTTCATTCCATCGACGGCAAGTATGATAGGACGTCATAGGACAAGTCGTAGAGGGTCTCATTCCCAAACATGAACTCTGAGAATATGAGGGTACTGAGGCTACTTCTATCATCTGCACGACGAACCTGCAGGATGGACCGTCATGGATACGATGGACGTCACCAAGCTTGTAAGACCCCAAACTTGTGTCAGACGCCCATCTTCTCCAGCAGCTGCACTACGCCTGCCACTATGGACGTCACACAGGCGCGACGGACGTACCAAAGCCCGTGGGTGGTCTATTCTGCATTTCTTCGCCTCAAAATCCTCCGCATTCATCGTGGACAGATTTTTATGCAAAATAAGAGAAACTAATAAAACATTAGCAAAAAAGGCTTTTGGACACACTAAACTTAATGAAAAATTATTAATAATACCGTGAAACCATGGTATATCAATGTTTTATGGGAAAATTTTAGGATGACTGAAACAACATCTAAGTAGAGTCTTATTCATGGGTGTGACTCGCGGCACATTTCTTGAATAGGAGGCTATTGGATGCTTAGGAAGAATCTCACTTATTCATTCTCTTAGTCGTGCCATAGATGTTTAGCACTTGTATGTATTTTTTCTAATGTTTGACTATCATTTTTAAAGGTATGGAAAATACTTGAGGATGGTGAAGTAGAGCAAGAGATTCCTCTGCAAGTTACAAACTAAAATTCTCTTCAGGAACAACATTAAGTACTTTCTCAACTATAAAGGACCCTCCAATTGGGAATTCTACTGTTGGTGATATTAGGGTTTCTATGCAACTATTGGATCAACCCTTGACAGCGCAAGTCAATAGAGAGGTGGTGGCTCCGGCAAACCCTAAAGGATGAATGGGTGTTTATAGGGTGAGACAATTTTTGAGAATGAACCAACTAGAGTTCTATGGCTCCAAGGTGGAAGGGGATTCAAATGGGTTTCTTCAAGAGGTTTATAAGGTGCTTACTATCATGGAGTTGTCTTCAAATAGAAATATGAGCTATCCACCTATCAATTGAAGGACGTTTCCAAAATTTAGTATGAGCAATGGAAAGATAGTATGCTGATAGGAGGTTATCCTTTAGAGTGGGAAGCTTTTAAGTCAAAATTCCTACATAGTTGTTTCCCCCTGGAGTATGATATAAGCTTTGTGGCTCGTCCAAGGGATTTGGTATATATGTTTATGACAGGAGTGTCCAAGTTGGTAGAATAAAAGAGTCGTATATAAATACTTGTTGATGATATGGATATGCCACATATTACTGTATTTTCTCAACAATTAGAGAAGTTAAAACTAAAGAATGAAAGGGCTAGAGAAAAAGAACAGGTCTAGTTTGGAAGGTTATAAGTCTTTTGATAATATGTCCAATGAAACCATGATATTCCGGCCAAGATTCTACAACACCTCTAATTTTTATAAAGAAAACGGTAGTGGATCTCCATTTCCCAAGACTACTTACTCTAAGTGATGGAGGAATCATTATGGTAAGTTCCTAGCCGACATGGGTGGTTTCTATAGCTGTGGGAAGGATGGGCACAAAATTAGAGATTGTCCATTTCTTAAGGATAAGGGAAGAGAAGATAACAAAGTTTACTCTAGTGGTCCAGATGATAATTATCAAACGAAGAGTATGTTCTATGCTCTCCAAGTTAGAGAACATCAAATGAGTGACCTCCTCATGTCCTTTTCTGATATGTGCTTCATTCTTTGGTAAATTTCCAAATTTCTTTTCTCGTATGACTTTGTATGTTGAATTTTGACATTATTTTAGCATATATTATATTTACAAAACTTTGTGTAAGCTTACCCATAAGTGGGTATTTTAAGTTAATTAAAACAATTAGACCCTAACTTAGACTCAAACATCAAAACCAAACTCTTCCCTCTCAAATAGATTCTCTTTAGAACACCATTGAAGGTCGAGGTCAATTTAAATCTAGGAGAAACGACTTCAAGTGCTTTCTTCTTCATATTTGGTGAGTTTTATAATAGTTAGGTATGAGTATACTTCATTCTTGAATAACCTCTAATTCAAGAAGTCAAATTCAAATGTTTTCAAAGGTGTTTCAACGATCAACTTTTCCAATTTCTATTCTAAGCATGGGTTCATTGATAAAATGAATCAAGGTTTTTTTTGGTAAGTCATGATATTGATTTATTGATATTGAATCAAGGTTTTTAAGATGATTATCAATGGATTTCCTTGAATATACCATATTTGTACTATTATTTTAAATTGACTTATGAAGTGGCTTTTCTGATTATGATTACATGTTGATAGAATTGTACTTGAATTTAATTCTATATTGGTTCTTATTTTTATAAATCTCTATGGATGATGAATTCTTAGAGAATATATTTATGGTGATTAAGGTCTTTGAAATTGGTAAGTTAACTAACTTTTCTAAATCATGGATTAGTTCTTGTATGGTTTGATACATTTATGTTTGAGGTGCTTACTTGTTATGAGTTTTTTCGAATATGGGTTTGAAGGCTTTAGTAATTTTGTGAAGTAATGTCATGATGTATATGTATGAAGGTTTATTATGAAATTATGTATGTTGTTAAAAATATGGTTATTAGAGTATGATGTGAATGTGAAGTATATTTGTGTGTGGGTTATGATGAATGTAGAATAATCATGTTTAGAAAGCAATGTTATGAATGATGGTGGTTATGGGAAAGACATTCTTACATATTCACTCACACACATGAATAAATGAATGAAACTAGTGATAATGTTATGAATATTAGTCTACTGAAAAGTTTCATCAATGGTACTCAAATTAGTGAATGGGGAGGATTTTTTGATGGATACTTCCTCGTGAAAAGAGTTGTAATGTCAAGTAACAATCTCAATATTCTTATGAGTTTTTCAATGAATGAATGATAGGTTGGAATAGATACCCCCACGTTAGTTGAGGCGGGGTATTTAGTAGCAATCCCTTAACCTATAATGATTGAATGTATTGAAAGTCTCATATTTTGTAAGGATTAATACGAAGCACCAAGAGGATGTGATAGAGATGAGTGCTCTCTTGTTAGTAGAGGAGAGGTACTTAGTAGAAATCTCTTAAGATGGGTAACGTCACATTAGTACGCGGGGGTCTCTTGTATACAATCTTTTTTTTTCCGCTTCCATTAAACTGATGTCCACACATGGGAATAGGATTGTGGTTTTCCACGCAAAGCCTAAAAGAATGTATGTACCTTAGGAAAGTAGTGAAAACTCATCCGATAAGGGTTACAATCGGGATTCCATGTTAATATTTGTGGTATATGTTATTTAAGGATCACCCCCAAAAAATAATGCAATGGACTAGGTCTTCCTAAGGATTTACTACTTAGGCTAGGTGGTGGAATGGGACGCAATCAATGAATTGCACAAGTAGACATCTGAAAGGAGTCTTGCTGTGTCCTTATAATAATGATGAATAAATGAAGTCTTGTATGATGTTAATGAAGCATATTTATCTTATGACTAATGTTAATGAGGTTATATGACTTGTTGAATGTTATGTGCTTAATCTATGGTTATTCCAAAGGAGCACTTGGTGTGAGTAGTAGTATGGGATGCTACTTGCAAATTGCAATAGTGTAACTTAGAATTATGTTGATGATGGTTCTTATGTGATGATTATGACTTTTATTGTGTGTATGTATTTATGAATTAATATGGTTGATTTGATGGTATAACATGTGATTCTCTCTTAGGTAACCTTAGAGTGTTACTGAGGTATGGATGATTGTATGACATAATATTCACACATTGCATAAAGTGATGCTTAAGGTTACATGAGGTTAACCGGTAAAGTCAAGGTAACGGTCTATGTCTGATGAATATGTCTAAACTTTGATAAATTGCTTTATATGTTATTATGATTGATTTCTATGTTTGTTATACTTGTATTTCATGAAGTTTTACAAATTGGCATAATTGGATGGCTTTCACCCAAATGCCTTTTTCTAGCATGTTTTCACATGGTTATTATACTTAGTACTTATTCATACTAACACCATTCTTCTTCATCTTTTATAGCAAGTGTAAGTTGTGTATTTAAAGGATCCTCTATACAATAAAGTGCCTAAGATCCTCAAGCTTTGATATGATCTCAAGGATTAGAGGACAGTTATATTATGAGTTTCTTTCAAAAAATTTTGATAGACTTTCATTTCCTTTTGTGTTGAAAAAGGGTCATGTCCCTACGAAGTTGATGTCATGTTTAAGATGACTATGTTGAAACATAGTATTCCACTTGCTTCATTGGGTTTTACTGATGATGACTTTTGAGTTTTATGTTTTCAAATGAAATGTTTTAAATTCAACCTTTTTTTTATGCCGATGTGATGAATGAATGCTAAAGGCTTGTATAAGACCCAGAGAGATCGAATACGACGTGTTACGACTAAGGGTTGCTCTCGAGTCGTGACACAAAGATAGAGTATCTCATAGAGTTTTAAAGATAAAGAGGGAACTAGGTTCCACACAAATAAGTATTAGTAAGAGGACCTCAAAAGTAATACTTCACATGATTAATATTATGTGATGCTAAGATTGGATTGCACAAAGTATGACTTAGGGTCACTAGAGAGGAGTTGTGAGATAGGAAGTTGATTTCATAGTTATAGTTGACTAAAGGTGAGTGATTTCCTTAATTTAGAGAGTTAAGCTAATAATGAGGCCATTAGGGTGAATATTACTAGGATGAGATCAAGGCTGATCTTACTATGCCAGGTAGTATCGGATGTCTTACATGTATTGCACAAGTGCGTCTTGAGGTTCCTTATAATTATGGTTCCCTTATGGAAGAAAGACTTATGAATTAACCATGCATGTACAATATGATTAAGATAACTAAAAAGGAATACTTGTCTTGGGTAGTATAATGGGAGGCTATTCTTTTTTTGCATTTGTATGCTTTTGAAGTTAATTCAGAATGTCGTTATCATGACATGTATGACCAAGGGTACATTTTATTCATATGATTATGACTTATCTCCTATTCTTATTAAGTAGGCCTTATGTTGACTTATGTTCGTATGAAACTTAAGTTGGAGAATATTATATGATTATGATGATTATATTATTACCATTTTATTATCTCTTATGCTTATGTACTATGTTGACTAACAATTTGAGATGCTCTTATTATGTTTTCCTAGCTTTCATGCTCTTATTGAGTTTCAAGGGTATAGAAGATTGTATCTATTGGTAAGTGATCATAGCTTTGAGGACAACATCCACCTACATTTACATCATTTACCTTTATGTTTAACAATTTTTATGGGCTGCGTTCCCAGACTATTATTCTTCATTATTAATATATATGGTTTTAAGATAAAGAGTTATAAATAACTTATATTTTCAATTTAAATAAAGAATTCAATCGTCTATATTAATGTTTTTAATTTTTCATAATCTCTATGATCTTATGATATGATTTTTCTAAGAGATTTTAAGAGACCTCTTTGGTTAAAGTATGTCGTGTTACTAGTTGGGGGTACTCTCGAGTCGGAAAAACATGGTATTAGAGTATATAGTTTTGGTGATGTTTTAGGATTTCTTAAGCAACATGTAAGTAGATTCTTATTCATGGGTATGAGTCACAAAAATATTCATGAATAGGAGGCTGTTAGATTCTTAGGAACAATCTTAGTTCTTCATTCTCTTAGTCGTGTCATAGAAGTTTAGCTATACTAGGTCTTTCTTCCTATGTTTGGTTATGATTTTTTAGGTTTTGTCAAATACTAGAGCTAATGCAGGAGAGTTGAGGAAGGTGAAAGAAGTATAGAGATTCCTTCCCAAGTTCCAAACCAAGATCCTCCTCAAGATCAACATCAAGTACCTACCCAAAGCTTCAAACAACCCTTCAATGGGGATTGCTACTGTTAGTGAGCTTAGGGCTTCTATGTAAATTATTGGATCAAGTCTTGGCAGTGCAAGCAAATAGAGACATGGTGGGTCAGGAAAACACTATAGGAGGAATGGGTGCTTATAAGGTGATAGAGTTTTTGAGAATGAACCCACCAGAGTTATATTGTTCCAAGTTGAAAGAAGATCAAAATATTTTAGTAGAAGAGGTTTATAAAGTTCTTGCCATCATGGAGATGTTTTCAATTAGGAAAGACGAGCTATCCGCCTATTAATTGAAGGGCGTTTCCCAAATTTCGTATGAGAAAAGGAAAGATCGTTGTCAAATAGGAGCGGGTCTTATAAAGTGGTAAATTTTTATGTTGGAATTTATACATAGAATTTTTCCCCCGGGAGTTAAAGTAAGCAAAATTTGTATAATTCTTCAACCTCAAGAAAGTTAGTGATTGTTAAGGAGTACCATTTGAAATTAACCCTTCTGTCTGTGTAGGTTCCAATCTTGATAGCTAGTCCAAGGGATTTTTGATGAATAGGTTTATGATTGGAGGGTACGGGTTGGTAGAAGAAAAATGTCGTACGATAATGCTAATAACATGAATATTTCTTGCCTTATGGTTTTTCCAACAAATAGAGAAGTTAAAACTCAAGATAGAGAGCACTATAGAAATTAAGAGGTCTAGGTTGGAAAGTGATAAGTCTATTAAAATTAAATACGAAGGGCAAGATTGGTCTACAATTAAACAAAGATATTCCAACCAAGATTCTTCCAACACCTCTAATTTTGGTAAAGAAACGGGTAGTGTGTCTCTATTTCCCAAGACTACTTGTCCAAGTGAGGGAGGAGTCATTATGATAAGTGCCCAGTCGACATGTATGGTTGCAATGATTGTGGGAAGGATGGACATAAAATGAGAGATTGTCCGGTTCTTAAGGCTAAGGGATGAGACGATAACCAAGTTACCTATAGTGGTCCGGATGATAGTTCTCAAAATAAGAGTATGTTATTTCCTCTCCAATCTAGAGAATATCAAGAGTGATCTCCTCATGTGCCTTTCCGGTATGTGTTTCATTCTTTAGTTAATTTCCCTATTGCTTCTCTTTTGACTTAGTATATTCCATTTTGAAGTTGTTTTAGAATATATGATGTTTAGAAAGGTTTGTTCAATCTTACCCATATGTGTGGGATAGTGTGCCTATGTAGTGGGTTATTGTGTGCCTTATGTGTTGCCATGATTTCCTTGCATTCATGATCATGAAATTACTTAGGCCTTGGTATACATAATTTTTATGCATGGTTTATCTCATGACGTTGTGCATCTGTAGACTTGCATAAAGACTTCATGAGTTTTACTATGAACATGTCCTAGTTTTGAGTTGAAGTATTTATTCAATTGATAAATGATTAATAAGAAGTAACTTCCATTTTATATGTATTGCACATGTTTAATCTAGTATGTGTTAGTTCCTTCTTGAGATGAGTACATATAATTTGATGCATATCGGGTTGGTAGAAGTAGTTCTCACTAACTTGAGTTGAATAGAATATGTTGAGATAGGAATTTGTGTTCTTCCTTGACTATGTGCATTAGATGTAATTCTTTCATAATGGGCATCTATGTTAGATTTTAGATATTAAGATATATTCAGATTGTTATTCGAGGATGAATGTTCTCGAGTGGGGATATTGTAATACCCCGTAAAAACCTAGTTAGACCAAGTTATTGTTTGATGGAATCAAGTAGGTGAAACTAGAGCGTAAAGAGGTTATTTTGAGTCAATGTATGGATTAAATGATAATAATATGTTTTATTAAGTTAGCTTGAGGAATTTTGAGGTTAAACTTTAAGAAACGACTAAAACGTCTGCGGAGTAGTAATTTGAACTAGCGAGTAATAAGAGTCTTTTCATTGGAGTTTGGAGTGTTCTTTGATAGTTAAAACTAAATGTTAAGTGTTAAACATCAAGGTCCTACTATCCTAATTCCAGTCGAGGTAACCTAGGAGGACCCAAAACAGTCCACCAAAGCTGCCAAGACAACAAGTTTATAGATTTTTTGTGGTGATCTACGGAAGCAAATGACTTCGAGTAGATCAAATAAAACCTAGTAGGTCATGGGCGTGGTTCGATGTTATGTATTTTTAGAAGCCTATCAAATTTGAAGATGCAAACCCAAACCATAGATGGTAGATCAATCTACTGTCTGTAGATGCCAAATGTAGATGCAGCCAGTTTTGGTAGGTTTGTTTTAAATTAGAAGTTACTACTACAAAATAGACCTATACAACAGATCCATCGCAACGCTTAGACTACTACTTCAGTAGCATATCTAATGCAATGGTTAGAGCAGTTGCAATACACCTTAAACTCTATTGTTAAACTTCTTAAATAAAACTGTTGCAATAGTAAAATACCCGTTGCTCTAATATAAGTTGTTGCAACAATTTTTGAAACTATTTAAAGAGATCCTTGTGGAAACGGTTCTATAAAATTAAAATTAGTATAACACTTCCCACTTCCCCCTCCAATAATATTCCCAAACCAATTTTAGTTATAAAATTCCTCAAGTCATTGTTCTTCAAAAGATGAACCCAGTTCTTTAAGGCTGTGTCTCAAAGCTCCATCGAACTCAACCTCAGATGTCTCATGAAGTCCATATCTGGTACGAAGGCCCTTTCTCAAAGCTCATTATCTATTCTCTTTTTTGGAGACGTGGATCGCTATCATAGATAATAATACTTATATATATATATATTTCTGATTGAGAAGTATTTTCAATTAGATTGAAATTATTTAAAGAATATAGTATTCATCTTTGAAAAATGTGACAGATTTAGCCTGTAGATTCATCGAATTTTACCTATTTTTGAATTGGAAATTTAGGGTAAAATCAAATTTTTTGATTGTATATTTCGGAGCATGTTCAACGGGATGATCCTGAATGGGTCAAAGAGTCCCAAGGGAAAATAACTCGCACGTACCCTGCTGATTTGGCTAAAATACAAAAATATGCTAAGTCTCAATCTTGACTTCGTAATTCTTCTTAAAAAGGGCATTTGTGAAATGTGGTTTTAGTGGTTGATCAACAAGTTTTGTTGGTTAAGATATTGCTAGTTGGGTCATTAGGGTGGAAATTTTTTGTAAAGATGGTATATCTAATCTAATTTAATTTCAACTTCATAGTCCATTAGTTTATGCTATACCCATAGATACATATATTTATGAATGAAAAATAATATGAAATGAAGATTTTAGTCAATAGAGGGGTTATAAAAGAGAAATTTTTTAACATAACTTGTACTTTTTATGCTGCCATTATTGAATAGGTGTACATTTTAGCAATAAAAATAGTTGTAGTCAAAAATACTTAAATAGTGCAAACATTTAGTGATGAAATTAGTTTTAGCTAGTGATGTTTAGTGAAAAAAACTTCATATGTGTTTGTTTCTTATCACCGGGAATAAGCCAAACTTCAATATTTACTCATATGTCTATGTACTTTGAGATTAATAATATCTCATATTTTACCTTGCATGTTGTTGGTTGATGTTTTAGTGGTTGTCTTGTAAGTTAATATATATAATCATGGTCTACATAGATTCTTGTTGGAGCTTATGAAATCTATAATGTAGTTCTCTTTCTTCATGAATGGGTTCTAAAGTATAAATATATTATTTATCAAATGTTTAGTTGCCGGAAAGATTGAACGATGTCATTATAGGGTAAACCAAATGATAAATGCAAAAGATGCTTTTAGTGCATCTGCAAATGCACCAAAGGTTAAGAAAAGATTTGGTGCTGCTCTAAATTATTTATCGACCATTCTATCCTAGTTAAAAGGTCCATGAATTGTTTTTTAATTCATTTCATATGCTTTCTCTGATTTCTTTATGTTGAAGTCTCTCGGTTTGTTGACATTCTATTCAACTACCTTTACAATAACAAGGATATCTTTATGAAGAAGGTTATTTCAAATGCTTCTGAAATATATTGGCAAGGTGCAACACTGAGTTATGTATATTTTTTGTTTGATTCAGGCTCTATACATGATCTTGTGCCTCGCACTCACTAATAAAGAGGTCCTTGAGAAAGATGATATCACCAAGCTTGAGACATTGATATGTCTGGAACTTTGAGATGCATCTCTTTTATTGACATCATGTTCACCTAGAACTAGATATTTTTTTTTGAAGGACACATGATTTGACCATCTTACCCAAAATAATCCTCTCTTGTGGACAAGTAATCTTATTTTTTCTATGAGATATCATATTTATGTTTATACCAACCCAAGGGTGAATCTTTTTTTGACATGTAAATGTCACAATCAAAGGATCATATTTTGTAACCTGAGATATAGAGAACTTTTAAAAACTATAAGAACCTAAAGAGTTACTGGACTTTACAAATAATTAAAAAATAAAAGAGGGTACTTATATTGTAAGAATAACGAGAAGAAATTTCTAAAACATAAAATAATCTGAAGCACCTAAAATTTTCAACAAACTTAGCACCTCAAACTCAGTATGCAACTGCAATGCTAAAAAAAACTATAAAACTAGTCTTCCATCTCTATTTTATAGATATTTAGCACCATTTGCTTATTGTTTGAGATAATCTTTAGAGACTCTTAATATTTTAGGCTTAAGTTGATTTGCATAACTTGATGTTTAAAGCTAATTGTTGTTGAATAGTGCAAAATCAAATATTTTTTATGGAACTAGCTGGAGATGATAAAGAAGGGCTAGGTCAAGGCAGAAGTTAAAGTGTCAGATCCCCCATAGATAGGGCGGTGGTTAAGCGTTTAATTCGACAATGAACACTAAATGCAACTTAATTTGAAATTTTACTTTGAATTTTGTATGTTATTTCCTTCAAAAAATTTGTGAGATCAAAACACAAAAACAAAAGTTTAAGAATTGGAAGATTTTACTTCTGATCACAATATTTACTTAAGTTACTCATAGTGCTTAATATATCAAATCGGATCAATATTTCTCTATGTATCTACTTTCTCATAAGGTTCTATTGAGTGTAGAACATTCCTCAAAGAATGGTGATATGGTCAAATAACGAAGTAGTTCATGGATATGCTTGTGGTACAGTGCACATTTAAGAGTATGGATCAACGAAATAAAATGTGTTTGTTTATCCTCTTGTTTGAACTTTTCAGTTAAATATTTACCCTATTCAACATAGGTGAGGAATTTCATTTTGTGCTTGTAGAATTTAATTGTTGAATATATTCTTCATTTAATAGACTTATTGATTGTGCATGTTCTTATTTTGGTGACCATAAATAACGCATTGTGAAATTAGAAAGTTCCTCAAAAAAAGGTGATCAAAGAGTAACTTAAAATGGGGATGCAAGTGTAGTTATTTTTAAATTCAAAGTAGTAAACATTAATGTATAGATAAAATTATGATTAGACGACCAATACAAGTAGAGAAACTACACAAAGCATTTGTACCGGTTAGTTGGAGGAGCTTCTTTTTGGTTATTTTTATTAACTGTAAATTTTCTTTAACTATTGCTCTTAATATTATGTGTTTGTTGGACTAAATATAGATCCTTTTCATAGTTTATATTAAATTTTTTTGTACTATATTTTACTATATAGATAAATACATGTTACAATTAAATTAAAATGATGTACTGTATTGAACCAATGGAATAGACTACGGAACCGTTCTAAAAACTTCAAATAACTGTCAAAACATGCAAGTTGAATTGTTGCTAAAGCTTAAAAAGTTCTGCTATAGATTTCAAACCCGTTACACAAACCTCAAAAATCATTAAATGAAATGCTACAACAACATCTGATAACCGTTACATTTGGCTCAAAAAGCGTTGCAATAGATTATCCGACAAAAGTATTCCAACCGTTGTATTAGACTCGACTATAGCAACAATTATAAAATCCTAACACATAACAATTACCGTAAATCTATTTCCATGCGATTAAATGAAATGTTTCATAAATTGTTGCCATAGGCCTACAAAAACCTTTCTTCTATCTATTGCAATGGTTTTTGAACCGTTGCCATAAACCTTTTTCCATGTAGTGAATTAGGGGTTCGGTTAGTTATAAATAATTGGTTAATGTAGGTTGGTTAATAGGATATTTTAACACCTATATAAGCTTAAATATACTCTAAACTAATAAACCTACATAACTCACTTAAAGACTCCAAAACTCCCTCAAAATCATCTCTCAAGAATTTAAGAAGAAGAAGAATAGAAAGAAGAGGAGGCATCTAGATAGATTCTCCACTGGATTAAATATTTTTTTGGAAAATTTATCAAATTTATGTGAACCTTATTCATACATGATTTATTCAAACAATGGATCCCCCATAGTTTCCCCCAATTGTGAAACAAAAAACCCGAATTCTTGCAAGGGTAGTGATTACATTGTTGGTACGGCTTGATTGTAACTCCAATCTAGTGGATAGAATTCTATTATGTTTGATTTATATATTCTTGATGATGATGTGATATTTTTATGTGAATTCCTTGGTGAATCCAAATCTAATTTGATGAAGGTGATAATTATGGGATTATGCCAATAGAGGCAACATTGAAAGTTGTTAATTGATCTTTTTGCTTTAAATGTATTATATTGAAATTGATCAAGTCTAAGATCATGAAAAATATGAATTTACCTAGACTTGATTGAATAGGAAGTATCTTGACTTTTGAAGTTAGGATTGAACCTTTGTGATCAACTTAGACTTGAATAACTTAGTAATAAATGATGTGATAAAAATAACTTCAAATGTTTTGTACGTTGAGAGTGGAAAAAGTAAAACATATACGTGTTGAGTAGTGTGGGGAGTGGATTTGTGATCATCATAGCTAGTGATTTTTCTGGTGGTGTTAAGGTAAGTTTGATTACCGGGGAGTAGTGATGCTTGGGTTGATGAGAGTAAAGTCTGGGGGGAAATAAGGAATAGAATTCTGTGGACTGTGGGGTTTGTTGGGTGGTGTGTAGGGGAGACCGGAATAATACCTAACATAATGAGTGGGGATGGTGTGGGGGGTGGTTGTAGAATAAAGGTTATAGATCATGTGGGTAAAGTGTGATGGAGGTTGCTAAAAGATGCCAGTGCTGTTTCATATGAGCGGAGAAAATATACCTGTAGTTTAAGTGCAGCGGTGGCACGCAGGCCTGCACCATGTAACTTTGGGTGCCGTGTGCTCGGCAAATACCAAGGGGAATAGGGGATAAGGAGCGCGGTGTACCACAAAGATGACGGCTTGGAACGCCCAGAAATAAGGAATGCGCACCGGTGTGGTGAGACATGATCGAAATGTTAATATAAGAACTCTAGGTAACTGCAAGTGTGGCTTTCCAGTGACAGGCAGGTCTAAGAAGACTAATAGCTCACGGGTAGTTGGTGTGTGAGGTTTCGTGAAGAGCTCCGAATCTGTATGACTAAGCAGGGTGAGACATCGCTAGTTCAAAAAAAGAATAAACAGAAGACGGATGATTAGACAAGTCCGAGGGTAGAAGATAAAAACTAAGTGACGAAAAGGTAGGTGTATCGCTAGTTCAAGTGCGAGTCCGCTATATGTGGCGTGAGAATAAGAGTATGGTCACGGTTTGGTCGAATTTAAAGAAGGGACTAACTGTTCCAAATCAAGAGGACAAAAAAGTGTAATTAGTACCGGAGAGGGTACGTACTTAGCAGGAGAAAGTATGAGAGTGTGCTTATATGTTTTTTCCCCAGTAGTTCATAACGTGGGCGTGACAGTGAGAGATTGAGTCTGATTACGGACGTATATAAAATAGTTCAAGTAAAGTTTAAGATACGGGAGAGGACTTGAACGGTCGTGGGGCTTAGGTAGTGTGTACGTGGTGTGCGGTATGGTGAGCCTTCCTTAGGGCAGGGGGGGGAGGCACAGGGGGCTAGGGAGGTCCTGTTTTGCAGGTGTGGGTGCCGTAGTCAATAGAGGGAAGAAACTTCGAAAATAAAACTTGTGAGCCACGTAACTATGAGAAGCGCCCGAAAGGGAGAGCTTGTGAGGGTAGTATAATGGGATCTGAGGTTCTTGCCTCACGGTAGCCTGGTTGAAGTTACGTCAAGGGCATTAAGGGGAATTAGGGGGAGGAGGCTTATGACGGCTCCTATGCTGATGAGTTAGGATCTTTAGACGACGGGGTGTCGGATGAGGAACTGGGTTGAGACGACGCGAATATACTGATGAGAGTTGCAGGCCACGTTTACTATAATGTGAAAGTATCCTTCGTAAATGTGACTAACCATTTGCATTGCTCTACATGTCGCGTTGTACGAACTGTAATACGGTGCGCGACTTTGGTACTGACGAAACATATGGCCCCACATCGTAAAAAAACGAATGTAGGAGGTTGGACAGTGATTTCTAGTCAGGATAGAGCGGCACAGCAACTCGAGAATGTTCAGGATCTGTGAGGAGCCGCAGACGGCAAGGGAACAACAGCGACTTACCTGTGCATATTGAACTGTAGGGGAGAAGTTGGGAGGGTGCATGCCAAGACGAATATGGGTTGCGTAATAACAAATGCTTGGGAAGAAGAGTAGAAATACTGCGGATTTGCAATTAATAAGACTTCGATATAATCGAAATGTTAGATTTCATGTAATAGGAGCTGGTTTAGATTAATACATGATTCGTTTAAGACCCGTTCAGGGTAAAGTACATCTAGTTCTGACTAAGAGGTTCTCTTCGGTCATGACAGACCTTTTCTTAAAGGATTGGTGCATAATTCGAGGCATGGGATTAGGATATTATATGATTTTAACCCTTTCTATGATTCCTTTATGTTTACTATGGTCGATGATGTTTTTTGTTGGATTGGATTCTATTGGAGATACCATCGCTCATGGAGTTGTTCTTTTTAGCTAGGCTGGGAGTGTATCATTATAAGGGTAGACTCGATGATTTTGGGCGATCACCCAAGGTTATTCTTGCTAGCTGCTGGATGGGTGTCCCTGGGTTTCTCTTCCTAGATGGGCTCGAAGCAGACATAGATGTAGGAACAACAGTTTGTGAGCTTACACTAAACCTGACCGACTTCACTTAACCGGTAGCGAACTGCGAACTAACTAAGATACTTAACTTGCCGCGATATAAACCCTACCTCGGATCCCTCTCTCTAGTTGGGTTGGGAGTATAATGTTTGGTAGGGTGCTTCTAGGGTCTCTCTTACTAGATGGGCTAGGATTCCACTACTGGCTAGGTGGATTGTGATGGTTTATATTGGCTAATTTGGACTGATATCCCTATTTCTTCTTTCTAAAAAGACTTAACTATTTGTGTACATGTCGAGCTTATGGGGGTTCTTTAAGGTTTTACTTAAACTTACACACGAGTGTATCTTCAAGATATATTTGGGTCCAACTAGGTTGTGTTAAGTTGTACTTTAGTTTATTTCTTGTATACTCGTATGCTTTCGTTTCATATCAACTTTGACCACTCTGTTTCTATATTATATGATTTCTTATTATATTACTCTTTTTTCTCCCTTTGATGCATAGTGAGTACTTATTTTTTTGAAGTTATTCTACACTTCGTATTTAATCAGAATTTGGCATTCCAATGCCACTTACTACTGATGATTAATTCCAGACTTTTTCTGTAGGTTTTACTCGACGACGAGGGTGAGAACATGGAATTTTGGGTTTTCCTTGTCTCATTCTTTCGACTTGGATAGTGTTGTTGACTTTGAGAAGTACTTTGTCGTGGTCAACTTTTTGGACTTAATTTCCTAATTATATATCTCTATACTTGTGACTTTTATGCTCTATGAGGGATTTTGTATATATATAGTTAAATATGCGGAAAATTTAATTTTTTTAAAACGTAATGAAATATACATAGACTATATATAGTTTATACATAGATTAATATTCTACTAAGCTCAAATTAAAACAACCATCTACAATTGATGAATAAATTCAAATAAAAAGACCAATTTAATATATAAACTATCAGGTTTTTCCAAACGGAGCTTTCATACAAATCTGGAAATGAACATCTGAAAAAAATGGAGGACACATCCACTACTATTTCGTAATGTACTCTGACTAATATCATAAGTGTCAGTACATCCCGCACATAACACACAATGACTTACACAAAGTCTAGACAATCAATAATACAAGTAGCTTAATGGCGATCGGAATCAACGCTTCTCTACTGACCGTGCACCTCTAGAAGATAATATAAGTATAGGAGGGTTATTACACACTTGTCTAAGTACTGAGTCTATGACACACATACACATAAGGACTATGAATGATCACGGAACGTCCCTTCTTATAACAACATCTATTTAAAGAAAGTGACATCACAGACTTTAAACCGTAAAAATTCGTTACTTTGTGAATGTGGTATGAAGATGACGTAGTATAATAATGCATTCAAAGCTACCAACTCAGTTTTCTAATGTCCATAAAGACCAATATAGGAATCTGAACAATAATTTAAATCTTAACTCGAGGCTGAAAATTTTGAAATTCCATACCTAAACCCGAGATCTCCTCTTTTGTCTTAGTTTTATTTTTGCATTTTTTTTCTTGTTGTTGTGTAAGTTCAAAGATCTCCCTCAAGCCTATGTTTTTAATACAAGTGCATGACATTCATTGAAAGTACCATACATACAATGATAAAGTAAGTAATCTGAAGGACTTAAGGATCATCTATTACTACAAATTGGCATGAAATCTTATTAAGCCAATCTTTATTGGTTATGCCTATTATGTGTTTCTTTGCATATAAGAAATCATTTTAAGCCAATCTTTTTTGTATATGATCATTTTCATAACAGTAGAAATCATTATAAGCCAATCTTATTTGTCTTTGATCATTTTCATAATAAAAAAATTCATTATTAGCTATGCCCATTATTTGCTTAAAACATCATTTTTATCAATCATTGACGATTGATATTCTTATGTTCTTACTTTCTTAGCTCAATTTGAACATACATCTCTTATTCTTTCTTTCTTTATTTATTATGGAATTCTTTAGAATTAAGATCATGTGAGCTAACATGAAATCCAGTGGATGCCCCACACCGAAAGGGGTTATTCAACGATCAAAGTGAATCTAGATCATGTGAGCTAACATCAAATCCAGTGTCTGCCCCACACTGAAAATGAGTGGATCACCGGCTAAAGTGAAACCAAGTTTATTGTTTCCCCTCACTCAAAAGAGGTGTTTCACGGCTAAAGTTAACCAAATACTTTATTTGAGCATTTAACTGACATAGATCATGTGAGCTAAGCATGAAATCCAGTGTCTTTCCCATACCGAAAAGGGGTGGTTTCACCGGCCAAAGTGAAATCGCATCATACCTACATCTCTTAGATGGAAACTAATGGTTAGTTCCTATGATGGCCACATAGTTCAAACACTAGGATATATATGGAGACTAATTAACAACCTTGGTGGTGTCCTCATCTCATGAGGCTTACATGTGTTTGTACAAACTCATTGCTAGTCTCTCGGTTCTTTTCCCACCTTCTTTTTCTTTATATCTTTAAGAGGTGATTCAAACATTATGGATGCTTGCTTCTAGTTATGAGGTTTACTTAACTCTTTGGATAACCAGTTATCCCTTTTTTTGCATGATAAAATGTGAATTTAACCTTACATTATCATCCTAGTGTTAATGAGACTTGTCTCACGATTAGTAACACCCTTTTACGTGAGTATCTTTAGCATAATTTTCTAGGTGTAAGTGAGTCTTGTGTCACTTCTTCAACACCAAATTCATGTCACTTTCATAAATCTTAAACTTTTAATTATGTTCTTAATGACCTTATCTTGTTCAATTACATTTTGTAGATTTATACCACTCTTTTAAGAATGTTATGGACTTTGTTTAATCTACTTACTAATTCTGGTGCATCTGGTGCAGAGAGTGATGTAGGAACACCATGTCCCCCACTGATTGCCAATATACCTTGTTATGAATTCAAAGTGCCTGATCATGCTTAATTTTGTATAATCATAAGTATATCCAATTTTTGTATCATGTTTGGAAATGACATGTAAGCCAATTAATAAATTGGCATAGACTAATTTTTCCACATATTATGGTTATCTTATAATATTTGTTATAACGAATTTTATTGGCATAAAATCCACAATCTTTCCGCTAGAAAAATTGTCTGTAACGGTGTCGTTTAGCGCAATTTTTATGGAATAAACATAGTAAGCCATTATATTCACTTTTTGGACAAAATAATTGCCTAGCCGATTCTGTATTGCAAATATATTAATCATCGATATTATCACTAACCAAAGTACAAAAATTAATTCCCCTTAGCATCTTAACATACAAAACAATCTCACCGCAATAAAATAATAAAGTCGACATTTAACAAGTAAGTAACTTCATACTCACAAAGGCTGTTTAACAACTCTAATTACCGAACGCCAAATGAAATAACAAGAGATATCACATAATTCTTTATTTCATAATAACTATACCCTAAAACACACCGACTCCTATATTGAGCTAAAAATAGAACACACTATTTAATATATAAAAATTAAAAACAAAAGCCTATGAGTTTTTGGCTGTTTGTGAATTTTCGCTTAAATTAAATTAAAAAAAAATTCATTAATTTAAATAATTACGGGACGATTTGTAACTACTAAATGTTGGACTATCGTAGGTAGATGGGGGGATGGGGTAGACTACGATGTTTTCTTTTCTTGAACGATTTACTATGTTAAACTACCAATTAGTCTTAGCTTGACGGGTGAAACGTAATGGGTTTTTTGTCCTAGGTTAATTACTAGTTAGTGAATTTAGTTAATATTATAATCGAGTTTGTTTATAGTTAGGACCCCCACCCTTTGTCTTTTCTTCACAGTGCTTGACCTTGTATTCGTTGTACTTCCCTAACTAACTATTCCTTGATGCTATCATTTGGAATTTATTTATGGTCCTACAGGTTCTCATATGGCCTTTTCTTGGATACTACTTAATCTACATGCCCGTTTTAAAATGGTCATATATGCTATGATTTCGAGGATTGACCATGTGAGTCGCATTTCTATTATGGTTGAAATACTAAAAAACATATGTTTTAGCTTATGGATTCTTTAGTGTAGAGGTACTTTGCTGGTCAAACAATCGTAAAATATTTTTTTTTTTCCCCGCCCCCATTAGTACTAGATATTTGGTTAACCCCTTTTAAGACAAAGTTCTACTATGCCCCATATTTGGGGGCTAAATAGGTGGTGGGGGGCATTGGGTATGCTCTATACGTGTTGGCTCGGTACGTAGACTTACTCTTATGTCTTCGACAAGAAACTTACTACCGGAACCTACACATCCCTAGACAGGGTATTTATTTTTTCTATATATGGTGAAACCGTTGTACCCTAAAACCCGCCTATGGAACATTGCAGATCTCGAATGGGAGGCTACATATCATATCAAAAAAATATAAATCAAGAGTGTAAGTTTCCGCAGCCATTAGCATTAATCTGTCAAAACTTAAATCTTTCTAATTCTTTGAAATAATTTCTCGCATGTCAAACTCACTACATTAAAAGAGGATGCGTAATTACCTAACGCTCACCTGAAGTCTCCATATTTCGAAAGATTGAGGAACTTTCCCGTTCTCATCACCTTAGCCATCAAAACTAACGAAAATTGATGTTAACATAAAATGAAGTCACGCCTATACATAAACAGTACATGAATGCAAAGCGTTACCCGTCATTTTAACTCCGCTAGTGCAAGTATTATAGCATCCATTGTACGATTATTGAAGTAAGACCTCAAATCTCTCATCACTAATACTAACTCAGAGTTTATTATATAAAAAATGAAAGACTTAGAAGATGTATATCGAACTCAATAACTGAACAAGTTGAGGTACTGGATATCTCATATCGGCCTCGGCCTCCCATGTTCTCCCTCAACAAGGGGTTCCTCCAAACATACCTTTCTCGGTGGCAACCTCCTTGTTCCGCAACTTTTAAAAACTTGGTGACTTAAAGTTCAATAGAAATCTCTTCGTAGAATGGGTTCTCATCGGATCCTTAACTCCTTAGAAACATCTTGACATATTATTAATAATAATTAAAACTATTTTGCTTTTTGGATTTGAACCACGGCGTCGTAATTTCAAACTCTAACTCATTTTGTCATTTGGAAACCGGTCACTATCCCTGTTCAATGTCAATGGCAGCATACATTTATGATCATCCATACCAAAAATTATATCCAATCAATCATGGTTAATTCTATTAGATTATCAATGATCAACTTTATGAGACCAGTTATTGGGAAATCTCAATAACTCTTTTTTTCCCTAACACTTCTCTTATGGGAGTACTAACTAGAAGTGGTTCATATAAGTCTCTCTCCTGGAAGTAAGTAACATTACTAGTTACTAAAGAGTAACAAATGACAAGTGGAGTCGGGGTCTCAATGCAACACAGGAAAAGAGAAAAATGCGTGTACATTGACCGCTTAGCTGACTCTCTTGGACCTATTCTCAGATCAATTTACCCTTTCGCCGTTCATAGTATAGGTTGTTCCTCTAGGGAGGTTCGGTTTGCCACAAGCTTTTCCCATGTTTAAGGTATAGCCGAGTTGCATCTGTCCTAGCCTTATTCCTCATCTGTGGGCAGTCTCTTACCATATGACCACTCTTCTCACACCCATAGAAGATATTAGTACCTACCAGGAACTCACCTCCATTCAAACAACCATACTTATCACACTTCTTCGTATCACGCTGGGCATTTTTAACATTGCCCTCCTTGTCATTAGTGTTCTTAGAAGGAGTAGGATTACCTAAAGTTTTTGTGCCCCTTGTTAAACTTGGGCCTATCCCAAACTCCAAATGAATTATTACCATTGCTCGAATTGGAATGATTACAGGACCTAGATTTCTTTCTGTCTGGGTCTCTCATTCTCCAACAACTCTCCTCAACCTGTTGTGCATGTACCCTCTACCTACCAAGGTCCATGTTATCAAGCAACATGGATTCCCGACATTTCTCATCCAAATAATCCAACACAGCAGTGACAAACCTGCTCATCTCATCTCTTCTATAGGACACTAGAGAAGAAGCATATTTGGAAACCTTAAAAAACATCAAGAAGTATTCCTTACCTGACATACCTTACTGACGTAAGTTTATGAATTCCTCAACCTTAGCCTCTCTTTGTTATCTGCAAAAGAACCTTTCTAGGAATACATTCTTAAGAACGTCCCAAGTAATGGGAACTTATCCTGGTACTCAGCCATCTCTCCACATCCTGTGCCACACCTGAGCCACATCTTTGAGTTGGTAAGCTGCCAACTCAACATTTTCCTCTTCATTAACACCTTATGAACCTCATCAACAAACTCTTGGGGATCCTTATAAGTATTGGAGGATTCATTCTAGTAAAGTCCCTAAGTCTGCTAGCCTTGTTTCTAGATTCTAGGTTTTCCCTTGGAGCACCCTTTCTAGTGGCCTGGGTTGTGGTAGCCTGTTCCTGAGTAGTGATGGATTGGAACATCAGAACTAATGCTTCTCTTATTCTGAACTAATGCTTCTCTTACTTCTCCATCCGTCAACGCAGTTGGGTTGATAGACACTTGCACTCCAGCAGCTGGGTTGATAGACACTTGTCACACCCGGATTGTAGAATTCGAATGCAAATAGTGTCGTTAATCTATCAGAAGTTCCAAACAAGCGTCTTCTTATTTTTCATCACATTCATACAGTTAAATTTGTGAAAAATTTAAAACTTTTAAAAAATAATGAAGTATACAAAAATTTCATATATTTTCTACATAGATTAACATTCTACTAAGCTAAAATTAAAATAACTACCTACAATTGATGAATCAATTCAAATAAACAGATCAATATATAATATAATAGTTTGCCAGAATGGCCTTAATGAAAAGCTTCTAAATAAAAAAACTTAAAAGAAATGTTAGGGAAAACATCCACTGGCTATGTCTAAAGTACAAATCTATATAGATAAGTGTAGCATCCTTGAAAACATGAAGAGAGCATACCAAAGTCTGGAGATCGACAATGAAGATAGCTTCGATGAGTCTTCAACGTTCTCTCTTACCCGCACCTATAAAGATAATAATTGTATAGGGTTAGTACACACTTTTACAAAGTATGGATATATGCACACATAAACATAAGTACTATGCATGATCAAGGAAAGCTCTTCCTATAACAACATGCCATTTCTGGAAACTAACAGCTCTAGACTATCCTAATTAGTTATTTGTGAATTATGGTATGAATATGGCATATTTAAATTCATTCAAAGCACATAACTTATTTATATATGAACACAAAACCTTATAATCATGACCATAATTTTAGAACAACTCGAGCGAAAATATTGAAATTTGATACCGAAAACCCGATAGCTATTCTTTTTTACTTTGTTTATTTTTAAGACTTTTTCTTCTTGGTGTTGTGTTTTTCAATGATATCCCTTAAGCCTATGCTTTACTTACAAGTGAAATGATTAATTGTAGTCCTATTACCTAAAATGAATTAAATATGTAATAAGAAGGAGTAAGGAAATGATTTAACTACAAATTGGCATGAGATCTTATTAAGCCAATCATTATTGGTTATGCCGATTATTTGTTGATTTGCATGATAAATAATTATTTAAAAGGCAATTGCTTGTTGGTTAGAAAGTAGAAGTTTCCCATTCCAGCTCTGGAGCAATTCCTTATTGGCTTTGATCATTTTCATAATAAATGAAGTCATTATTAGCTATGCCCTTTATTTTCTAAAAACATGTAACGACCTGTTGTAGTCATTTGAGCAGCAGATTTTATTTCTGGAAACTGGCTGAGAACACAACGACCCCACGACGGACCGTGGAGAGCCGTCATGGCACACGGACCGTCATGTGGGGTTCTCATTCCTACTCACGTAGAAATTTGAAACTTGGGTAACTAGAGCGCCTCTCTAAACGCACGACGGAATGCAGACGGACCGCGTGTCACGACGACCGTCACAGGCCATTCACTCAAAAAGCAAGTTTTCGAACTTTGTGACGACAGCAGACGACCGTCAGCACGGCACGACGGCCCGTTCACAGGCTGCGCAATCCCAGGCTGGGCCGGATTTTCTTTTAATTTATTTAAGGGACGATTTTGGACTATTTTCTTCCTACTTAAATATAAGGGGTGGTTAATGTTAATAAGTCTAATTACTCTGGTGGGTTAAAAGAGGGTAACCTTTGTTAATTAAGTGGGGTTATTGTGCCAATCTTTTATACTTAAGTATATGATTAATTATTAGGGTAAAAGAAAGAGGGTTTGATAAGAAAAATAAGTAAGAACACAGAGAAGACAGAAAAAGAAGAGAACGAACGAAGAGACACAAGAATTGAGAGGAATTTGCTTGTTGATACGAATATTCGTGAGGTGGTTTATGGGTTTTTATACTATTTCGTAGGAAACTCTATATCGATGATATGTATTGGGTAGTATTGTAAACCCTTCTATATGCTTAATTGGTGTGCAGGCAGATGTGATTTTATATATATTTTTGATTTTTATATATGATTGATTTTATATATATGATTTGGATAAAATAAGCATGATGAAGCTATTGAATCTTAATCTTGAAGACACCCTAATCTACGTTTGTTAATGATGATGCTTTGGTATAAAAGAAGGCTTGATTAACGAAAGTAGTGAGATTAGGGGACGTGTGCACTTCGGTACCGCAGGATAGAAATAGAGGATCGGAGTGTCACGTTCCGACACCGAGGATAGTAATATATGGATCGGAGTCCACGTTCCATACCAGATAGTATATAGGATCGGAGTGTCACGTTCCGACACATGGATAGTATATTGATCGGTGCCCACGTCCGGTACAAGTATAGAATGAGGAGCATAGTGTCACTTACCGACACGAGTGAGGTAATAAGATAATGACTCTTGAAAGATGTTATATACTCAATCTAATAACCCCTAATTCCAAATGAGTATGAATGAGGAGGCGTGAGTCCTCTTGATGTGCTTGTGTTGTAACCAAGGATTATGTGTAATTGTAAATGCTTGCATGCTAAGGATATTATTTTATTTTATAGGTTACCACGCTGAATGATATATACTTTTTCTATTTGAGTTGGCCGATGATAGCTACTCAGTACTTGTGTTTGTAGCTGACCCCCTACTTTTATGTTTTCCCTTATTGTTATTTGTGGAGTGCACAAAGTACGCGTCGTCTTCAACTCACCGCAACTCTGCCAGTGTTCATTACACCGGATTTCAGGGTGAGCTAAGTGCTTTTAGCTTGGACTGGTATCTTCTTCCTCATGTCGTGATGCCTTGAAGTGCCGGCATGGACTAGACTTTTTATTATGGGTAGCTTTTTAGATATCTTAGTTTAAGTATATTTGATCATAGATGTTCTTTGTTGGTGATGACTCCCGATTTTGGGAATAATAATAAGATGTTGACTTTTAGAAGTTAGTGATTGGTTTTATTATGGTTTAAGTCTTCCGCATTACTTTCTGTTGGAATATTACATTGCACATGTAGGGTTTAGATGTTGGTTCGCTCACATAGAAGGATAAGTGTGGGGTGCCAGTCGCGTCGCGATTTTGGTGTCGTGACAAACAATCATTCTATAAAACACTAACATTGATATTCTTAAGCACTTACTTTCTTAGCTCACTTTGAACATACATATATTCTTATCTCTTTCTTTCTTTCTTTCTTGAGGACTTTTTTAGAATTAAAATCATGTGAGCCAACACGAAATCCAGTGTCTGCCCCACACCGAAAATGGGTGATTCACCTATAAAAGTGACTCTACATCATATGATCTAAAATGAAATCTAGTGTTTTCCCCACACAGAAAAGGGGTGGTTCACCAGTTAAAGTGAAGCCAAGTTCAGTTTTCTCCCCACGCAAAAAAGAGGTGGTTAGCCGGTAAAGTAAATGAAATACTTTCTTTGAGCATTTAACTTATATAGATAATATATAATAAGAATGAAATCCACTATCTGTCTCACACCAAAATGGGTGGTTTCACCGGCAAAAGTGAAATGGCATCATACCTAGCTCTCTTAGGCGAAATCAACTAGCTAGTTCCTATGCTGACAACATAGTTCGAAGACAAGGAGACCTATGGAGACTATTTATCTACCTTGGTGGTAGCTTCATATAAGAGGCTTACATGTGTTAGAACAAGCTCATTGCTAGTCAACTTCTTTATCTTTACATCTTTTAGAGTTGACTAAATCATTATGGAAGCTTGCCTCAATTTTTGAGGTTTACATAACTCTTTGGGTACCCGGTCATCCATATATTACGTAATTAAATGTGAATTCAACCTTATATTATCATCTTGGTGTTAATGATATTTGTCTCACGATTAGTAACACCTTTTTATGTTAGTATCTTTAGCATAATTGTCTAGGTTGAAGTGAGACTTGTCGCAATTCATTTAACATCTCATTCTTGTTACATTCATAATTCTTAAACATTCGAATATGTTATTACTCACCTTATCTTGTTCAATGTCATTTTGTAGATTTATACCACTCTTTATGAACGTTATGAACATTGTTCAATGTACCTTGGTTATGAATTAAAAGTTACATTGATCAAGCTTAATTTTGTATAACTTAGTCATTAGCCGATTTTGTATTATGTTTTGGAAATACATTCTAAGCAAATTTATTGTCATAGACTATTTTTTAACATATTATAGTAATCTAGAATATTGTTAGCCACTTTATTGCATAGAGACCAATCTTTTCACTAGAAAACAATGGTAATCGTCAAAATTCTATTAGTGATGCTCGGTGAGCAATTTCTTATGAATAATATAGTAAGCGTCCGAATTCTAATTCTATTTCAACTTTTTCGGGACACATATTGCCTAGCAAATTTGTTGACATAAATTAAACTATTATATTATCACTAGCCAAGTAAATTTATTCCATGAATGTATTATAGTGATTTCCTAAATATAAGAAAGTTAACATTTAACAGTAGATAACTTCATCATCGAGTTTTAACAAACTTCATATTCTCGAACACAATTAATCATTAAATCATTCTTTATTTCATATAACTAATACCTTAATTATATGAATCAAGTATATAGGCCTCATTTGTCATTAAAATATCAAGAACCTACACACAATGATAAGTTAGAACCACATAACAACAACATCTTTGAGATTACATCCATATACTTAGAGAATCAAAAACTTGTTTAACTATGGAGATGGACGTTCAACAATATCATTAGGAACAACCATAGTTTCGACATTCATAAATCAAAACGTTTGACAGGCCTGTTGGAGAAAGAATTCTAGGAGAGAAAACCCATAACTAATGTAGAATTGAAACTACAAAGATTACATTACACGAAATCTTGAAGAAAACCTTGAAAACACCTAAGATAATCGAGAGAAACTTTTCTATTTTTCGTTCATTTACTTATTGTTATGCATCGTGAATTTTTCTAGTGTTTTAACGTGAGTCTAAGTCTTAAGAACTGAGCTTGACTCATCCAACTCAGGCTAATT
Organism: Solanum habrochaites; assembly: GCA_027704765.1. Classification (NCBI taxonomy): domain Eukaryota; kingdom Viridiplantae; phylum Streptophyta; class Magnoliopsida; order Solanales; family Solanaceae; genus Solanum; species Solanum habrochaites. The sequence goes on from JAKWJA010002500.1 coordinate 42,039,136, forward strand.
AAGTAAATAAAATAAATAAATTAGTTAATTACTAAAATTCCCCTCCTAGATTGATAAAATATAAGAAACAAATAACTAGTCACATCTAATTTTTTTCCTAAGAATTTCGAACTTGTTTGGGAATTTTCATAATTAATTTATACATAAATTTAATTAGTTAAGGGACCTAAGGTAATTACTAAAATATCACTAAGTCATTGGGACCATAGTTAACCCTTTTGGACCATCCTAGTTTAGGTACTAGGATGTTTCTTAAAATTAGTTACAAGGTTGATGTCACCCAATTAAGTCTTAGGTTGTCGGGTGAACTAGATGGTTTATTTTTGTTTATCCTAGGTTAGTTAGTGAGAGTCTAGAGTTGGTTAGAGAGTTAGGCCCCACGTTGTTGGACTCTTGTGGACGCCTACCCCCTAACTACCCTAACGAAATTCCATTGGGGTGGTCCCCTCCTTTGGTCGTTTCTTCACATGTGCTTGCACATTTTCTTGCACATCAACCTTAGGAAGTGACTATATATTGAATAAGGTTCAGTTTTAAGTCATTTTTCACTCACATAAATCAAATTTCCAAAACAAAACCCAAAATCTCTCATCTCTTTCTACTTTCTCTCTCCTTAAATCCTTCATTGCATAAGAAAGAAAGCTTGAAGAAGAAGACAACTTTCCCTAGGATTTCACTTCAATTTCGTGGATTAATCATCTTTAAGGTATGGGTTCTTCACTCTTGGGATTCCTTTACCAAAAGAGTTCTTTTCAAAGTTTATTTCTAAATAACCCAAATTCCAAGAGTTTTCCTATTCTTATGGGTTTTCTTCAAAACTTCAAATTGATGATAAATTGTGATTGCCTATGACAAATTAAATGTAGATTATTGATTATTTAATGTGAATTGATACAATTTATTTCACCACCCAATACTGCACACTAAAATTTAGGGCTGTACAAGCCCTTTCCGTATCGTTTATCGCATATACATTATGAGAAGTAGTTACAAATTAAAAAGTTCCTCAAAACATTAGAATATCTTTAATAAATCTTCTGTTAGAAATCATAGGAAATACACAGTCTCAGTCAAATCAAAGCTTAGAGACGAAAATAATTGGGACACGGCCCATACTTAGGAATATAGAAATTTCAATACTTTTATAAAGGATATAAAAGATATCTTATTCCCTCGAGTTAATGAGGACATACTTCAACTTCACTTGGATGATGCTACAATCGAAATCTTTCTTTCCAAATGCACCTCACCTACCAACAACCATAGAGATAGGTAAAAGAATGGAATTAGTACAAACACAAGTACTAAGTATGGTTTAATGCATAAAATTATGAAAACGGACATTAATTAGAAATATGCTTCTTTTTCATTAAAATATCATATAATAATCCTATGAATAACATTTAATACCTTAGAAACACATAATATAACATTTAAGCAATTAAACACATTTTTAAGCCAACTTTATAGTAACCTAAATTCACTGTACAATGAATTACTTCATTGTTACGGTGAAGTGCCTTCTATTCACTATAGACACCTTCTAGAATGCAATCCCCTCACTAAAAGCTACCTTTGACTCACTTAAGTAAGACCAAGAGAGACCGCCCATACAACCTCTCAATAAACACCTAAATGATCCTCAAGACCACCTATAATGAGATCAACACACTTACAAGACACTTATTCAAAGACTTACTTAAGTAAATCAAGAAGATAACATCTATGATTGACCTTTTCAATACTACCCAAATAAACCTTAATACTACTTAAGGCTTAGAGCATGTCCACATAATCAACATCTTCAATAAGTACAGTCATTCTTAAGAATTATCTAGGTAATATATGAAGTGACCAATCATATGCCCCTTCACACCTTAATTAGACAACCCTTAACAACTCTAGGTAAGTACTTATTCATTAAACATTCATTCTTAACTTAAGTCATTACACTTGTTAGTACATTTAAGACTCATTCATCACATAAAGAACATTCATGTAATGGTATTGGACAATACCTGGGGACTCAGACTAACACCTTCAAAGTCTATTGTGTAATGTCTACGTAGAGTCCCATACCACCACCTAAATCTCATAGAACTTCTCTAATGTTAGTGGATATCCCATATGATTAGAATAGATGATAACCTACATAGACCATGATAGCTTGACATGAAATATGAACTTATATCCTACTCCGATGAGGGTGTTCTACTTGACAATGGTAGAACTTAGACACATCCCATGTAGGCACATGATTGAGGAATATGAAGGGTGTGATTTGTACGCTTATCTCATCCTTTAACTAGAGCTACTTCCATTACCATATTCGGTCGGTGCTAGCCTTTGTTCTCATAGAGTAATTTACGTTAAAGGTTCATATGAAGGGGTTCCATAATTGGTTCATAATCAAATCACATTCAACCCATCAAAGAACTCCACTAGGTTTAGTTTAAAATGGCGACAAGAAGCTCGTAATGACTTTCCTAAGGTTTGATATGATGTATTTCCAGACAGCCAACCTTAAATCTATCATTCCTTTACCTGAAGAATAACATTATGGATTTCAACTTCAAAATTCACAACCTTACAATTAGGTTGAAGGTTTCACATAAAGGACTCTCTTCAAATCATTTAAGGTCTCATGTCATTCATACATAAAAGACAAAGAGTCTTTTGCATCCTAAGTCAAGACGTCTCATATTAAAATTCATACATGCATCAAATAAGGGACACAAGTCAACCAAGACAAAAAACAACATACTTTACTTTAACACATATTAGATGTCATTATTTCAGCACATAGAAATAACCATTATCGTGTTTAATACATCCTATAAACTACCATAAAATTATAGATATAACCATAATAGACTCATATAGTCATGTAAGAATAACCGTGCATCAACCCTAAGACTATACATATAAAGAATGTCATAGTATAACATGATTACCTAAATAGCATCAATAGAAAAACACATATAGTTGCACATAATCATGTCGATGGATATCGTCCAACTTAACATAATCAACTACAGAAATCATGATAAATACATCAAGTTTCCGACAAGGCCATGATCATCATATTACATAAACTAACGCAGACAAGGCCACATCAATTGCAAGTAAAGCACATAACACCGCCACCATAAGTGGAACATACCAATCACAACATAATTTAAGTCAAATAAACATAAAATAAAGGTAATTATGGCATTGTACTACCACTCAATCCTTAACACTTCAATACAATGATAAACGATCCAATTCAATACCATAAGACCCTTACCCATGGTGATTAACATCAATTCTATATAAAAACTATGATACTCAATGAACTAGGTCAATTCAATATAGATTCATCAATCTAATAAACCTATATATCAATTAAATAAAATTATTACATCAATTAATAGCCCTTCAAAAACTACACTAGCATTCATAAGCATTAAGTCTAAATCACTTAACCCATAAAGTTGTCAAAAACTAGGGTTCATAATTACATTGGTTCATAGGTTAAGTGAGTTAAAATCATCAAATTAATAATGATTCAATCAATATAAAAATTTTTAAAACCATTAATGCAAGAATCAATGGAGAGATAATAAAATTGGACAATTCATCTTTGGAAAAATTAGAAAACTTCTTTGAATGTTGGGCTACTTGATGAATACAGTTTCAAGGATAAAAAACCATATTTCAAAAATCTAATAATCCAATTTGTTGAATAATTTTTACTCAATTCTCCATTCAAAGACCTTCCCTAGTTTTGGCTCCAATGTAGTTCTAGAAAAGTTTTAAGGGAATTTTGGTTTTTATGTTGAAAAACAACGTCTTCTAAGTGTTTTAAGCTTATAAACATTTTAAAATACCCAAAATACCTCTAAGTAACCGACATTTCTCTCATTTGGGCGTGGGGTGAATTTACGACTTCACCCCTTGACTTAACAGTGATTACACGCAGCAACCAGTACCACCAACGATTGGCTGTCGACGAACTATTTGTCTACAAACGGACCTCTCAATCCTCCGTCATTTGGTTAAGAGACTTTAATTTTGGAGATTTAGCTCCCTAGTATAAGTCCTTACCCATGACACCCATCGACGGGGCATCGATTGTCCCACAAGTCGTCGATTGCCTCCGTGGTTTGGGCTGTCTTGGGCAATCTTAGGCACTCATAAAAGGTCCTTCCTCAAGGACCCTTGCATTTTCCTTGGGGATGTTTTCCAAAAAGTTTCCAATTCAAACATGCTTGTATATAATTTTAGTACCTCTCACATGAATTTTATCCCAAAAAACACGTAAAACTCAACGAAACACGCAAAGACACACAAGGTTGTTTCAAGGCAAACCTTTCAAACGTAATGGACGTTCTTAAATGTTTAACCTTCAAACTTCATGAAACTTTAAAAACTACCTATATACTATATAATAATCATATAATGAACTTATAAATTCATTAGTAACACATAATTACATAAAACAACATATGAGACACATAGGTGACTTAATCGTCGAATGCCTTAGTCGTCCCTTGACGTTTCACTTCCAAATCACCTAAACTCTTAGGCACTGCCTCAATAAAACATTTTAGAACGTTTTAGGACCTTATAATATCATAAAAACCATGGTATTCTCTAGCTTCACCTATGTCATGTTCGAGGTATTACAATTTCATATACATCATATCCTTCTCCCAAATTTACCCAAAAGCATGGATCTTGGTTATAAATTGATGAGAATTCTATAATGTATTTTATTATATACTTGTATTATATATTATTATTCGTTCATGAACTGCCTACGAATATGTATTATTTGTATTGGATCTATTTCTTGAAGAATTCATGATGAACCCTTTCCCCCTAAACCCTATGTTATGATTTGAAGTTAATTGGGATAGTAATGATGATATTTACCTATTTATTGTATATTGAATGATATTATTACACCCATTTTTGGTTCGAATTGGATGGTTGGTGGTAAAACATTTATGATGGCTTCTGAAGGAGTTGGGGTAAATCTTGTGATATCAATTCTTTACTTCAATTATGATTACTTGTGATTAACTGATGAAGATGTATTGAAGTACACCTTATGTTAATATTGATAGTTTTTGTATGGTTTTAAATAGTAATGTATTGAATTATAATTTGTGAGTGTTTTCCTATTATGTAAATTTTATAAGGATGATTATAATTTACCAATGTTCCTTATTTTGGTGTGATATGCAAATGTGCTAACCTGACATGTATGAGTTGTAATTAAAGGACAATACTCATGAAATTCTTATTGAGCTATGATGATGATTATATAAGGGATAGACCCTATGACCTACTTTATGCTATGATGATTAATAACAGTATTAAATATATTTCAGAAGAGAATCTATCTTAGCAACGAGTAAACTAGAGGAAGGAGTGTCCCTTTCCACAAAGGGAAGGTAGGATCACTAATGTAATCTTAAGATTTGAGACTATAATGAATGTAGAATAAAGAGGATTTAAACTACATGTCCTAGTTCTTGAACTATGTTGCCCGTATAAGAATACTAGCTAGTGGATATGTTTATCTTCTTGTAATACCTTGGAAAATAGTCTTCCTTCTTTCGGTGTAGGGTTCCATGACACCGTATTCAACAATGTCGGATGAGGAAAGAAGTTCCAAAAAGGTAAAATGAAGTAATGAAGTGAAATCTAACTAGGATGACCTAAGGGGATTTAGCTTAGTCAAGCTAGGATATGGGACTCTACCTATACATTGCACTAGTGGTACTTGAGGGCAGTCTTTAAAGGATGTTCTTATGTATATATATGCTTATAAATTCAAATGATATGTATACAATGATCTTACATATTAATTAAGCTATATGATTTTGGTTCCACTTATGAACATGTATTTGGTCTTTATTGTTAAAGTATGATGTCATGTAATCTTAATGATATGGTATGTGAAGTTGGACATAGTTTATAGTTCCTGTTGTGTTTACTTGATTGAGTAAGGTTATGGGGCTTTTCTTAGTCATTGCACTAGTGGACTTAATGAGAGTTCATGAGTAATGTTGTTGCTTTAGATATGGTGTTATAAACTGGTATACATGCTTGTTGATATTATCACTTGATGGTAGAGTTGTTTTGATTATGTGCTAAATTATGTTGATATGCATGTTGAGTTGACTGGACTTATCTATATGGTTCTGACTTAATGAATATTCCTTATTAATTTGTATAGGTTCTTGAATGTGCATAAGGTTTTTCAAGGTAAGTTGCATACTTTATTGAAATGTCCCTTTTTAGCATGATTTCTATGTTGTGTGTGCATATATGCCCATACTTAGTACAAGTGATGTGACAACCCATTTCTCCCTTTGTCCCAAATATTTTAGGTTCTGGTCGTTGAAGGGTCTGTGACGACTTCTAAAGGAAGACTTGGATCATCATTCTCAAAGTTGGGCAGGTCTTCACTACTTCGAGGGAAATGCCACTTTCTAGAACTGGATGTTGATTTGTCCTAAAGACAATTTGTTTATTTCCTTTAATTTGAATACTAATGATTGAATAGCCTATATGTGACTTTTATTTTATTGATGTATGGGATAGGCCGAATCGTTATACTCTTGTTTAGATGGTTATGAGTTGAGACATCTTATTTAAGAGTATGTTATATCTTATATGTGTATATATGCCATAAAAATAGAAGACTATGTAATATTCTTATATTAAGGGTCTATATATACTTGATATGACTATATTATGTGGATGTGACAGGTCTATGTAAAACTCATGATTTATATAAAAAGGTTTTAAAATTTTCCGCATTTTTAACCTATGAATGTAATATGTAAGCTAAGAGGGTAGTCTTAGTACTCGATGAAGATGACAACGATGGTTACGTCTAGGGGGTACTCCGGATGTGACACTTAGTACTTTATGTTCTAATCCCATTCTCTTACATCTACTATGTGTGTAGCATAGGCTTTGGGTAAGGTAGTGTATATTTAGTTATATTGTAGTGACTTATTGCCCTTCTTGACATATAGCGTCCTACATTTTTATTGATTTATTTTGCCCTATTTCTCTATTTTCTTTCGCGTTGCTATTCTCCCTTTCTTCTACTTATGTTTAAGTGACACTTCTCTTTTCTTGAATTTATATTTTTTTTTACTCTTGAGTTACTATTGTTTTTTTCATTCTTTATCTTTATTGTTTCAACCCCACTTTCCAAAGTATTCATCGTAACAGCGACCCTCAACTCATGGCTTTGCCATTAGTCAAGGTTCAAAATACCCAAGAGTGGGTCAGTGCCACGACAAGGTTATTTTATGGATTAGCCACCCTCAACTTATGCTTCTGGCATAAGCTGAGGTGCACATGTCCAAGGAGGGACCAGGGCCAACACATTGTTCTTTGAAAAGATCTGATGGGGTGAAGAAGAAAGATCTATTTTAAACTCAAACTATTTGGATCAATAAGGGATTACTTCATTTTTTTTGTTATTTTAGGCTAAATATTATCTATTTTGAACAAAAGCCTATGATACTTTCCTAATTGTCTATTACGACTTACTTTTAGCAAGACTAAACAGGTAAATTCTAGCTTACTGCCAATGGTGGAATATTCAAATTTTCCTCAGTCTCACTTTACATATCATTATTCTACTAGATTATCAGACACCTAATTCGAATATTAGAATTACGGTCATACCGTAGTATATCTTTGTGTCATTCTTAGAGCCACACATTTATAAGTTAGTATGCCTAGTCATGCATCATTTTCAATACATCAGGTTATCATTTCTGTTTGAGCCATCATGCTTCAAAGTTATACTATGTACACAAGATATAGAAATGACAATTCAATAATAAAAATAATGAGTCGCTTAGGGAAAAAGAACATAGGAAAGAAAACCCCAAAAGAGGATCTTGAGTTTATGGCTACTCAGAAATCACCCTAGCACTCAATTTCCATTTACCCCACCTCCAATAAAAATATATGCAATTGTCTCCAATGCATAAAAGAATCTTAAATAATAGAGTGGTAGGTGAAGCAAACCTGAGACGCAAGGCGCCGGCAATCAACAAGTTGGTTGGTCTGGTCGAGTTTACGAGTTTTGACGCGATGAGTCCTTCTCGACGATATGTCGCAGGATCAACGGTCCATCATTGGGGTCTGTCATGTGTGCCCTAAGTTAGAATATTTTAAAAAACATACCCAGGCATGACAAATGCTTGCGATGATCCGTCGCAAGCTTGACTGTCCATCGATGAGTCCGTCAAAGGGTGCTGCAGACCAATTTGCTGTAGATTTTCTGTTGATGTGACACCTGCAAATTTAACACCCATTAAGCTATTCGTTTTGTACATTCTAGAAATTTTTTTTGGACACAGACCCTAAACTATTCTCTAGACAACAATTCGAACAAAAAGAAAATAAATAGAGCCGCGACATGTAAGGAAATAAAAGCAAAGAAATATGCAACTATAACTAGAAAATCAAAAAAAACAAATAGTTGGCTAGAAGATACATAATAGGTTGCCTCCTAACTAGCGCTCGATTTAACGTCGATGCACGACATAGGACACTTGATTACTCAGACTTCATCAAGATGGTATACCTTGATCACTTAATTTGTTGTTTTAGTGTGCCCCAGATAGATTTTGATTCACTTTCTGTTCACCATATCGGAGAATATAGACATCATACATCTCTGAAATGTGGCGGATACATTGCACAACCCGAACGACATTCTCTTGAACACAAGGGTCCCATATGGAAAAGTAAAGGTGGTTTTATTTATCTTTATCTTCCGGTGCAATAGAAATCTTATTATACCCTGAATAACCACCAAAAAATTAGCACCACCACTTTCAGTCAAGTCAATCCAATATCTGATCCATGAAGAGCATAGTAAAATGGTCTTTTTTGGTCCATGCATTTAATTTCCGACAATCCATACACACCCTCCAACCAGTCACCGGTCTCATTGTAACAAGATCATTTTTCTCATTGGGGAACATAGTCATTCCCTCTTTCTTAGGTACACACTGAACATGGCATACCCATCTACTATTAGCGATTGGATATATCGCTCCGGTATCCAACCACTTAATAATTTTCTTCTTCACTACCTCTTGCATAGGTGAATTTAGACGTCTATGATGCTCAATACTTGGCTTATGATCGGGCATGAGTTGGATTTTATGAGAACAAATACCGGAAAAATCCCAATAATATCCGCAATAGTCCACCCAATAGATCTTTTGAACCTTTTTAACACTTTCACCAAACTCTAATCTTGATGAACATTCAAATGTGATGAAATAATAACCGGTAAAGTGTCATATTTTCCCAAGAATACATACCTCAGATTAGGTGATAGAGGCTTAAGTTCAAATTTTGGAGCCTCCCCAATAGATGGTTTCACTGTTGGAGATTCGTGATGTTTCATATCTAACTCAAATTTCTTTGGTTTAAAATGAACATTACGTCCATCAAGTTCCGCGACCAATGACCCATACTCTTCAATGCCATCACTATCAAAATTCATGATCACTGCCGCCAATGCTTCTACAGCCAGACGTTCTTCAATTTGTACCTCATATGACTCTTCAACTCTTTACGATATAGCATATACTGATTGTAGCTGACCACTCTTCCTCATGGACCTACGAATGCTTAATGTCACTTCTTCATTGTTCAAACGGAATTTCATTTGCCCCTTTTCATATCAACCAAGTCACTACCCGTAGGAAGGAATGGCCTCCCAATAATAATAGGCACCTCAAAATCGACCTCACAATCAAAAATTAATAAATTAGCCGAAAATGTGAATGACTTAACTTTTACTAGCATATTGTGGAGTATACCAATAGGCCTTTTTACCGTTCCATCGGCCATATTTTGTCGCATAACATTGGGCATTGGGTCACCCAAACCCAACTTCTTGTAAATGTTGAGGGGCAAGAGATTCATGCTTGCCCTAAGATCACATAATTCTTTCGCAAAATGTAATAACCCGATTGTAAAAGGAATAGTGAAAGCATCCAGATCTTCTTTCTTTTGGACTAGAGATCTTGTAGCAATAGCACTATAGTGCTGCATTCTATCATCATCTTTAAAAGTGATTGATCTTTTATTCATAAACAAATCATTAATGAATTCGGCATAATCAGGCATTTGTTCAAGTGCTTCTACAAAAGGGACATTAATATAATGTTATTTCAACATCGTTATAAAACTCAGGTATTTACCATCCTCGGTCCAAGCGTAGGGGTCACCTTTTTGGGCACCTCAACATCTTTTACCATTTTATCTTCTAACTTACAACTAACAATATCATCATCTCTTATCATCTTTTATACACCATATGGCATAGGTGGGTCAATGGTTTGCTTACCACCCCGATTAGTGATCGCCATACAATGCCCATCATTTTTTAGATTTGGACAGCGTTGCTAGGAATAGTGCCCTGTTGCCTTGTGTTCACAGTTCCAGACAATTAGTCCATTTGCAACTCAAGGTGCTTAATCGAGATAGCATGTGTATCAACTTTCTTCCCTATACCCGCTAAGTCATTCCTTAACTCTTTAGTGGGATCATCACCCGCATCGAACCTCCTCATCAGTTTATGCATCATATCCTCAACCCGCGCGATACTACCTCCACCATCCCTAGGAGCAAATTCACGATTTTGAGGTACAACATAGGGACCGCTCCTATAATTTTTGCTACCATAGTTACCCCAGTTTAAATTGTTATCGCGGTTACAATTCTCATCTCGGACATAATGACCCTCTAAGTTATAATTACCATAGTTTCGACCTTGGTTTCCTTGATCTTGGCACTAATTCACCTTATTGGAGCATAAGACGTTTGATCGAAAACCCCCCGTCTGATCATTAACCACATAGGAGTCCTCCTCGCAGTGATATTTATCTTTTAGGGTGGTTGTTTAGATAAGTAGTTCATCGCATTCACCTTTTCCGCACCCCCAACAACATGTTTCAACACCAACCGAAGCTCAGTTCTCATTTGAGCCATCTCCTTATGAAGATCATCTGTGATTGAGTTGTGAGTGGGCTAGACTGCGCAAGTGTTTCTCATAGTATCTGACTTCCTAGTACTCCAAGCTTTATTATTTTGAGATATTTTCTCTAACTTTTCAGTATTCTCGACATAAGGAAACTCCGCATAAGAACCACCCAGTATCGTATCCTACACTGCTTTGTTACTATAATCTTGTCCCCAATAGAAATACTCTTTCAGAGACTCATCATCTATGTGTTGATTTGGGACGCTTCGAAAGAATGAAGTGAACCTATGCCAAGACCTAATAACTGATTCTCCCGGTAGTGCCACAAAGTTGTTCACTCTATCTTTGTTGTTTAGTTTCTTAGACATCGGGTAGTAGAGTGCTACAAAAACATCCCTCAGTTGATTCCAAGTGAAGATTGAGTTATAGGGGTAATATGTAAACCAAATAGCAGCCTCTCCCGTCAGTGAGAAAGGAAAAACTCTTAGCCCATTTACACCAATATTCAAATCGGGCCTCCCTACACAACTTTTTCACACTGCCCTTACCTTAATTATGTGGGCATGTGGATCCTCAGAAGGTAGCCCTGAAAACAAAACTCTAGTAGTAAGTATTTGCATCAGTCTACTAGTACCACAAAAGTGTGGTCGTGTGGTAGACGGGGCAAGATGAGTGACCCATTAAAGTCTGCGATATTTTCATTGCCCCTATAGTACTCCTGAAGCCGTGGAGAAGAAGGTTGTCTCCGTATTTCACCTTCCCCACGAATATCAGATAATATAGGGTCATGAGAGTTGACCAATAGTGGAATTTGCAGGTCGACCTCATCACCTTGGATACCCAAATTGTGATTCATTCTTCTTAAAGTACACTTTTGTTCAGGGTCAGGTTCAATAACGGGTGTTCCTCTACTGTGTGTTTGGCATAGAAGGAAGTTAAACCTGCAGAAGACAAAAACCAAAAAATAGTAAAACTAGGAAAATATTGACTAAATTTCGGTAATAAGCTTAAAGTTGATCTAAAAGCCACTTTCCCCGGCATTGGCGCCAAAATTTAATACGCTCAAATTTACTTCTCGAAACGAAGTAAAATAAGTCGAATCATGTAAAGAACCCAACTATTGAGGTTGGGAGCGTTTCCACAAGTAAAATGGTTCAGACTTAACTTTATTCTATTATTACTTCTATTTAGTCAATTATTTCCCGAAAATAAATGAGTAGAGGGGGGGGGTTATTAATGAAATCAATTAGCTAATTTAAAGTAAACAAATGACAGGTTCAAGTATTGGAGTTTAATCAAGTTATGAAAGTAACTAGGGCGTAAGTGTTCCCCATAGGCTCTTAACTCGGAAATTCTAGCTATAACAATCCTTTCATAGTATCTTGCATGCAAAGTGATAAGTTAGGTATCTCTAAATTCTCGGTCCAACATCTAGAGAATTTCACTACAAACCTTGGGCCGACTACGTGTGTTGCTTTACCAAACCTTATCTTTTCCTCATATTAAGCATCATATTCAATATTTGACTATGTAGTTACTCCGTACCAACCGACACTAGCGTATTAGATAGTATACACAAAATCTATGTTTATAATTCTTTTCCTACTATCTACCTCCTTGGTCAGGCAAGTAGCAATAAGGAGATTTCTAGAGTTGTCTATCTATTAAAAGACTTCTAAGATAAAGAATTATCAATTCATGCAACACACTTTTCTAGAATAGTTAGGTTAGGTAAGTTTTACCTTGTTATTGTGTGGTAGCTCTAATGGTTGCCTGACATACAATCTTAACTAACTTTATGCCATTCTCTACCATTTCTCTGATCTTATTTGTTTCGGCGAAAGGATTGCCTATTGCGGAGATAAGGTAATGAAAGTAGTCATGTTCTTGAGCCTAGGAGAAAAACATCAATTAATTCATAGTCTTCAATCGGCACTTTGACACTAGCTTCCTGCTCCCTCCATCTTATGAAATATTCCCTAAAACTTTTCAAATGACTTTTTTTTTTCATATTAGCTAGGGAATTGCTATAAAAACAATATCGATATTGTATTTGAATTGTTGGTCAAAATCTTGCGCCATGTCATCCCAAACGTGCCAATGAGAAATGTCTTGGTCGATAAACCATTCTGAGTCTACACCCGTTAAACTCTCTCCAAAGTAAGTCATAAGAAGTTCTTCTTTTCCTCCGGCTCCCCTCAACTGATTACAAAATCTTTTCAAATGAGCCACTGGATCTCCATGAACATTATACTTATCAAACTTTTGAGTTTTTAACCCTATATGCAAGTGGACATCTAGAAAAATGCATAATTCTTTAAATGAGACACTTTTGTATCCTCTCAGACCTTGCATATTCCTTATGTTTTGTTTCAAACTCCTAATTTTCCTTCAAATTTCTTCATGTTCCTCATCCTTAGTCTTTTTCTCATCTTCAACGGGAGAACAACATTGGTGGTGGTAGGAGTTAGGAATATCGAAAGTTAATTTAGGGGCATGAACTTGGCCATATTGATTGTTGAGTATAGGGTCATCATTGAATTTTTGTAGTAGTGTCAGTTGAGGAATTGTATTAGTTCGCATAGTTGGCATGAATAGTGGATTGTTCATCATTGATAGGCTCAACGGGTTTACTGAGGAAGTTCCAGCAATTTTAGACGTGTTAACTTAGGGTCCAAACCCAGCTGGATAAACCAGGTCACTTGTTGAAACTTTGATGGGGCATAACATATTCACATTTTAATATTCTAAAAACGAAGGGGGAGGAGCTTGTCCATTCATCCGATCTTTGTACATTTCGATCATCTGTTGTCTTAACATTTTCACCTCTTCTATAGGTACCGGTTCTTGCACAACCATTTGAGTTTGTACGTCTTCATTTTCCGACTTTGTTTTGTCTTTACGCGTCATTTTTTCTTTCCCTGTTCATCTTGTGTTATATTGATGAGATATCATCGCTCCTCACAAACCAACCACCTTTAAATTCTTATATTTAAAAAAAATGTTTTGGGATTCAACACTTTGAGGATATTAAACACACGTTTTATGTGATGCAACTAGATTATTCATATGTCTATAAATAGTTTTGGACGACTTTTATGTTTCATCCCTTCTTTGGACAACTTCATATGTCTTTTGGTCCCCTACTTTACTCATTTGAATAATTTGAATGCATTTGAACCGAATCTATTAAAGGTTACCTATGTATCATGTTTGAACATGAATCAGATCATTACATAGTTCATGTAGAGAAGTTTCTTTGAAAAGAAAATACTATATTTATTTATCGTAAAATCAAAATATAAGTAATAATGACCAAAATAAAACATCAAAGTACTAAAATAAATTAAAACAAATTTTTAATGAAATGAAACTAAAAAGAAAAACTAAAATAAAAATAATTCATCTCCGACATTTCTTGATCATCAATTTCCACCTAGGCTAGTGAAGACCATGAACAAAGCTTTCGGCATATGTGGGGCTAGTGTACGCACCTCTCGACCCAAGCTCCCATCACTACGATGGACATGAGCACCATAAACATCAATCAAGTTGTCTGTCAACTGAAGCACCTGTCGTTTGGCCTCCTCTATAATCTCGTAACAACTCTGCAACCATTTTTCAGTAATGACAACTGCGTCATTCAAATGCTCTTCTTGTGCTTGAAGCTCTTCAATTTTTTTATGAAGATCTCCTCGCTCTTCAATCCATTGGTTTCTTCCAGTCGCCACTTCTTGTTGATACAATGTGAAACGGTTTGCTATGTCCCTTTCTCGTCCCATCGAAGACTTTAATTGATTTTGTAACATGTCTTGTACTTGCATTAAGAGAGTCTTTTCTTTCTTATATTCTTCCTCCTGTTTCTCCATAGCACTTGTGACAATGCCTAAATCGTGATCAAGGGTTCGAATGGTAGATATTTACTTCTTTTCAACCCTTGACTCAATCAATATAACTCTCTCTTCAAAAATTTCATCACGCCAAGAAAACTCTTCTTTAGCGTTCTTCAGGTCATTACTTAGGATATCCAAAGTAGACCTATAATTTAATTTACCTTGAGTCGGCCCTGCTTGGTTTAGACATCAATTTTCTCTTCTAGATATATGATTTCTCGCGTTGATCCTTCGGGCATTACTTTGAGAGGGGCTCGATCAAAGAAGTAATGGAGGTATAAGGGTTCATCATCTCCTTCAACGCGATAATCTACCATAGATATTGAACTTAAAGTTTGACTGCCCCCCCCCAAATCATTTGGGCTTCTGATTCTTGATCTCGATCTTCACATGCCACCTCCCACACTAAAATCTGTGTATCCTCGGCCCAAGGCAAAAAAAAAATTTGTCCTAGCTGGCATAGCATCCAGAGGGGTATGTATGGTTGGAACCCGCAAAATCATATCAGAACAAAGAATGGACGATATGAAGACATAACAATTGCCTCACTAGAACGAAACCAATGATAGTTCCATGTAATCTTAGATGTCGTCAGTTTAAGAAGATAATGTCTCTATGGTTTGACACCTTTTGGCAATTTTTCTCCTAATTCTTTCATCCTGTTCGAGTGTCTCAAAATATAAGTCATCCAATCGGATTTGAAATTTGTCACAAAAACGATTGCGATAAAAGTGCTCTAGAAACCATATTTGCAATAGAATGTTACAACTTTCAAAAAGGTCTTCCCCTTCCCTACAGTTAGTCAAGGCATGATAAATATCAGCCAACATTATCGGCAAGATAGTGGATTCTTTTTATTCATCATAACAGTGACTATTCCTGACAGAAGAATATCGATTTTTTAACCATCCTTGGAAAAACTATATATCTTAAAAATGCAACCATTTTTAAGTTGCTTCCCATAGTTTGAAAATCCTTCTCCAGAATTCTAAGGAAACCACTCCATTATCAAAACACTTCTTATGAGGATGGATGATATGCATTTGTTCCAAAAAATTGTTCCCACTAACACTCCTATGGGATATATGTCTTTTAGTCCGGAGATCCTTGCCTAACCCTGTGAAACCACCCAATTCTTCTAATGTAGGCGTCAAATCAAAACCACTAAAGCAAAACACATTGTTTGTAGAATTAAAAAAAGGATCAAAGCCTCGATCAAACCTCTGTTAGGACTAAATATCATGAACAATTCGGTAAGGATCCAAGAATGTTTTCCTAATCTCAATTTGGGTGGGGGGGCCTACACTCATGCAATATCGTTCCACCATCCATTATACTTGATATACCGGGGGTTTCACTGTATATCATACTTTCTTAAATTTTAGGGGTTCTGAAAGCCTTTTGTGCTAATTTTATATAAGTTTCTCTTTGTTTTGCAGGAAAATCTGTCCAAAGTTGAATACGGAGATTTTGAGCGAAAGAAAATGCCGAAGAGACCAACCTACGGAGCTTATGACTGTCCGTCGTGCTTGTGATGGTCCTAGGTGGCAGCGTAGATGCAGTTTGCTGAAGAAACATGGGGAACTCTAACCAAGTGTGGGATTACGAATCTGATGACTGTACGTTTTGTGGCTTGACGATCCGTCCTGGCAGGGTCGTATGAAGTTAAGGGAGTTTATCCCAGCCCTAGATTCCAAGAGTTGAAGTGTTTTGGACGACGACCCTCACGGCCATTGTGCCTAGGACGGTCCGTCATCCTTGCCGTCGAGGGGAATGAATAGAGAAGCAGAAGAACTTGACTATTATGGGACGACGAGTCCATGACGGTCCTTGTGACCACGACGGTCCGTCACGGGTACTTCCCACCCAGCCGCGTTTTGGGCAGATTTCCAGCAATTAGAATCCTTGTTTTAATTAGGTTTTTTGTTTTTTATAAATAGTTTTTCGAAACCTCGTTTTTCGGTTAGACACTAATAGTTTATACTCTTTAGATTGTTAAAACTCCGGTATTGTCAACATTGTATGTGGGATTTCTTGATAATCAGTAGACTTCTCGTGAGATTATTGTTCTTTTTAGAATTCTTGCAAGGATTTTGGTGATTAATCAAAGCAAAATTTTGGATTTTTTCTTCTCTCATTGAAGTAATACACGAACTCTTATCTAATATATTTGAATATTGGTTTATGGCCATGAGTAACTAAACTCATAACTAGTGTTGTGGGAACCATAGGCCATAATGAGATAACCCTACTAAAATAACAATCCTAGAATAGTGTCCCTTGCATGTTTATAATTCTTTCGTCTTCGAAGTTTTTTTAACGTATGGCCTACGTTAGAACCTCGCCTTTAATGCTACTTCTTTCGGACCAAGAGTAGATAATAGTAAAAAAATATTAACATAGATTTAGTGGATACCATCTCATAGGCTAAGTAAGATTGGTACGAAGTAATAAGTTAAGCTCAAATCTCGAATACGATGCTTATATAAGGTAAGGATAATGGGTTAGGATAGCAACACATGTACCGGCCCAAGGTGTCGGAGTGAGATTTTCTAGTATGCCGGACCAAGGATGTAGAAATACAATAACTTATCCTTTGCATGCAAGAATACTAGGAAAGAATGTTATAGTAGAATTAATCAAGTTGTGAAAACCTGTGTGGAGAACACGTAAACCTATTACTTTGATTAATTGATTAAATCGAACATTCAAAGCTGTTAAGTGTCCTTTAAACATGCCCTTATTTTTTCCCTCATTTAGAACTATGACCCCCCCTTTTTACTGTTTTTACTTTGCAAGGATTCATTGACCCAAACAATAGATAACAAGTTGAGTTAAGTCTAGACTATTTTCCTCTGGGAACGATCCACCTCACTTGTTGGGTTATTTACTTGACACGACAGCTTTACTTCTTATTTGAGAAGTAAGTTTGAGCGTATCAGTACTTGTGGTGTTTAATCAATGATCGTGTACTTTTAGGGATCATTGACCATTTCGACTACTTCATTCCTTGGTCTTTTATTACCTAGTTGGTAATTCAAAATCATTTGTTTGAGTAGTTTAAAAAAATAAAAATGATTTAGAATGCCTAAAATGGTCATTCTTTTGAAAACAAATTTTGTTAACCTCAATTAGGGGAGATTCAGGTTGTTTTCGAAAAGAATGACCGGATAAAGCGACAATTTTGATAAGTGAAAAAAGAGAAAGATATAAAAACAATGTATACATGTATAATTTAGAAGACATATATTAGTATTATTATTATTATGCATTATTTTGATAAAAGCGAAAATAAAATTGAGGACTATGTGTATATATATGTATATATATATATATGTATATTAATTTGTTTATCTTGAATCATTAGTCGAAAATGAGTAAAAAGGACATTTCTTCCTTTTGTCGGTTATCCTAATGTCGATCAAAATTTGTTATACTCTGCCATATGATACAACAAATAACACAAAAATACACATAATGGTCTTACGAAAAGGTATAGGTCATAGATATACTGGGCGTCAATGCCAAGTCTTGCGAGTGGGGTAAGTCTTTGTGCCTGAAACATTTTTTTTGAGATTTAGATCCTGGTGTTCTACCTGTCTGGTCATACTTGTTCTTGAAGGCTAGAACACTAGCTGACAAAGGGGTAGGAACTGAAAACTTTTGTTGACTCTGAGAGCGATTTCCATCACCCAATTTTTGATGAGAATAGTCATACTTCCCAGTCCTACCTTCTTATTCTCTTTAGCTTGTTCCCTAAGTTTATCACACTGAACCTTCTGATTGTTCTAGTTGGTCATATTCTGAGACAAAAGACGAATTGGCGTTCTGAAACTCTACATTAGAACTGCCTTATCTGGTACTAGAGGAACTGCATTAGTATTGCGTGCATTAGCATACATGCCTAAGATCTACCAGAAGGCTTGATCTTAAGCACAGAACGTAGAGTTAGAATGGAATCAGATCATACCATATGCACAATAAGAGTAACAAGAAAGTAATGTTTTCCTAAAAACACTTTGTAGCCTCCCTCTTATTAGATGTGGTGCACTTCACACCCATTAAAGGACTCTACTTAGTGCAGACTTTATGGCATCCTAAGACTCTTGAACCTAGTTCTCTGATACAAAGTTTTGTCACGCCCCGAGCTACCCTCGAGATGTGGATACGGAACCTAGGACCATAAGTGATCCCAAGCTAACCCTGCTAGCACGATCATGAGCATATTAAAGATAATAAACTGAATGCGGAATCTAAATCATAATTTAAACTAAAAAGATGGGGAATACCCATATTTTATAACTAAGATAAATGAAATCAATGAGTTTAATACAAAGAAGTTATTAACTCAATTCTAAACTGAAAAAAACTATGTCTGAAAATAAACTCTAAACTGAACAAGAAATACTAGGACAAGCCCCAGCTAAAACTAGAAAAAACTAAAATTAAAAGACTAAATACTGAAACAAACTCATGACTATTATCCCTCGAGCATGAGAATCACCCACTAAATCTCTAAATCTCTGAACTAAAGATCGTAAATGATCTATGCGTATCGGGGGCTAGAACCTGAACCCTATATCACGAGAATTTAGCGCACCATAATGCTCATAATTGAAAGGTACTGAGTGTGTAGGGTATAATAAAGCTTAAATAAAACACAATTGAACAAGCACAAAAGCAAGTATAATAATCTGAACAGGATATAGAGCGTTCTGAGCTAACTAATGCAATGACCAATTTATAACATGCTTAAACTGAATAGTAAGTATATTGATCTATGGTCAATGCAAGAGAGTCTGACTGAACTGTGGGAGCTACTAATAATCGATAATAAAACCACATGAGCTAAATGTGGAGTAAGATGTATACGAACTATCTAGAGGACCCAATATACCCTGCCAATGGTATAAAGACATGCTAGTATGATCACTCAACTCATTGCGCACATAGGGGACTTACAACCTACTTGGCTAGTAGTTTTGGGACTAATTGGGTACGTTGAACCCTAGTCTAACTCGGTATTATGCTACTCCCATAATATATGTAATTAACTAACTATGACTGAGTTTCTCTAAATACTGGATAGCTCAAAACTAAACATGCAAACGGAGGATGCAACATTTAATATAATAATGATGCATTAGTGATTGAGGCATGTATAACTGAATATCTTAAATATCTGACCTAGCATGTGTAATCCAAGAACTAAAGAAATAAAAAATTAGGGTTCTTAATTTCATATAAAATTAATAATAACTTTAGAATCTTATTTGGAACATATATTTAATAAATTCATGAAGTTCTAGAAACCCTAGGTTTAATCATGATAAGAGAATCATGAACTAACTGCAAAATAGGGACCCAATTGGTGAAAGCAACCCACTAGTGAAATCCCACATACCTGGTGAGGAAATTCACATAGAAACACTTAAAGATTTTAGGGCTGGAACTATTGGAACCTTGCTGCGTTCTTGAACTTGGGTTCTTGACCTTTTTCTCCTTTCTTGTTTCTAATTTTCAAACTTTTGATTAATGATTTGACTTAGGGTATGTTTTAGTTATATTTCTAGGCTTAAATTGACTAAAATCTGATGATTTAGGGTAAAAATGACGTATTTTAGGGTTTAAACGAAGTGGGAAAAGACCAAAACACCCCTGGGTAACTTAGTGTTTGACAAAACAACGGACTAGATAGACGGTCCGTTGTTCCATTTACGGTCAATTGTTCCATCGATGGTCCGTTGTTTCAGTCCTTAGGTTTGCCCTATTCGACATGTGTTTACTAAAACAGAAATAAATTTTTACTCAGAGGTCTGATTTTAGCAAGGTTGGTGGCTAGAAAGCTAATTAAATTATATATCTTTTGGTAGGTCATGGGATACCTAATTCATTTTATTCTGAGAGTTATAATCATTTGAAGTTGACTCAACTGCATTTTCCCTTAACTGTCTGCTATTTCTCACCTACGGACCGTAGGTCCATCTGTGGACCGTGTTGGTCAATCATGGTTCTTATCAGAGGTGGGTGAATGGGGTGTCGATCGAATGATATAGACTATGGACCGTAGTCTGACCCACGGATCATCGGTACCTCCGTCGTTTGACACTTAGTCAAATTTTCTGGATTGAGATTTTGGGTGATTTCTAACTCAATCGACTACTGTGTAGGACAAACCGTGGGTCAGGCTATAGTCCATCGATGGCCACCGTCTATTGCACCTATAGTTTTTCTAAAAAACTGGTTTTTGGTCTATTTCGGATATCGGGTGCTACAATTTACCTAAAATTGGGATGGACCATGTGTCGTACATGAAGCATATTCAAATGACACTTACAAGCTTGTTGATGTTTATGGCTTAAGAATCGGTCCTATTAACACCAAATTCCTAAAGAGGTACAACCCATGAAATAAAGTGATGATCCTTCATGTACAAGCCTAAACTGCATGATACTCTTGGCCCGCAAAAGTATAAACTTTGTACATCACAAAAAAATCACTCAATCACATAGAACTACATTGTGACTTGATCCTCTTCAACGGGGTATGTAGGTGCTTAGAACCATATTCTAAGTTCAGTTGCATGAGTGTGAACAAATCAAATGTTCTCACTTGATCTATCACATGACAGTCAAAGAGATTAGTATTTTATTTTATCTTTTACTTCATCAACTTTAGACTGGTACGAAGTATTGATGGTTCAAAGGAGGGGGCAAACCCTCATAAAATATGAATTTCTTAACACTACGTTTAATTTTTTAAATTAGGCAACATACACAAGTTTAAATTAGGCAAAGTATACAAGTTGAAGTCTTTAAATTCTTCGAATTTACAAGTTAAAGTATTCAAATTCTTTAAGTATAGAAGTTGAAGTATTCAAATCCTCTAAGTGTGAAAGTAAGACTACAAGTATGGAAGTAGAAGTCTCCAAATCCTCCAAATGCGCATGTTGTTGAATTTTATGCTATAAGGTGAGCGAGGTTTGTTCCTTTGAACTTACGCTAGCCATGTCGTGGATTTATCCTTCAACGAATCTTTCAATTTTTATTCCTTAAGGTTGAAAAACATGTCCCTTTGCACGTCAAACTAGACTTTCCATGGATTTATCCTTAAAAGAATGTTTAAATATGTATGTCTTATGGTGGACAAACTTTTCCCTTTTCACCTTAAGCTAGAATTTCCACGGAGTTATCCTTGAAAGGATTTTTTAATTTTCATGACTTATGGTGGAAAAACATGACCCTTTGCACCTTAAGCTAGACTTTCCACAGATTTATCCTTAAAAGAATCTTTAAATTTTCATGTCTTAAGGTGGACAAGATTTGTCCCTTCCACCTTAAGTTATGCTTTTCATGAGTTTATACTTTAAAGGATGTTTAAATTCCAATGTCTAAGGTTGGCAATATTTGTCCCTTTGCACCTTACACTTGTCTTTTCGTGGATTTATCCAGAAAAACATCTTATAAAGCTTCAATTTGTTGATCTCAAGGTAGGATCGTTAAACACTTCCCTCACACCTTATGCTTAAGTATTTGGAACGTTGTAAAACCTTGAGAGTAGTCTTTTAAAGGTAGACACGTGAAACACAAAATTCTAGTAAGGCCTCAACTTAGTTAAGTATTCGGGACCTTGTAACACCTTGAGAGTAGTAATTTTTTCAACGCGGGAACGTTACACATTCTTCTAGTCGGGCCTCGTGTTGGTTTACTATTTTAGACCTTGTAAGACATTAAGAGAAGTATTTTTTTAAGGCGGGGATGTTACACGGTATTCTGGTAAAGCCCCATGTTGTCTATATATTCGGACCTTGTAAAACCTTGAGAGTAATATTCTTTTCAAGGATGGCACTCTGTTAAGTATTCTGGACTTTGTAACAACTTGAGAGTAGTTTTTTTTCAAGGAGAGAATGTTTTATGTTATTCTAGTAATGCCTCAATTTAGTAATTTTCAACGCGGGGACGTTAAATCCATCCTTACAACTTATGATAAAATTATTATATGTTTAATCTTTCACTTTTTTAGTTGTGCCAAATTGTAGAAAAAGCGATGAAATTAAGAAAAAGAGAGGGAGATTACCTTGAATTATTCCTTTTTCGTCGTAGTCTCACAATCTGTAATTGAAGATAAAATTATGGAGACAACGTGTCTATATATAGATGTTATGTGGTGGGAATTGAATTCCTTTTCTAGTTCAATTACAATTTCTTTTTGACTTGGGCAATAAAACATTTAGGCATGATTTATTTCTATTAAGAATAAGACGTCTGAATATGAATACACATCTAAATGTGAAGATATGCATTAAGATATTGATGTGTAAATCTGAATAAACATCTGAATATAAAGATATAGTCTCTGAATCTGAACACTGAATTATTTGAATTGTTTATTTTCAATATCTGAATGTAAATATAAAATATAATGGTATATCAATAAAATATTTTAGAAACCTCATTTTAGTAAAATAATTTTTTTTTTACATAAAATAATATTTTGAATATTCTTTATCGTACAGTAATAGTGATTTAATAGTCTTATTAAGAATTTACATTTAATTTTACTCATTAGTTTTAGTATGCACATACTTTGGGCACTCAAAAACTTTGGAGCATCTATATAATGCAATGTAAAATAGTTTATATATTGAGTAGTAATATAATGTCTATGGGAAAATATTTTAGTTTATAACGTATGTATTGTTATGCGGGATTAAATAATTAATACTTTCTTATTTTATGACATCGTGCTTAGTATTATTTCATGAATTTTTATTAATTCAAACATATTGATTAATTTATGAAAGTAAAATACGTATATTAAGCTAGTAAGAACTAAGGAAATTATAACGTGTAAGCATGTAATTAACATTAATTAAATAAGAAAAAAATTATTAGTTGTTGTGATGTTGTTGAATTAGATATGATTTTAATTTTGGAGTCTGAATGGTGTTAAAAGTGTATTTCAGACATGCTTCATTTAGATGTATTCAGCTACAATAAGAGGTTTCTGAGAAAATAACACAAACAATCATATGAACTGAATCTGAATAATTAAGATCTAATCATTAAAAAAACAACACCACTAAGGAGGCAAATCTGATGAATTAATATCTTGAACCTTCATAGTGCAACCACTAAGGCCTATTTATGAATATGAAATGTAGTAGGATTAGCAAGTTCCTAGTTCAATAACAATTTCTTGTTGACTCAAGACATCAATATATATATCTAGTATATTATATAATATATATATATGAACTGAATGGTAGGATTTAAAATTCCTATTCAATATACTCTCATTTTTTAACTAGGTAATGTCACTTCGAATAAAACAAGGAAAGATTTGTGGTGTTGAAATAAATTGTAACCTAATTGTTCACAAATTTGGAAACATGGAACGATGGCTCCATCGCAATACGAATAGATGACAAAAATTTTTATTTTAATGCAGTGATAATCCTATTAATAATAACAAAGAAAAGTAAAATGTGGACCATTAAATTAGCTCCCTGCGTTCAAGAGACCATCTTAAGTATATGCCTATGTTGGAAGTTATGGAAGTATATGTATATATATATCCTTCTAATACTGATTGGAATCTTCCAAGGAATCAGTGAAGTGTTACATAAATAAATTACATAGATTAGTTTATTTTATTTAACTGAAGATGAATTAAATAATCGATTAATGCTTCAAAACTAGTCTCTAAAAGATAAAATATCTCGACATGACTTGAAGTAGGGGGCATTTGTAATCAATTAAAATTTATTGAATATAACTTCATGAAATGATTCGGATTGTATTATTTTCATAAATATATTAATCCAAATAAACATTATGGATTAATATAATTGAGTTAAATATTTAAGTCCAATTGATATGGACTTAATTAAAATTTAAATTAATTGATTTGTGCTACAATGGATGAGCTCAATTTGTGAAGCCCAATTTCATCTTATTCTACAGGTCCAATAGAATCATGACATGTGTTAAATGACAAGACCGATCCATAAAACTTATCTGTCACGTCAGTTAAATATGACTGGCAGAAAGGAGTTCTCCTCCAATTGCAACTTCCCTATTATAAAGCTATATATAAGAATTCTCATGATTCACAAAAGAGATAGAAAATTCTATGCAAAAATCTAAAGAAATTTCGTGGTACAGACGCCATAAAATTTTTTATGAAGCTACAACATTAAGAATTCAGGTATTCAAGTTCAAGAAAGATCAAGAACAAAACTATTGAATTCAAGAACAAGCTTGAAGCCCTTGAATTCAAATAAGAGTCAAGATCAAAATAAGGTTCAAGTTAAAGTTTATTAGAGATTCAAGAACAGATCTAAAGCCCTTGAATTTATATTTGAAAAGGAGAATTCAGAGGAATCGTAGAGATTGTTGCATAGTTTTTTGTTCTTGATTATTGTTATTTTGATGAGAATTTTATTGTCTATAGTATTATTTATAATTTTTTGATTCCTCCATCTTCTAATTAATTAGAGAAGGCTTGTTTAATCCTGATAAGACATTTCACACTCTTGAAATAGTTTCTCAAGATAGTGCCTTGTATGATTCAGATCTTATTTATATACTCCCTCCGTTTAAAAGAGGATAGTCTAGTTTGACTTAAACAGAGCTTAAGAAAAGAATGAAGACTTTTTAATATT
Source organism: Solanum habrochaites (assembly GCA_027704765.1). Classification (NCBI taxonomy): domain Eukaryota; kingdom Viridiplantae; phylum Streptophyta; class Magnoliopsida; order Solanales; family Solanaceae; genus Solanum; species Solanum habrochaites. Next base: position 42,064,727 of record JAKWJA010002500.1, read on the forward strand.
GTGGTTCTAAATTAAAGTTATGCCAAATGAACGAAAATATTATTTAATATTGTGGTCTTAAACATGTCAGGTGGAAAGTTAAAGTTAAACTATTGTTATAAAAGGAAAGAGACATTCTTTTTAAATAGACTAAAAAAGAATTAGTGTCATTCTTTTTTTAACGGATCAAGTATATTATTGTAGTAGTACTTATCCTAATTCTTGTTTTATTGTTTTGATATTATATTTTCCCCATCTATATTTTTTGAAGAGATGAGACACTCGATCTTTGAATAGCAACGTACAAGCTGCTTAGAATATGCGAAAGCTCTTATAATCTATTACCAGATCTATGAAGGGTGACAACAAAACACTATGATCTCGATGGGTTGAATTTCAAAAAAGGTCAATACCACCATCAGATCTCCAGTTTAGGGGATAAAGACACAATTTTGTTTTAAACTGAATGAAGAGCTTATTGCAGGTTTCAACTGAGTCCGTCTAATGTCTTGATTTTGTATTTTATGGACACCGTAAGGGCGCAAATAAAAACACAAATCTCGTGACTTTACTTATGACTTTAGAGTTAGATTAACCTTATCTCAATTGCTTAGCTTCTACCTGTTTTAAACTATTATATACTCCATTTTTTTTTCATTACCTCATTCCAAAAATATAAATTATTCTAATCCTGTCCACTTTTTATTCCATCGCATCTGGTTCCACAATTATGAATACTCAGTAGTACGTACTACTTTGTTTTTCCTTAAATCTTGAAAATAAGGAGTCGATGTATTTACTAAAACTACTTTTGGTACAAATTTCCAACCTAAAGCATAAATTTAATTTTCTGAGACTGAGAGTCGATACTCCTATCAGTAGATGCATACATGTCGTGTGGCAATGAGAAGTAATTTTTCCATTAGACTTTTCTTCATTGTTGTTTACTTCACAAGCAAACGTGAAGAGATCACCAATCCAAGCTTACATTCCTTGAAATATACAGTTTGTCAATGTATTCAATGATCGGAAGTGATGCATCAATGTATCTTCTCATTTCTCTCTCCGCTGAATCATCTGACATATATAGTAGCAACAATAAGTAATGAGTATTATTTGGGGGAAACATGTGAATGCCTGCCTTCCTATATGCAGAACTTTGCTGCCAAAGCAAGTTTAACTGATCCTTGTTCTTGCTACTTCATTAATGTAATTCAAATATTTTCAACCTAAAGTTACAACTTAAACATCCAAGCCTAATTCATCGAGGCTACTCAAACAAGAGGGCCACCTGATTAAAGATATTATACACAGTTCCTATCGTTTTTTGTTTTTTTTTTAACTACCCTTTAGGTGGGTTAGGAGCTGAGCAATAGTAGAAGTACAATAAGGGGACATAAATCTTACTTCCTATTCTATGGTTGGTGGTCAAGTTAAAAAAAAATTAGAGTTTTATTCAATTCATTAAAAAGAGACAAGTTATCCTAGCAATTGGCAGAAATATGCGGTGCTTAGATTCTAATAATAGAAGACAAACCCGTCATGTAGCTCATCTGGATTAGGATTCAAAATGGAAAACAATAACAAGTTCCCAAAGATCCATATAGTAAAACAATCTACTTGGAAGGATGTGTCATCTGTGACATGTCGTGTTATCACAACAACGAGATATACATATCTTGCTAAAGTCAATTGTTATATTGCGGAGTAACAGCCATTCGTTATTTTCAGCAAAAAATTGCGCATATAATTTGCATGAGAGAAAGTAAACTGACCAGTCTCATTTAACTTGATAAGAAGCTGGTCCCTCGTTGGAAGAGCACACATGCCAGCAGATACAGCAGTTCTGACAGCCCATGTATGATAAGGTGCACAAACTTTTGCATACGCCATTGAAGCAGCTTCTTTTAGCGAGTCGTCACTATAGAGAGACTATAAGGATTAGAGAGCGTTAAAAGGGAAAGTAGATTGAAATTAATATATCATATATGCATCAGAATGAAACGAATGACATTAATTTTGAGAGAATTGCAGGTAAATGAAAACAATATTCATTTGGGTATATGCACAACTTTAGTTAAAGAAGAGACATACTAGGTTGAAATAAAATTCTGAAACAAAGCCCTTATTAGGTCTAGACCCTGACGAACTCTGCGTAAATTGCGTGAAAGGCTTCCTGGTGTTCTTACTGTATCATTTCTAACATCATAATCAAGGATACTGTTCAAACTGCCAAATATTTCTGATGCTTCTGTAAGATCACGCACCTGAAAGCGAAGACATTATGGAATTTATTTTATTTGCTAAAAAAAAAAGGATAGGATGTTGTGGCACCCATAAAAGACAGATAGACCGACCGACCTTTGAAACATATTCAAGCTCAGCAAATTTAAAAGCGATCCCTAGAGACCCGAAGAGGACAGAAAGAAGGGAACAAGCATGACAAAAAGGCTTGAGCATAAGATCATGGTTTGATGAAAGCTCCTCAAATGCCTCAGCTATCGCAGACAAAGGTGTCCCTGTCCCTGCATCCTCAAATCCATCATCCTCATCCATTCTAATTTTCACTATAATTCTGATTTTTTTCTTTCCATACTTTTCTCAAATTACAATTCCACCACCATTTTTATTGCTTCTCCTAGCATTGCGCTAAGTCACACTAACTACATTATTATATTATTCTAATCCACCTCCAATACTAATTACCTAATACCCAATTACCCCTTACAAATGTGATCAACCTTGAATTTCTTAGCTGGAGACCGTACCGGGGACGAATATTTTACCACCTAGGTGTGCGGAGTTGATATTCTTTTCTTATTTTAATTTCTTAAAATGATAACCCTCACATTACCCTCAAAACAAGTAGGAAGAGTAAGCGGCTACCGACTCTTCAACAATAAAATAACCAACTAAGAGTCGGATTCGAATACCACATAGAACAAGTTTTCGGCCATAGAAAAGATAAAGAATGACTAGTTACAAATTTGAATCTAAACACACAATACACACAATTATCATGTTAAGACTAATTTTCGTGACTAATCAAAATGTTGCTGCAATATACCACAAATACAATAACATACAATTGAAATAAAATGAACAAAATGTATAAACAAATCTTTAGGCTGAGGCACGCATATTACGCTCTCTTTAAGTAGATTCAATCCACTGCGGACCATGCCACAAACAATTCCAACAGTATAACTCTTGATTGTCCTGTTAGGTATTGGAGCTGAGTAATAATAAGATTAATATATAGTATGCTTCGAGAAGATAGAGGGGCAAAGAACCAGACAACATGTTGACGAAATTGTGTTGATGTTGGGGAACAATAGGGTTAGTAAAAACCTCGGTTGGTGGTCCTTCTGTAGTGTTGTACAATGTTGCGGTGCGGTAAAGATGTTGATGATGAAGAGTATTTTTTTGTGAGAATGTAATTTTTTGGATGACTGAGTCAATCTCGAAGTGGGAAGCATTGTTAGGGTGTGGGGAGTCCTGATAATATATATACTTTGTAAAAAGCGGGGTTTAACCTCCATGGTGAGGTTGCTAGGGGGGTATGGGGGGGGGAGGGGAGACAAAACACATGAGGCGGGGTTCAGGTGTTGTGTTTGCTTTTGTTGTGTTGTTTTGTGTGTAGCGCCCCGACCTATATTTTAGGCTTTACTATTTATTCTCTATATAAAATAATACTCTGATTTACAATATAAATATACCTTACCGTGTGGAGATGTACGGCAGGGCAGTGAGAGCAGTGATCTCAGCGTTGACGAGAAAGGGGGGGAGAAGTAAGAAGTAAGACGAAAGTCCAAATCAGAGAATCGAGGAAAAAGTGCCTGAAAACAGATGAAAGTGACATGTTGGAATGTGGAGAGAAAAAAGGCACTTTCGGGACGACTGTACAAAGCCAAAAGCAAAGAAACAGAATCAGAAATTGGAGAGATGACAACTGATCTGTAAATTCAGCAGAGGGGACATATGCGATTGGCTCTAATCCTTAGTGTAAACAGACCGGTTGAATCATGGGATTTTGGATGTTGGTGCATCTTTCCATGTCGTCTCCAAACAAGGAGTTGTTCCACAAAATTCAAATCTGTAAAATTTGGAAAGGTGTAGTCTTGCTGAAATAAAGCCTGGAGCTTGAGAAAAGGGGGATGTTTGCATAAACCCACCTCTCGGGAAACAAATGGACAGTGGAGGATGTCAGATATATCCTGGCTCAAGAAAAACTGATCTTATGGTGGTCAGTGGATAGCACAGGATATGCAGCAGAGTTGGGAAAGGCTCGTGGAAGATTGTGAAACGAGCTATGGTTAGTAGCTCGGGCCACCAAATCAGGAACCCTTGTACCCCACTGCAGGGTGTATTACCATGGTTGTTGTTGCTGTGCTGAAGGTTGCTTCAGGTTCATATATGTGGCACAACAGACTTGGACACATTGAGTGCTAAAGGGGAAATGAAGATGGATGGTTAGCAAAAGGAGCATTAGAGGGATCTGATGAAGTCGGTTATAGGGTGCTTTGCCGAGAGTTTGTTTTGTTATGGCAAACATAAGGAGAGTAAGCTTCACAAAGACTCCAGACAGCCAAAGGAAAAAGTGCGGTTGAAATGGTCCATACAGAGGTTTGGGGACCATCCCAGTAAGATCACTTGGAAGGATCTAGATTCTATGTACCTCATCGATGATTTCTGCAGGAAGGTTAGGGTTTAGTTCTGGAAGCATAAGTCAGATTGTGTTTGCAAACTTTCAAGAAGTGGAAAGCTGATTGAAGTTGAAAATCAGATAGGGTTGGAAAGTCAATGCTAAGGTCTTACAATGGAGGATGAGTATGACAAAAATCAGATTCAAAGCATTCTGTGCAGCTGTGAGGGAAATCAGATTGCATGAGGAACAGTTCCTGGTAATTCAAGGCAGAATGGCATTGCTGAGAGGATGAACAGATCATTGAATGAGCGAGCAAGGAGTATGGGAGATACTGTGGGCTGCCCCAAAAACATTGTGGGCGACTGCTGGTTGTGAGCACAGTTGCATACTTGATCAAAACAGGGGACAAGCAGTTCCTTTAGGGTTCAAGATTCCAGAAAGGAAAGTCGTGGACAGGAAAAGGAACCAATACTCATACTTGAGGAACTTTTGGGGTTCTCACTGCTTATGTTATTTAATTTTATCCATAAAAGAGAGGGACAAGGCTTGATGCCAAGCTGTGGAAGTGTACTTCATATGCTAGGGTTCTGATTTATCTGGTTACAGGTTTTGGGGATGACAAATCAAACTTATCCCTTGAGGACATTGTGGACGTGACAGTTGATGAGTATGTCCTGTACAAAGGACGAGAGATAGAAGGTTATTAGAGATTACAAAGCCAAAGTGGGAGTTGAGGTTGAGTGGGAGAGAGTAAACCCAGATGAGGTCGACAGCAGATACTCAACAAAAAATCCTACTGAAGTATTGACGAAAGTGGTTCAAGTTTACACCTTATCAGGTGTTAAGGAGATTATCCAGAACAATCAGGGCACCAGATAGGTATTCACCCTTACTTAAATTATCTATTGCGGACTGATGAAGGGGAACCCCGTCTTTTGAGCGGCTACAGGTGGAGGATTCGATCAAGTGGGAAAGCAAGCCATGGATGATGCGATGAGGGCACTTGCGCGAGAACGACACATGGTGTTTGCGCGTTAATCTGCAGGGAAGAAGAGAGCTTGCTGCACAAGTGGGTGTTCAAAATAAGACTGAAACCAGATGTCAAAGAAGGCTCAAGGGCTCGTTTTCAAGTGTAGACTGTTAGTTTGTGGATAACCTGATTAATATTATATATGTTAGCGGTTCGGTGCCAGCGCACCGATCTAAATTTTAGGCTTACGATTTATTCTCTATTTATTCACTTGTAACAATATACTGATTTATTAATATAAATATAACTCACGCCTGGAATTTACTTACGGGTTCGACTCATGAAATATGGGTTTTCTTCTTTCTCTATCTAGATCTCTCATCTCTTCTCTTGAAACAACTTCTTGTGGTTCTTCATTCACAAGAAGCGTGGTGCGTGAATCGATCCTAAACAGTTCCCCCCATGAGACAACATCCCAACAAAATTTGTCAGACCTCAATACAACTCCGGATTAGTTGAAGATCCAAAGCTCCACAAAAGAACCACTTCCGTTAACATATAATACTCTCTTTTGTATAGTGAATATAGTTGAAGACTTAGAAATATTTTTTTGTCTTCAACCTCTCTTTCACTACACTAACCTCAAATATAATACACTATCTTTTCACTCTAATTTTCTTGTAACTTATCTTGTTTCTTCTCCTATCTCAACACCAAGGAAGATTACACTATTTATAGGTGATTAAGTCTTCCTTGCAAATGAATAGGAGATAGTGGGTAGTAAATTTGCAAAAATGAATGGCCCTCAAATGATACTTAAGTATTAGACATTAATATAGAATATTTGAAATTAAAATGAAAGAGGTGAATGGTGATATAAGTTATAAACGAAGACCATTTCCTCCCCAATTGATGAGAGTAAAGAGGCACAAATGTAATCCCATCCAATAGAATAACATGATACATAATGTGAAATGTAAGATTATATTTTTATTAATGTTAAAAAGTTACACCAACAATTCTCCAATCATTTTAATATTAAGATAGAGAGATGTTTTTCACAATTTAGTGGAAGATCTAGACTATTATGAATAATGAAATATGTGTCTGCATTGAAAGTTCACTAGTAAAAAACCAATAACATTAACTACAGATTAGTAATGGTCTCCAAAACTTGAACTAGGATTGATTAAGGGAAATAAAGAACTATGCTTACACACCAAAATAATCCAAGGTGTTAAACAGACGCTTTAATAGCTAGCTGTTATGACCTTGTGTTATCCAAGGGTTCATGAATGTTTTGAGAAAACAAAGCCCCCATTCTCTATGGAAAGCGGCCCCTACTTCACACTTACATAGGTTTGAAATCTGAATAGGTGCTCCTATAATGTGACACCAAACCACACCTCTAAAGATACAAAACTTTCATTAAGAGTTTAAGACTCAACCTCCACAAATAATTCTAGGATAAATTCACTCACATAACAGGAATTGATAAAAAAGTAAACAATAGTGCAGCTCACAACAGTAGATCATATGATCGTCTTCCCATTGAAACCTGTTATAGGATCTCTAGTCCCTAGGTTGGGTGTTCTCATAATATGACTCAGAAGGAATTATGATCTACAATTTTTATCACCCTCGATGTGTGGCTTCAGGACTCTTTATCTTGCAAGCCTTACTCTTCGTCATGAATCTGGCAAGATTATGACAAGTTGTTTGAACACAAATCAAACATTGATGGTTACTATACGATCATTATGATCTCACATATTGGTGTTTTCTCATCATTGAGTCTAAAAATTTCCCTTATAGCACGATTGTATTCAGTAACCACTATATTGAGATTTCACATTTGAATCAAAATTAAAAAAAATTATTTTTTCTCAAACTAAAGTCTTTCAATTAACTTTTTCACTTGTGAAGTTAAGTAATTAATTTTTTTTACCTTCAACCTCATATAGAGATTAAAAAATAATAATTTGTTTTTCTTATCCCAAAAATAACACCAAAATTTCTTATCTAGTTTTGCTGGTACCTCAAGTACTTGATGCAAACACAAAACATCAAGTCAAATTGTTAGTCCAGAGCTCTAGCAAACTCATGTATTTGTATTTGTCACAACTTTTTCTTACAAAATTGAATAAAAATGGGGTTTCAAGGGACATCAACAAAACAATAATTGCATTACAATTATTCCATAATTATGTTGACTTGACAAAGAAAATTTCATCACATGTTTATGGTACCTGTTCATTTCAAGAAATGAAATCTATCTCAACATAATTTCATGTTTTAAATGACTACTAAAATTGGCTGTTCATCATTTTATTTAAAAATCCTATGAGAGAGCTAAAAAAAACATCACATTATGTCCCAAATAAATAAGATTGTGATTTAATCCATAATGATAAAATTGCATTGTAACACTATTTTAGACATTTTCCAAAAGATGCAAAAATCACATTTGACAATGCTTTTTTTTTTTTTTCACATGTCATATGGGACCCCACGATTTCAAGAATTTCAAACATCATTTTTTTTCATGAAAAGTAGATTCACTTTATTCTTGAAAATACTAAGTAATTTTTTTTATTTACCTTTTCTCCACTTTTGAGCAAGCAGAAATATACTTTACCGTACACATCTTCTCTTCCATCTCTTAAAGAGAGCGACGTTTGAGTGGAATGATGTTGAGATCTCTATCTTAATATCCGCATTTTCTCAAACGCTAACAAAACATGAATCTCCTTAAAATTGTTAGTGTAATAAACTACAAATACAATAAATTACAATTGAAATAAAATAAACAAAAATGTATAAACAATTCTTTAGGCTGAGGCTCAAATATCTAGCGTTCTTTAAGGAGATTAAAGTCCACTACAGCATAACCTACACAGATACAGCAGTTAAAACTCTTGACTTTTCCCCTCAAAGATACAACAAGCTCAACAAAAATTGTTCTAACTCAAACCAACTTCCGGAATTTGAAAGAATCCAAAGCTCCACAAACAACAACCGTCCTTCAACATGAAATTACACTCTTTTGTATTAGGAATATAGTTGAAGACTGTGCTTGAAATATTTCTATGTCTCAAACTCTCTTCTTCACTAAATAACCTCCAATATATACTACTCATCTTTTTCACTCTATAGTTTTGTACTATCTTGTTTCTTCTCGCTATCTCAAAAAACAAATGAAGACCCACACTATTATAGGTGATGTGATGGAATTCTTCCTTGCAATTGAATAGGAGATATGGGTAGTAAAATTGCAAAATTAATGGCTCAAAAGTTACTTAAGTCATAAGACATAAATATAAAAATGAATACAAAAAAATGAAGAGTTGAATGGTTATTAAGTTACAAGAAAACTAATGACCACTTGTTCCACCAATTGACGAGGGAGTAAGGACGCACAAATGTGATAGCCATCAATAGGGACATAACATTGTTATAAATGGACATATAATATATTATTTTATTTATATTAAAATATTACACCAACACAAAAGATTTGGTTGGGCAAAGTCAATATCAAAAAAGGGATAATTGGGATGACAGAAATTTGGAACTCAACACTCATTAAAGACAAAAATGAATATTAACCCTTTGTCCACATAACAGATTCTCTTTTAAGAAACCCACAAAGATTGAAAGCTAGATTCAATCATGCACTCTCATGTCATATATTAAAAAATTAATATTATGTTAAAGCCTAGTCATGAAAAAATGGAATCACAAACAAAAACATTAAAATAAGTAATCAAGACCAAAATAATTTTCTATTTCTAGTCAAAAACCACAATCACAATTAATAATTACACTCACAATTCTAGAATTTAAACCAATGAAATAAGAAGGGAATAAGAGATTCTACTGATAAGAACACAATCTTCAAACCAAATGTAAAGTGTGAGCAACTTGCCTTCAAAGTCTCAACCAGAAATTGAAATATACATGTTTAACTCTACTCTAAGCTTGAAAAATGGGGAGACATAGTTTTTGTGATATTTTTTCTTAAAAGAAATTATGAATAATTTTTTAATATACACCTTTAACTTCATTCTTTTGAATGCACGTGCACCTAATTATTTTTTTTAAATATCTTAATTTTATTAATATTTTTCTTAATCAGGACGGACCTAATTTGAGTTTAATGACTACTTTTCAAATATGATTCATAATTTTGTCTCGACCTTAAAAGCTATTTCATTACTTCTCCAACTTTAATTTGTGAATACAACAAATAATTTTTAAAATTCTTGAAAAAAGTAAATAAATGTTATAATTATCTTACTGTATCCAAAAGCTAATTCTCTTGAATCATTTTACACCGCAAAAAGGGGTATAAAACAGGTAATTTGCGCAGCTAAACCACCACAAATTCGAGTGGGTTTTGGGGGTGAGGGTGGGGAGGGGAGGGGAGGGTGATGTTTTGCTTAAGTATGTTATGGCTTTTTTCATATTTACTTTTGTTTGGTTTGTCAATTACATTGTAAATATTCATTGATTGTTTATGTCTAAGTTATGTAAATTGATTTTACTTGACTTTTTTGCTACCTACTTTTTGTAGGTATAAAAGTACACATGCATAAAATTAATATTTGTGTTGTACAAATAAATTAAACTCACAAATTAACAGTAGGAGTGACATTTAATAAACAGGCCCTAATAATAATATAAGAGTGTGTACAATATTCTTTTCATGATCTTAATGCAATGACTTTCAAAGTGCATGAATATATACACTTACGACAGTTGATATTGCTCTCGTGGGATGTCAATGCTCTTCAAAGGAAAGAAAAAAAATTATGTGATGATAATCAATGTTCATTCACCAGATTCACTTTGTTATGAACTCTTGAAAGAAGTTGTGGTGCTGAATATAGTCTCTCTATATAAGTATTTGATAGATCTTCATTTTCTTATCGTGTAAAGACAATTATATTAATAATGTACTACAAGCAATCATTAACTATAAAACTCACTGTTAATCAATTTTTAAATTGTATGGAGCTAAATAAAGTTTGAATAATTCATCATTCGATAAGATCAACGATGATTTCTTGTTCTTTGATTAGCGACATAAATTATCCGTTATCGAATCTTACTTTTTTAGTTAATGATAAATGGGTATCTTGTAAAACTTATTTCACTAAATATACTTGAAATTAATTAGTCGCATAAGGTTCAACAGATATATATGACATGGATAAATTGTAAAGTTTTATTTTTATAGTGGGTAAACATTAGTTACTTTTATTAATATACACTTCCAAAAATATATGAAATTGTTCGCTAGATATTTTATATTTAGCTAACATAATTTATTTTTGTAATCAGTCATTATTGACTATATTGAATTATTTGCTAATAGAAATTACACATTGTTAATCCTTTATTTATTACATTTATATAATATGCAATTGATTTGTAGTGGTAATAACACATAAAATTTAGTGAAATATGCATGAAAATAACTATTCACATAATGCTTAATATAATTCAATTCTAATTGCTAGTTTTGAAAATAATTATGTAGTTGTATGCGAAGAATACAATGAACTCTTTTCAAAGAAGGTTTTCGAAGATAGAGTTTTCCATTACTTCAAAAGGCCACTTGACAAGGAAATTGTGAAATGCTTGTGGAAATTTGTATAGAGTAAAAAAATACAAAGAGAGAAAGAGAGAGAAGAATTTAGAGATTTAATGAGTGTTTTTTGTGATATTGGTAACAATAATATTGTTGGAGAAGAAAAATAGGTCGGGAAGAAGAATATGACTATTAATACAAAGGAAGAAAGAAAAAAAAATACTAATGAGGTTGAAACAAATGACATATCAAATGGAGACTATAATCTCGGAAGGAAAAGAAGAAGACAAAACAAAAAAGACGTTAATGAAGGAGAAGAAAGATAAATGCTAGTAATGTAACAATTACGCGAAAGGACCTCATAGAATGGACAAAAAAACTTCATAGTAAATCTGTGGAAGCTGCACAACAACTTGGTGAAAAAAAGTAAGTTTACTTCATTAACTACTTTTCTCAATAATTCGTTCTATTAAGCGATATAAATAGTAAGAATTCATATTTATATCTAATGCCAAGTACTTTGGAATTAATGCATAGTAATTATTGCGTTTACGTATACATCAACTTGATCAAGGAGTATTGTAATAGTGATTAAATTTAAGTTATATTCTGATGAAACATGCAGATTGTTTACCGAAATATATTGTTAAGGAGATGAATGCGTCTTACCAAGAATCAAGTTTCAATCCATCTTCGGGTAACATTCCTAAAATAAGTCTAAGTGATAAATAATGTGTGTTTTACATCAGGAAAGATATTTCCCATGAAACTATTTGCTTAGAACGATTTTTTATTTAATGGTTGTTAGATCTCATATTTTTCATCATACACTAGCTACAAAATGATTTGCTTGACTTTAGTTTTGCTTAATTACTTAGAAAAAAATTAATTTTACATCTCACTTGATAAATGTTAGGAAACTATTCATAGTACTCAAAAGTTTTACCAAAAGAGGTTTAGCGACAAACTTTTACTGTATGTCTAGTGATAGAAATTATTCTTTTTTATTTTTTTTTATTTCGTGTAGTGATTATTCAATGAAATAATATTAATGGAAGTCTTTCACTCAAAAAGAGAGTTTTATATTTCACCACTACCAAACACCTATTATGTTTTGCATCAAAATGAGTGTATTTCAAAAACATATGAATAATATATTTCAAAAATGTATTTCTAGTACAAACTCTCATGTGATATTTTTTTCTTCTTTCAGATGCATCGTAGCAAGAAATGGAGACATCCAGAAGAGCGAATATACATTCATCGGGAATCACCAAGTGGTTATGAGCAAGAAAATAACTTTATAGAGCTTAAGAGAATGTCTCATATTAAACAAATGTTACAAATCAAGCCCCAAGATTTAAAGAATTGCAATAAATTAACACAAACAACATTTTCATTACTTGAACTCAACAGCAACAACAACAACTCTATCACCCAGAACTTCAGGCTCAACACCACTATCTCAACGCTTTTTTGTCGTAAAAAAATATAGAGCTTGCGAGAATGCCTCATATTAAAAAAATTCAAATCAAACCGCATGAGTTAGAATATTTCAACCAATTAAACAACAGTTGTGTCACCCACAAGTTCAGGATCAACCCCACTACCTCAACCATTCTTTATCTTCACAAAATAATATTGATGGTCGGGTACAAAATAATGGACCATTATTTGTTTCACAAGGACAAATAATTGGGAGAACCAATTGTAGGCCTTTTTTTTGGGTCTAATAGTTTGAATAATCATGATCACAACATGGATGCCAATGTGGCCCACGTACCAACAAATTCAAGTATTCCTATGAAGTTTTATACAAATATTGGAGATGTGACAGTTAATAGATTGGGGAATGTATACAAATTTTCCGCAAAATGTTTGTGAAGAAAAAGGTCTGGTCCAAGAAACGTTGCCATGACTTCAAATGCAATTGATATTGAAGAAAATGATTCAAATGAGAAAGAAGATTGTGATTTGTATTTCAATTACAATGATTATCTCAAGTGTTTCAACAACGAAGAAGATAAAGGGGACGAATGAATTAGGAAACCCTAGAGATAAGGGTATATGTACATGTAGGTGCTTTTATTTTTGTGTTGTTTTGTAACTTGTCTTCTTATTTTTGTTTGGATAGGAAGACTTCGATTTCTGCCCATGTGATCATTTTTTTTGGTCATTTGATTAATAAATATCATTGTTAGATTTAAATTTGTTTTTATAGATCTATGTGTTCTCCTTTCAACCTAATGTCATTATATACAACAAAATTACCTTCCTATATAGAAATGATTTTTGTGCCTTGCTTTCAACCTAATATTTAACCAATTGAATTAGAGAAGTCTCTGAAATGATAGTTAAACTTTAATATCTTGCTTCAACTTATTTATAAAGTATAGTTCAACTCATAATAATTGTACTCACTGTATTCCCTTTTAAACAATATCAAGATCTTTTTTAGGTGCACCTCTCACAAGGAGCAAAGAATTAATTGCACATTCAGGTTCTCCTCTTAGACACTTTTCAATTCTTATTCGTACTCTCTTCATTCTTATTCGTACTCTCTTTTGGGCTTCAACCTTAAGTTCTCTAATTTAGAAGTCAAATTCATTAATTTTTCCTGGTATTAATGATACATATATAGCTCAATTTAGTAACCTTTGATTATTTTTCATCTAGCTTAGAGGTGTTAATTTGAAGATTTCATGTTTCTCTTTAAGTCCCTTTGAATTTTTTTTTCTTACCCTCCTTTGTCCATATAAGATCATTTTATAGCCCTCTATCTCTTTTTTTCTAACCCAATACCTCAAAGCAGCAATCTAAGTGGGGATTTTATCAATAATAATCTGCACATAATTTGTCTCCAATATAATAACAAAATTTAAACCTTGCAAAACTAATAGACCTACACTCAACTTAAAGCATACTAAATTTAAATCACAATCAGGAAAAAAAACAAAGATTAAACCTTGCAAAACTAAACAATGAAAAAATATGTTAAAACAAGAAATTTGATCAGGAGACCATTTAATCGCATCTCAACAACTAGGTACCACAATTTGATTGCCAACTTGGGACTCCTCATGTATGATGTGATCCTCATTTTTTCAAAAAATAACATTCTTGTCTCATCCCAAGGTCGCGTATGATTATAATTTGGAACTGTAGCTATGAAGAGTGGAAGTAACTTTGAGAAAATTATCCCAACACAGCTCCCCAATATCACTGGCATACATGCTAAAAGAACATCCAAAAGCAGCTGAAAAAAATTCCATGTATTGACGTTGGATATTCATGACCTCCCATTAATATATAATGGACTGATATAACTCAAAATGTTTAGGGACAATGCTAGGACCAAAGAGATAAAAAAGTTCAATCAAACAATCAATGAACACTACTGGGGTAAACCGTATCAATCAAATAAAAACAATAACTAATAAAGTTCCTCTAGCTTTATAACTAGGTTTTCCCCTTTTGGTAAGTAAGTTTTATATTATTTTTTAACTTATGATGGATATTACTTGGTATTAAATCATACTTTCTTCATGATTCCTTTAAACAACGTGTCATCTCTGATTTTTCACTTGTTCCCTATCTTAGGCTTTCTCATCGTCAACCTCTACAATCCGATAAACCCCTCCACCTCTCAAAAAACCATACCCCATGACAGACCAACCACATTAGTGACTTACATTAACACAATAGACTCAACCTTGCATCAAATTCTTTCATTATCACGTGCATTGTCATTCTCATAACCTCTTACTATATAAACATTTTGATTGATTATTCTTCCAAATCAAGTTTCAAGGTTGGGAGAAAAGGAAATTTGCAAAAGTACCTTAAGTTCTTACTTTTGTTGCCTAGTTTAAATATCAACATAGAAGTTCATGTACTAGCAATGTTTGTTGGGTTTATTTAAAATCTATGATTTAAAGATCTAATGACCGATCGCGGTAGTTATGATTTTGTCAATGGTGAAATAAATCGGTCAAGAAAGTTTTCATCTACCGACAAAAACATTTAATGTTCAGCCAGTCTAAAATGGAATCTGAACAATGTGAGGTCTTGGTCCATACATAACTGAGCGGGGTAATATATCTAAGCTTGGTTTATATTTTTTAGCAGCCAAGAAACTAAAGAACCCATAGGGCTTTATAGAATTGAACTTGTGTGTGTAGACCTCTTGGAAATAAACTCAGCATGAATGGGATACTTTGGGAGGTCATGGATCGAAGGTATGTTGTAAAAAAGGGGGCTTTTCGGTTTCTAAATTTCAGTGGTTCGTGCAATCCACAATAGTGGGCGGAGCGCTATAGCTGGCATGCACATTTGCTATACCGGTGTAACAACTGCTATAGGTGTCAGGCAAACTGTCACGACCCAAAACGGGTCGCGAGTGGCACCCACACTTATCCTACTATGTGAGCGAACCAACCAATCTAAACCCCAACAGTAACATAATATAATGTGGAAGACTTAAAACTCATTGACGAAATCAATTAAATAACTTCTAAAATGTCAATAGCTTATCATCCCCAAAAGATCTTGTAAGTTCATCACCACAAAACATCATCCTCAATTACAATCTAAGATTATCTACGAAGCTAAAATAAGTAAAAAACTAGTCTCAGCCTGGAACTTCAAGGAATCAAGACATGGAGAAGATGATTCCAGTCCAAGCTAGAAGCAATTAGCTCACCCTGAGATCCGACGTGATGAAGACCGGCTAGAGTTCGGTTGAGTAAGATGATGGTAACGTTTTGCTGCCTCCACAAATAACAAAGAAAAAACAATACTAGTAGGGGTCATACAAAACACGAGTACTATAGGTATCATCGGCCAACTCAAAATAGAAAGCACATATTTTCAGATAATTCATAAATCCACTAATATTCTTAACGGTGTATTAGCAAAGCAAGTGAAAATTCATTCATAACAAAACCAACCACATTCCCTGAGGACTCAAGCCTCCACACTATACTCTTTTGGAAACATGTTCGTTGGATTGAGTATATTATATACTTTAAGATTCTTACTTTATCCCTCTCGTGGCCGGGGTACGTGACACTCGTACCGCTCCACTACTACTATCCTGTTTTCGGATGTGACACCCGATCCATAATACTATCCTGGTGTCGAATGTGACCTCCATCCATATCTATCCTGGTGCGGAACTGACACTCCGATCCATATACTAATCCCTGGTCCGAACGTGACACCCGATCCATAAACTATCCTGGTGACGAATTGTGACACTCGATCCATATACTATCCTGTCCGGAAACGTGACACCCGATCCATATACTATCCTTGCCGAAACGTGACACCCGATCCTCTAACTCATTACTTTAGTTCATCAAGCTTTCCTTTTTATACAGGCACATCCATAACAAGTAAATTTAGATTAAGATTCAACAGCCTCATCATGCTAGCTTATATCACCATTATATATAAACACATCAATTGCATACCCACAATTAAGCATATAGAAGGGTTACATACTACCCAATACATATCATTCGCTATTAAGAGTTTATATAAATAGCATAAAACCATAACCTTAGCCTCCACCGAAGAATCGCGATATCAACAAGCTATCTTCCCTAGGCTTTGCGTTCTTTCTCTCTCTCGATCGATTGTTTCGTTCTCCCTCTCTTTGTTTCTTTTATTTTTCTTTATTCAAACCCCTTTTTATTTTCCCCCTAATGAGCATATAATAATATAAAATATGATAAAATAACCCCACTACTTGTTTTCTTCAAGGTTTCTTTCCCGTTTACCCCCAGTAATTAAATTAATTTAATATTAAACACTAACTTTATAATTATAGCAGGAATAGTCCAAAACGCCCCTTAAAATTTTAACAGAAATCCGACCTAGTCAGGTCACGCGCCTGTGGATGGCCCTTCGTGCCTGCGACGGTCGGTCCTGGCTTCTTCCGTCACAATTTCATAACCCTTTTCCAATTCATAAAGAGCGTGACTGGGTGCGCCATCATGCCCGAGAACGTTCCGTCCTGCCACCCCGTCAGACGTTCAGGAGATTCGCATCTTCAGTACCCAAATTTCTAAATCTAAGTTTTGAAACGAGACTCCCTAGACTGTCCGTCGTGCCATAAGGTCCCGTCTGGATCCGTCGACTCCGCCAGTTTTTCCAGAAATAAAATCGCTGCTCAAAACGACTAAACAGGTCGTTACATAGTACCAATTTAGCCCATCGTTCTCCTCGACGATACAAGAGAAAACAAAGGCAAAAGGCGTACCTGAATCTGTAAACAGGTTTGGTATCTTTCTTGCATATCAGCCTCCTTCCCCAAGTGACTCGTCAACGTGGTCGATTCTTCCTTGAACTTTGATGGACAACAAATCTCCCTTATCTCAACTGCAATTCTCTATCCTAGAAATGGCAAACATGCTTCCCCTCATATCCAGATTTTCAATCAAGCAGAACTGAATCCCAACGAATGATGTAGTTTCCTCCCCATGGATCTTTTCAGCATAGACAACATTAAATATGGATGCACTCCGTACAACAGCCCTGGAGGCAAGGCCTATTCAAAGCCACCTCCCCTACTCTCTTAGGTACTTACTGTCAAACAATGGTCCAATATAACCTTGGGCTAGCTTAACCTCTTTTAACCCAAAGCCGCTCACCTCATCACCCCTTTCATTGGCGACAAAAAAACCTTCAGCAGACTTGCTCACCCTCCATACTCCACGCCCTAACCTTTCGAATCTGCATACTCCTTTTGCCTACTTTGAGGCCGCTAAAGCTTTTCTTGAATAGATTTCATTCACCTTCTCTAATGATCCCTCAAAGTCAGTCCCCCCAAGGTCAACCTCGACATGCATCAACCAACCAATGTGAGACCTACCTCTCTCCCATACAATGCTTCGAAAGGAGCCATATCACCCAACAATAACTGTGGAGTGAGAGCTATTATTGTGATAGAAACTCCGCTAAGGTAAGAAGTTTATCCCAAAATGAGCCACCGAATTCATATCACACATGCGGAATCATACTCTTCCAATACTTGACTCGTTCGCTCAGACTGTCCATCAGGTCTAGGGTGAAATAACTAACTAAGTCCAACCTAGAACCTAATTCCGCATGCAATGTTCTCCCAAAACTTAGAAGTAAACTGGGGACCTGTATCTGATATGATGGACATGGGAACCCATGCAATCGAACAATCTCTGATATATAAATTTTGGCATAACTTCTCTGCGGTTAAGTCACCTGACCAATGAAGTGAGGCAGACTTAAGTTAATCTTCCACAATTACCCAAAAGAATCAACACTGGCCCATGTCTTTGGAAGACAACCACGAAGTGCCATTGCAATTCTCTCCTCCCCCACTTCCATTCAGAATGGGCCATTCTCTAATTGTCATCCGGGCTCTGGTGTTCATACACTTTACAATATCTGACAATTTGTGACCATTAAAGGGTGCCACAACATCAACCAATGTCGCGCTTGCATTCTACGCCCCAAAAGGTTGCTTAGTCACGGTCATCTTGGTTGCACCAGAGGTATAAATATCCGGAACTATTACCTCTGTAAGAATCATGTGGATCAAATCATCAAACGGGGCACACATACCCTTCCCTTAATTCTCCAAACACCTTCCTCATCCATTATCGCTTCTTTAGCCGCCTTTCTCGCAACACCAATCCTGACATTCGCTTATATTCTCATTCTCATCAATTAAAACTGATTTCCCTTGATCTTGCAAGAAACAAGATCTCGCTCTGCCTCCACACTGGCCAACAATCCTCCCTTCCATTTACTTCTAACTAACCCATAAGTCATTAGCCAGAGTCCTGGAACCTCTCTATCCAATAGGCGTCTAGAAACTTGTAAGTGGGCTAAACTACCCATGGCTCCCTGCTTTACTCTTAAGGCGTCTGCCAACAACATTAGCCTTATCCTAGGTGATCCAGATGGTAAACATCATAATCCTTCCGTAGTTTTTTCCATCCACCTCCTGTCTCAATTCAACATCTTTCTAGTAAAGACAATTGTAGCTACTACGATGATCCCGTATGACTTCCACTTAACCCCCATATAGATAGTGTCCTCCATTGCTTTAGCAAACACACTGCAAAACCAATTCTAAATCAAATGGTAATAGTTATTTCATCCCTCAATTCCTCCAGCATAAGCAATTACTCTTCTCTTGCAATTAGCACTGCACCCAAACCAGATAGGTGCATCACAATAAACATAAAGTTTTTACCCTCCTACTCTACTACTCTACTACTTACTTGGCAAGTAACGGATATGTGCAGTAGTCAGTCAAGGTCTTGATTTCTGAAGATTTCTCAAACATTCATCCGACCATACAATGGACATTCTGCTTAGTGAAGTTCGTTAGTTGGGAGGCAATAGAAGAGAATCCCTTGACAACTCGATGGTAGTAGCTGGCTCCCAACCCAACAATGCTACTTTATTTCTGACACATTAGTAGGTCTTACCAATTCCTCACTGTTTCAAATCTTAGAAGGACCCCATCCACTATCCATCCTTAGAACCATGTGCCCCAAGAAGGACACTGAAATCTAGCCAAAACCTCACACTTGGAGAATTTGGCATAAGCCTTTTCTCCCTAATACTTCCAAACACGATTCTCAATGCTCCTCATGTTCCTTCTTAACTCTTGGAATCATCATTATATCATCAATAAATACTATCAACAAAAAGATCTAGATTGGCTTAAAAATCCCCGTTTATCAGCTCAGAAAGAAGCAGGGGCATTCGTAAGCCCAAAAAAATTACTAAGAAACTCATAATGCATGGCCATACCTGTCCTGAAAAGCCGTCTTGGGCCATCCGTGCCCCGTAATTTTCACTGATATAACCGATCTCAATATCATTTTGAGACGGACAAGCAAACCTTGTAACTGATCGAACAGAATCATCATGTGGGGAAGAGGGTACTTTTCTGTACGTTCTTTGTTTCCTTGCCGGTAGGTCTATGGCACATCGCGAAAACCCCATCCTTCTTCTTCACAACTAAACACCGGAGCACCCCAAGGGGAAGCCCTTGCTCCCTACTGAAACCTTTTACTAAACAACTCTTGAAGTTGGGGCCTTTAACTCCCTTTAACTATGCTGGATCCATTCTAATAAGGAGGTGAAATGGGCTATACCACCCGGCTCCATATCAATGCAAAAGTCAATTCTCTATCCGGTGGCATACCAGGAAGGTCTGCAGGAAACACATCCAGAAACTCCACAGACTAACCGTAATCCGACTCAATTGAAGGTAACTTGGGTAGTATCGAACTCATCCCGGAGGTGTTCCAAAGGAAAGATAAGCACCCTTTACTAACCATTCTCTTATCACGAAGAAAGTAGAGGATACGAACTAGAGTAAGTGTAGTCACCCTCCCCACACTAAGGATCTGTCCCAGCTTGGCCACCGTTACAATTTTTATCATTTACAAATCTAGAGAGGCAAAATTTGGAGAAAGGCCGAGCATACCCGGAATTTAACAAATCGTAAATCAACCATCTCTAAGATACCAAATCTACATGAGTATTGCTCCCCACAAAAGTTACAAGACCAGACCTATACACCTTTTCAACTATCACAGACGGCACCACCGAATAGAAACAACGAACATGCATGTCAAGCACTTCCATGTAAATTAATAGCCGGTAGAAAATGAGAAGATACTATGAAAATATGGAGCCGAGGAATCAAATAATACATAAGCATGCAATCACCCAAACCAAAAGATTAACCTTGTAACAGCATCCCTTGTTGAAAATTTGTTTTTTCTCCGTTCCGACCGCCCATGGGAAAAGCCGTAACAATGGGCCCTAATCACCTTCTGCCCTTTGCCTCTACCCATGTTTGCGCTGCAGTATTCCCATTGTTTGGCCCCGTCACCCCGCCGTTTTGGTGACCACCATTCCTCGGCCACCACGTCCTCCAGAATGAAACGGACTCTTCCCGGACCACCTCTACCTCTGACTATTTGAGGTCTTAACTCTTTTTTTGACATACCTCTTGATATGCCCCCCCCCAGTCTCCGCCCCCACATCCAAATAACACTCTCTGGATTCAAAATATTCTCTGTGAGAATGACGAAGTCTGGGGATAACCTCCAAATTCGAGAAGTTTTTGACGTGGTCCCTGCGGTGGACCCCCAACTACAGTCTGCAGTGAAATACTGAAAGGTAGGCTGGATAACCTCCTGAAGCCCTGCCCTTTGGAGAAAGATAACCATTACACTCACCTCCCTTACGAACACTTTATATGTGTCCGATGCCATGGTGAGTCAATCTGGCTTCACCTCCACCCCACCTCTATCACGAAGTCTACCACCTCTTGAAAAAGTTTCGCTGTAGTCCGGCTACCTGTAAGGCTGAAATCCGCAATCTGACCTCAACCCCTCACAAAACGGCGAATCCGCTCTTGTGACTGAAACAAAGATGGGTGAATATCTGGATAATGCACGTAACTGAGCCTCATACGCAATCACCGACATCTTGTCTTACTCTAGGCTCAAGACTCATCTCGCCTCATAATCCCTCAATGTTTCCTGGATATACTCTCCATAAATAAGCTAGAGAATGAGCCCAAGTCATAGTGGTGCTTGTAAGCTTGTTTGACACTCAACATGTAACCAGACACCACTTTTGGCATTTCCCTGAAACTGATAGTTTTACAAACTCAACGCCAACAAAAAAAAAATTCTTCCACTATCCCCATTTTTATGTAGTAAACTCATGACAAATCAACCGAAAATTGGTAAGGCATCCTCAGACTCAGCACCCATTGAAGACCTGATGTTTTCAATTTCACGAACTTAACTAAAAGTTCATGCTGACACTTGTCATTATAGGCCCTGTAGTCAAACGACTGAACGTGCCTATTTCCATGAGGCAACCAGCGGGGACCTACAGCAGTCGGGCGCCTTCGTACTTCCGGAGACCTGAGGTGCTGGTGTTGAAATTTGGAGGTGTCTGACTTGATCAGATAACCACCGCTAATATAACAAAACCTGATTAATCCATCTTTGGGGTAGGTTGGGGTGGTAAATTCCGCATTCCGCACTTGCTCACTTTCCTTTTGCCTCGCCCTCTCTTACTACTTCCTCAGTCGGTGGAGGAGTCACCGCCCTAGACCAATTGGACAGGGGCTTGTCCTCGTCCTCTGAGGATGTACCTCCCACGACCTATACCACGGCCCCTTTCCCTCTGGCTCTCTTCGAGCACAGCCCCAGTGGCCTGGCTCCGACGTATCTTGTCTTGCCGTGCTGGTGTTGCCAGTTGTTGCTCTATTTCTACACCATACTGCTAAATAGGAATGAAGATGGTATATACCTTTGTATCAACCTGAAATCCAATTGAGTCCCAAGTCAATAGCACGAAAGAAAGAAATGTAGGACAGGGAGAAAAGGGCGAAACGAGACATAAGAAAGGCGTAGAAGCGAAACGGGTGACAACGGATAGGAGGTTAAAAAGAAAGAAGAGGAGGAAGGAAGATTTTGATTTGGAATGAAACAGTGGGGACAACAGAAAAACGAGATGGGGGAGGGTATGTAGTGGAACTGCCAAGAAGGAGGAGAGAAATGGGAGAATGAAAGTAGGATGTAAAAATACGCGGACGAAAAAAGGTGGAGTGGAGGAGGGGGAGCTATGGGAGGATAATTGATATAATTTTCCTAAAGTCCCCTATAGCCTCTCAAATAAAAGTAAAGGCGTCCCCTACCGTTCCTTACAGACTCTACTATCACTCGTTCTTGTTGTTGATGAGACCCAACGAACCTAATGCTATGCTCTGACCAGTTGGCACGACCCAAACAGGTCGCAAGTTGCACCCACACGTATCCTACTATGTGAGCGAACCAACCAATCTAAACCCCAACCGTTCAACCATAAATAACAAATATATGCGGAAGACTTAAAACTCATTGACGAAATCAATTAAAATAACTTCTAAATTTTCCTACTTATCATCCCCAAAAATCTGGAACGTCTCACCACAGAACCCTAACCTCAATTACGAATCTAAGAGTAAATACGTTAAAAAGCTAGTCCCATGCCGGAACTCTCCAGGCATCAACAATGAGAAGATGATCCATCCAAGCTAGAACATGCTCAACCCCTGAGATCCGAGGATGAAACTGGCTAAGTTGCGGTTGAGTTGGAAGCGATGGTAAACGTTTTCTGCACTCCACAAATACAAAGAAAAAACAATTAACAAGTAGTAGGGGTCCGTAAAAACCCGATTACTGAGTAGGTTATCCTCCGGCCACCCAAAATAGAAGCAATATATTTCAGATAAGTATCATAAAATCAACTAATATTGCTTAAGCGGTGTAGAACCCAGTATAAAAATCATTCCATAACAAAACCAACCACATCCATGAGGACTCAAAGCCTCCCAACGAGAACTCTTTTAGGAAACATGTTCTTTGGATTGAGTATATTAACAACTTTAAGATTCATATACTATCTTGGCTGTCTCGGAAACGTGACACGCCTCGATCCATATATCTATCCTGGTGCCGGTACGTGACAACTCAGAGCCATACTATCTGGTTCTGAACGTGAAACACTGTGCTCCGATCCATATACCTATCCTGGTGCCCGGAACGTGACACTCCGATCCATATACTATCCTAAATACTCTCCTGTTTGCCGGACGTGACCACCCGTTCCATATACTATCCTGGTGCCGGAACGTGAACACCCGATCCTCTATACGATCCTGGGTCCCCGGAAACGGTGACCAACCCTATCCTCTAATCTATTACTTTAGTTTCGCAACAGCCTTCTTTATTGTTAGAACCAAGGCCTCATCCATTAACAAAGTAATTTAGGATTTAAGATCAACAGCTTCCCATATCATGCTAGTTTCCAATCACAATTAATATATAAACACATCATGCATACACTCAATTAACAATATAGAAAGGGTTTACAATACTACCCAATACATATCATTCGCGATTAAGAGTTTACTAATAAATAAGCATAAATCATAACCTACCGCCACCGAAGAATCGCGATCATAAGTATCTTCCAAAGCTGCGTTCTCCTCTCTCTCTCTCCTTCCTCTCGATCTTTTAATCCCTTTTCTTTGTTCTTTCTATTTTTCTTATTCAAACCCCCCGTTTACTTTTACCCTAATTAGCATAGATTAGTAATAAAATATGATAAAAGACCCCACTACTTGTTTCAAGGTTCTCCCTTTTAAACCCCCATAATTAAATTATTAAACCTTTAACCACTAACTTTATAAATTATAAGCAGAATAGTCCAACCGCCCATTAAAATATTTACAGAAATTCGACCCAGTCAGGTCCACGCAGCTGTGACGGCCCGTCGTGCCTGCACGGTCCCGTCCTGCTGCTCCGTCCCAGGAGCTAGTTCAGAGACTCAATTCTTTAAAGAGTCTGTACGGCCCCTTCATCTGCCTAGACGGTCGTCCTGCCACCCCGTCGTGACCTTCAGAGAGTCGCTCTCCAGTACCCAAATTTCTAAAGTTCTATTGTGTTTTTGAAATGAAGACCCCTCGACGGTCCGCGTGCCCATGACGGTCGTCGGGGATCCGTTCGACTCGGCAGTTTTTTTTCCAAATAACATCTGCTGCTCAAATGACTACACGGGCCCCGTTACAACACAACTTCCAAGAAAAGGTTATACCAATCATATAAGGTCAATATATTCCTATCCAAATCTATTAGGACCAAGGGTCTCCTAAACCAATAGGGATTATAAGTTTCTTAAAATATACAAAAAAAAATTCAAGACATAATTAACAGACAGATAATGGTCTCTATGTTTATATTTATGTGTATATTTTGTGATATTTATGTCTCTAGGGTATTCTGTTGATCATCGAAGGTAGGCACAACAAACAACACTCAAATAAAGATATAAGTATTTTAATATGAATAGATCATCAATGTATTTAAAAAAAGGAGATGGAAAAATATACATAGCTATAAACTTATGTTTAGAGGTATTCCATCACTTAAACATTCATGTCCATACAAATGATTTAAGGAATGGTCCTCTCCTTTTTTTTTCACTAGGTTCATTATAAAGAACAATTTTTTTTGAATATTTTCTCTTTTATAAGGTAAATAATTTACAAGCAAAGTAATATTGGAATGATTTGGATCATGCATCGTTCTCTTCGACGTTAGAATTTTGCATCACTTTCTCCCTTTCTTTTTGTTTTACCGGCAACTCAATTACTTGCGCATTTTAAAAATAGCTAAGATTTTATAAGTTTGACATAATACGTAGATCTATGAAATTGATGATGAAAAGACTAAACAACAGTGTAGAGGGATTCACAAGTTTCAAGACGACAACATTAAGATTGTTTCTTATTATGAGTCTGAATTACCTATATTAGATGCAGACTTCATTAGAAGAGAGGAAATGAATATCAAAGACGCGACTAAGAAACATGGAGTTCATTTCCTCCCCTTTATACAATAAATTGTCACAATCCAGGGGTACCCCCTAGATGTCACATGGCATACAAGACCCCTGGGTCGTGACAAAGTTGGCAATCTGAGCACAAGATTCAGAAAGTGTCTAGGATGTCTCAAAACCATGTTAATTAGAGTCTTGTTCATTAGTGTGAAGCGTGCCACATTTATGACTAAGAGGCTACAAGATGTTTAGGAAACTTCACTTCTTCATTATTCTAAGTCGTGCAATAGAGTTCACTACAAAAAAACCTCAAATTTCCAACAAATTTTGGTAAAAACTTAAGTTGGTTAGTCTTCTGCTAACAAATTACTAACATATTTCTAACCGAATAATATTTTAAAACTTAAAAACTAAATTCTAATAGATTGCAAACATAAATCTTACTAACTAAGTATTTTAGTGGTAAATATATGTGGGAAAAAATGACGCCAAATTTGGCTACCTTTTATCAATGGATTACAAACAGAATTATTACTAACCACACCTTTTGTTGATAAAATTACCAACAAAATATATATCGGTTGGTAAATATAAAAAAAAATATTTATATAATTTATTAACATATTACCAATGAATTACTAACCAAACATTTACCAACGACATGATTGTGTTGCAAAAATTTACCAACCAAATATCAATGTGATGGTAAATTAGTAACAAAATGTAATTTGTTGGTAACTTTTCATCCAATATCAAATTAGTTGGAAATTTTACCGACAAATAAAGATTGTAGTTATTGAATTACTAACATCATTAAAATAGTTGGTAATATACCAACCGATCACTAATTTATTGGTAAAATTTATCAACATATTAATTATTAGTTGGTAATATTATATATGAATGTTTAGTTGAATAGTAACCATTACCATCTCTGATAAAATTTATTGGTAAATTATTAAATACTAACTTATATTTTAATAGTTAGTAATTTACCAATTTAAGTGAATTTTTTTGGTAAATCAGTGTCTAGTATTGAGGATTTCATATTTAGTTTGTGTCATAAGACTTTTTAACTTTTAACTTTCAACCAAAACTTAACCTTGTTCAATATTTATGGTAAACGTGCTTATATTAGAACTCCGTCGGTATCATTAGCTTCGAAAGGCCGTTCTTTTATTTAATTGGAAGGTTGGTTTATGTTTTGAGGCTTTCATTTTTTGTTTGTGTGGTTAGGTGTTTTAAATTTTATGTTTAGGCCAAAATTTGACTTTGCTCAATATTTTTGTGAATGTGCTAATATGAGAATTTCTTAGCATAATTAACGCCAAAGGCCATTTTTTTTAATCTAGTAGGATGGTTGGTTTTGATTCTAATACTTTTATTTTTACTGTGCGCCGTTAGGTTTTTTAACATATAAATTTTGAAAAAAATTTAACTTTGGTAATATATTTGATAACGTGCCCAAACAAGAATTTCATCAGTGCAGTTTGATGCGAAACATCATTTTTTATGTAATAAGATAGAGGGCTTGGGTTTTGATGCTTCCATTTTTAGTTTATGCCGTTAGGCATTTTATCTTTTAGGTTTTGCTCAAAATTTAACTTTAGTCAATATTTTTAGTAATCGTGCTCGAATTGAAATGTCGTCACCGCAGTTAGCCATATAAGTGCAATTTTGATCTCATGGGAATGTTGGTTCGGAATTTGAGACTCTTATTCGGTTTGTCATTAAACGTTTTAAATTTTAACTTTTGACTAAAATTTAAATTAGGTCAATCTTCTTGGTAAACATGCACAAATTTGAATTTCGTCAGCACGGTTAGCTATGGAAGGTTATTTTTCACTTTATAAGATGACTGGTTTGGATTTTAAGGTTTTCATATTCAATTTGTACCGTTAGGCAATTTAACTTTTAACTTTTAGAAAAAAATTAATTTTGTGTAGTATTTTTTGCAAACGTGCTCTGATGAAAATTATGTCAGCTGATTAGCTTTGAAAGATCATTTTTATATATAACAAGATGGTTGTTTAAGATTTTTGAGGCTTTCATTTTGCAGTTTGTTTTCTTAGGTGTTTTAACTTTTAAGTTATGGTCAAAAGTTAGATTTTGTCAATGTTTTTAGTGAACGTGCTCAAATCAATTTTTTTGATATAATAATATGTGTCTAATTGAGATTAATTTAACTTGTTATAATATATTTTGCATTGTTTATTCAAATATGATTTATAAAATTGATTAATATTTTTGGATTTATATTCTTCTTCTTAAATTTTTAAATGCAATAAATTAATTAATATTTTACTATTGAATAATCATTCAGTTAATAATATTTTGAACATATTGTCAATCAATTGCTAACTTAACATTGAACTTGAATGATATATTACCAATAAACTAAAAATCAATAAATAAATTTATTGAAAAAATAAATAACCATACTAAGGTACTTAAAATTTATTAAAAACAAGAATTGTGTTATAGTGGTATGTACTCCAGCATCTTTAACAAAGAGTTCTCAGGTTCGATTCTCACTCGGTACATAATCATTTTTGTTAGGTGGTATTTTACCACCCAATGTGGTACTTCCCGGCGTGAATTCATATTTAGTCGGGCTTCAATGTGGGTACCGAACGCCGGATGGAAAACAAAAAAAATAAATTAAAAAAAGTATTTAAGTTTTTTTGTCAAATTACCGACACAAATTTTTTATTGCTAAAATTACCAACCAATTACCAATTTATTAATCAAAAAATTAAGAAAAAATTTACTAACTCCTTTTCAATTCATTAGTAAAGGTACTAACGATATACTAACAAAAAATTAGCTGGTAAATTAACCAACATAACTTTCTGGGTCATATTTCAAAATTTTGTAACAACAACTTTGGGTGTTTACCAACTGATTTTGGTTGGCAAGTTTACCAACAAATTAAAATTAGTTGGTAATATTTATCCATGAGCTTTTTAGCAACGGATTAATATAAGTTGGCATTTGGTTGGTAACTCAATTTTCCAACCGATTTGATCAATTTAGCAACAAATATTTTTCTTGATAATTGAGGTTCCTTTTGTAGTGGTTAACATTATAAATTCTTTATCCTAATCCTTACCCGGTGGTCTACATGATAAGACTAATCAAAGATTTTTTTCTATAAGGAATGAGGGAGAAAATATTCGTCAAGAAACTCATCATCAAGCTTCGATTGACCCTTCGTTCGAGCAAGTGACTAGTACAGAGTTTAGGACTGCTTTCAAGTTTTGGCTCGAGCTGTGATGGCCCAAGCCAATAGGAAGGTTGTGGTCAAAGTGAACCAAATGTGGGTACAACAACTTCTAGAGTGAGGAATTTCACTATGATGAATGCTTAGGAAATTCTATTATTGTAAGGTTTAGGAAGATCCTCAAGAGTTCATTTATGGGATCTACAAGGTGTCGGCTTTTATGGGAGTAACTCCGATTGAAAAGGCGCAATTGGTCGCTTATCAATTTAAAGGTGTTACTCAAATTTTTTTCAACCAATGGAAGGAAGCAATATCCAGAAGATGCGGGTCCCCTAGAGTACAAGAAAAGGTTCAAGTTTTCTTTCCTCAATATGTTCTTTACTCCTGAGAAGAGAGGGACAAAAGTTCTTGAGTTTATTAATATCCTACAAGGAAATATGAGTGTTAAATAATATGCCTTGAGGTTCTTTCTAATTTCAAAGTATGATTTTTTCTATGTTTGCCAAATCTATGGCAAGGATGTGCAAGTTTGTTTCTGGTGTGTACAAATTAGTGGTTAAAGAATGTCGTACAACTATATTTTTCCATGACATGGATATTTCCCGTGTCATGGTTCATGCCCAGCAGATTGAAGATGAGAAGCTTAAGGAGAGGTCTAGGGAGACAAAGAGGGCAGGAACCGGTGATGGTAATTTCTCTCATGCAAGGCCCGATGGACATGGTTGTCCTAGGTATCAACAAAGATTTTCCAGGTTCCTCCAATAATCCTATGTTAAAGAAAGAGAGGGCGTCTAACCGTAAAACTCAAGAAGGAAATGGTAGTTGGTCTTGGTTACCAAATTGTGCTATGTTTGGATAAAGTATGAACAAAGAAGGATAACAAGATAAGACATTGTCCTTCAGCCACTAAGAATGAGGGAGATAATCATCGTAGGGATCAACTCTATCCTTCATTCGGTTGAAGTGGCTTGGGTTCTGATGCTCCCACGCAAAATAGGTTCTATACAGTTCAAAAACGTGGTGAATCCCAATGTGGGTACCGATATGTTGAAAGTCTTTTAACTTGATATTTATGCTTGATCCCGGTTCTATCTTCTCTTTTGGATCATCATATATGTTTCTATGAGATTTGATGTGCTTCCTAATGTGTTATTAGATCTTTTTTCTATCTCTACTCTTGTTGGTGTTTCTATTGTGGCTAAGAGGGTCTATTAAAAGTGTCTCATCTCTTTGTCCCATAGAATTACTCTTGTTGACTTGGTAGAGCTTTATATACTAGATTTTGATATTATCCTTTGTATGGATAGGCTGCACTCTTGTTAGACTTCTATTGATTGTAGAACTCGTGTGGTCAAATTTCAGATTCCAAATGAGCCTATCTTAGAATGGAAAGGGGGAAATTTTATGTGAAAAGTTTGGTTTATGTCTTCTCTTAAAGCTAGAAAGATTATTTCTATCGGTTGAATGTACCATCTAGTTAAGGTGAGAGATGTGTATTCAAACACCTATTTCTATTCCTCCTTACCAAATGGCTCTGGTATAATCTAAGGAATTAAAGGATCAACTCAAACACTTTTTGGGTAATTGATGATTTCATCCAACCGAGTATCTCTCTATAGGGTGCTTCTGTTTTATTTGTAAAAAAGAAATACGGTTCACTTCATATGTGTATTGACTACCACAACTGAATAAGGTGATCATTAAGAACAAGTATCCTCTTCAGAGAATAGATAATTTATTTGACCAATTTCAAGGAGTGAGTTACTTTTACAAGATTGACCATAGGACGGGTTATCATAAATAGAGTGTGAAGAATGATAATATTCTGAAAAAGCCTCTTAGAACCCGGTATGGTCATTATAAGTTTTGGTTATGCTGTTTGGTATGACTAACACTCTAGTAGCATTTATAGATTTCATGAATAGGGTGTCTAGACATTACCTTGATATGTTTGTAATTTTATTCATTTATGATATATTTATTTACTTGAGAATTCAAGATGATCACATCAATCATTTGAGGTTTGTGTTGCGAATTCTCAAGGAATAACAACTTTTTGCGATATATAGAAAATGACAGTTTTGTCTAAGGTTCTTAGTTTTTATTGGCCATATTGTTTCATGTAAGGGTACGAGGTAGATCCTAAAAAGACGAATGCAATCAAAAATTCGCCTAGACCTATATCCCATTTAGACATTACAGGTTTCTTAGGAACACTTGGTGACCAAATTGGCTAGTGTTGCTTCTGTTCACACTCATTGCTTCACATATTCACAAAAAAACAACAACAAACACAAAACAAGGTATATTGATTCAACTAAAGACATGATTAGGTGACAACTAGATTTCACCAAAAGAATTCTATACATCACCCCTGCAGCGGCGCCATTTTTGATAACCTTCAACTACTCTTCATCCAATTGTTTGTTTAGGAGATGACAATCTAGTATAAACCCAACAAAGAGTTGGGGTCGATCTCACAGAGTCTGAATAATAGATAATTCAATTACAAAATGAAATATGTGTTCTGATCGATTGTGGGAATAGAATTTATTAAAAACAAGTATAGTAAATTGTGGGGATTGACAACAAGTGTCAAATGGGGGATTAGGCTTGTCAATGAATAACTAAGAAAACAGTGTTACTCAAGTATAGAGTGATCCTTAGGGATGTAATTGATTAATTTCCTATTTAACTATATGGGTGATTACTAACTAATACTAATTACTGAAGATCATTGACTCTTAGTGGTAGGATAGGGTTTATATGTAATAGACATCTTTCGATCAATTATCACAAATCAAGCCAGTTCTCTCGAACCTCGACAAGCAAAAGAATTATATACAAGCCAAAACCTCAATTAATCTACTCTCTCGAGCTAGACTCATAGGATCAATTTTAGAATTTCTCTCTCAAGTTGAATCCACTATACTCGAATCTCTACAATCATTAATTGAAATCATTAATTCTAAAACATCTCAAGCAATCAAAGAATATTATACTAGAATTGCATTTGTAGCTACATTTCATGAATTGAAACTCAGTTATCAATTAAATCCATTTAAAACAAAACTTAAATTAGTAAGTACTAACACGAGACAATGACATAATCACATCGATAAGAAAGGGAGTTTTTGCCACGAATTGTAAAAAGAAAAAAAGTATTACCAACTATATTCTGTAAAAGATGAGAAGCGAAATTTCCATCTTTACAATGCTTGAAATCAACATAAAATAAAAACCTAACTTCAAATTCTACCCAAAAACCTTAGAAAGCCAGTGTTTAGATCAAAATCCTATAGTGTAGAAGTGTGACGGAGATGATTTCTCTTTTCAAATATCAATTTATACATTCCCATATTTTTGCCTTCAGGGTTATTCGACGGTATAAGTTGAGCGTCGCCAATTAGTTCGCTGACATGCAAAATGCTCATCTCCATCGTCGTTTTAGCTCGAGTATTCAACCTTTCTTTGTGTTGATTTTAGGCGATCAAGATTTCTCTCACCGATCTGATTAGAAGTACGTCAATTGTCCTTTCTTAGTGCCGTTTTTGCTTGCACCTTCACTAATAGTTCTATCAATTTAGGCAGGCTAAGAATCCTTTACTGATTCAATTGGCGTTTTTCTGAAAGGTAACGTTCCACCGCTGCTTTGTCCAAGGCTGGCATGCCGAAACTTTAGGTGAGATGAAGGACCACTCGGCGAATCGTTGAATGGTCTCGGTGAACCTCAACTTTGATTTTCTATAACTAGTTCAATTTTTCTACTCCCTTTTGTCCAATGATGTCCTTCCCTTGCTCTTTTGTCTTCTTAGGTGAAAACTATCATGTAAACATTAGTTTAGAGCATAATATAGACAATGAGGACACTAAAACTATTATTATTAAGCCTAAATGAGTCTATTTCCCAGACTCATCAAGTTGATAGACTATATTAGAAATTTGGGATATAAGCCACCGTGCATCGTTATTATAAAACCACGTAATAGTGGCATTTTGGTAGATGTTTATAATTTATGGATATTTTTGACATAATGAGATCCTCTAAAGATAGGGATATAGTCCCATATAATAAATAGCTCGATGATAAGGATGATGACATGATCGAACAACAAGATAGTGGGATTCATAACATTCTAGAGGACGACATTAAGATTATTGAATATTAGCAAGAGTAGAATGAAGAGTTTTATCTACCTATATTGGATGCAGACTACATTATATACATGAACATCAAATACGTTTTCCAGGTATTTCCTCCCCTTTATGTCATAATAGACTTCCAAGTAGTGGCTAAAGAATGAAATCACAAAATAGTTTGTCCATTTTTAGCATACAAAAAAGTACTTCATTCTATAAACTTTCACGACACTTTTCTCAATCATGGATGAAATTTTTTAATTTAATTATATATTTTTTTGTTTCTGTACTGTTTTGTGAATGGAGTTTCCAGTCCTACCCTTGGTGTTGTCTGAAAGAGTCAATGGGTTAAGGTGTATAGAAGTAATCATGGCGGATGGGAGGATACATTTCCAAGCATTAAGTTTACAAAGAATTATACACATAATATTCTCCCAGACTTCCCAGCAAAGGAGTAACCCTACCCTTGAACATAGAACTTTGTTCTTTAGACAAGAAACAACGGACGGCCTAGAGACTCGACTTTAATGAAATAAGTAGGAGAAAAAAGAACCCCATGATAGAATTGAACAATACAATCCGGTTGTTTGATTAAAAAGTATCCTAAAAGTTATGAACTAAGTTGTTTGAAGGTATGATAATAGTGAACTTAACTATATTATGATTTGTCAACCTTTGGACCTGTCCAAACCTTTTATAATGATTAGAGAAGCGGCAAGATATAAATGGTTAATTTTCCACATATTACATATTCATGTCCTTCCAGTAATGTAGGTTGCAGGTAAGGGAATACAGGTAATTAAGATCGTATCCCTTTCGTCGGGATAAACAAGCCATTTTAAGTCGTTTTTGAAAACTGGTGATCTCTCACTTCATGTTTATTCAGCATGTCATTATGCGAGTCATAGATATATTTAGTTATGTTTTTTGTACGCCCATCATGTCATTTGTTTTTTAATGAACAAGAAAAATAGGTAGCGGAAAGTAATAATAGTAAAGAATGGAGAAAAACTAAGTGCAGATACTTGTTTGTACTTTGTAACGACGAAAAAGAGTACCATTTGTTACTTAAATTATTCGAATATTAATTTACTTGTAAATATTTACCCTAATGTTACCCAAAAGGGATACGAAATTACAAAAAGAAAATGACTTTAGGGGGGGGGGGGTAATGTAACCCTAGTTTAGTTAAGGCGTGTCTCTGAAACTTCGGTCATTTTCTAGGAGGTATTAGTAGCTTATTATTAGTGATTTTAATTCTCTTTTTCTTTTCAAAAGCAGTCCGCCCCTTTTGACCATCGTTTTTCAATAGTTTGTTAGTAGTGTGTGAACCGTAGAAAACTACATCCTATGAGTATCTAAGTACACCAGATTCTTGCAATGAACTTGGTTATTGAAATAACCCAAATGAAACAAAAAAAAAATTCCCGCCTAGCAAGATGCACCTTTTATAGTGGGATATTCCCTCCATAGCGGCATGACAAGACTTAGAAATCTGAATAAGGGGGAGAGGAATGGGTTTCTCGCTTATTTTCTCCTATTTTACTCCAAGAACTTACATTTTCACTGTGGATCACTCCATTCGAATGTTAATGCTAAAGTAATAATCGTTTTCTTCCCTTCCATTACTTCAGTTTGTAATGATTTTTGCATGCTAGAATTTGGTTGAGTAGAATAGAGTTTTAAAAATGTGGTTATGATTTGGGGAAATTGTTAAAGCATGGATGCATATTTCTGATATTAAGGATCACTCCTAAACATTTTGGGTTGTAGAAATTCAGGGGGTAGATGGGCAAAAATAGGTCCACAATTGATAGGAACGTTGTTGAAGGTTGTTATGTTGAAAAAACATAGATTGGGGCAATATTTAGAAGTTGTAATTCACAATTTTTTTGCATATAGTTGTAGTAGGATACTTTCGGAACACTACTATGAAGTTATTTAGTTTGAACATAGTTTTTAGGTCAAGGAGATCTATTGAAGCACCCCTTTAAGGTCTAAAATGATAGAAGTCCACTATAGAGGGAGTTATTTAATGGGAATATGCCTTTTATATAGTAGGAGACTACCTGCAACAACTCCAAGTTTGGACAAGGGTGAGATTTTTTCTCCGAAATGCTTTTTCAATGGAGCTTTATTTAAAGAACATTAACCAAAACTTTGACTGATGCGGACGCGGTTCTCTCGTCGTGAAAGAAGGCACAGTCGGGTTGCTCACGCAGAGGATCACTTCCTATCAATAATAAAGAAAACAAATAATAAAAGCCAAAAGGATAACCAGGCTTTTTCTTCTTCTTCCTCTTTTTCTTCCTCTTTGACTTCTTCGGGGGATGGATGGTTTTGTGTCTCATTCGTACCAAAATAGACGACGAAGCAACATCAATCAAGAATGACCGCAACCTCTAAGTCAGCTTGCCTCTAGCATAACAGAAATCATCTAAGCTGAAAGGGCCCAGAAAAGGAGGATGCTGAGAAAGAAGGTAATATTATTGAAAATACAGATGGTTAGCGTCTTTCACTTAATGAATCACGCCTTTTTAAAAGAATTACTATTCCTGAGTGCAGGTTCGGTGATTCATGTCATAGTTCAAATTCTTTCAGAAGCGAATGCTTTGGAATATTCTATTCTTGTAGCAGCCACCGCTTCGGATCTATGCAACTTTATGAGTTCCAATACACATATTGATATTTTTTGCAAACCTAGATTTTAATGGCTGACACTCCAAGCATGAATATCCATTTGTGATGTTTAAAGACAAGGATAGTAAGGATATATACCTTGATTACAGGTGCACAAATCTTTATTTTGAGAGGGACTTTTGTATGCACGGTGTGGCGGAGAAGGCAAGTACTTTTCACACTCTACTAGAACAACATTGTTTCATACTACTAGTTGAGCTCCCCCACAACAATCTTAGGCTGGGTGAAGGAGTCCTACACCCTCTTACCCATCATTTGGATTACTCCAACCCTACCTTTTGCTTCCAAGAAAAAGAAATTCTTGTGAGGTACAACTGTGAAATAGATTCTACATGCACCGCAGGTCTCCAATGGAGATTATGAGTCCATAGTAATAAGAATGTAAATACAAATGGTTGCGGCATACAATAGTCAAGGAGGAGTATTACATGAGGTGCCCTATTGAAGCAGGCAACCAAATAGAGTTGTAGAAGCTAGGTGGGGTTGTGGACGGGGGGGGGAACACACATCCCTAGTTGCTGGTTGCCGAGAAAATCTTAATAATGACCTATCTTACCATGTCCAAAACATCCACCACTACCGGTCATACACTCTCCCAGATGGTTTTCCCCATATTTATGAAATACCTAGACGTGTGACCACTAGTGACTGCCATGTGACTTAGAGACTAGTACCCTGTTCTTCTTGTGTGATCTACACTTAGGTACTAAAGAATTAGCAGAGGATGGGGTTGGGCTTGAATAGTTATAACAAAGTTCAGAGAAACTATTTGATCCGTATGTCTCTTGAGAGTAGTCCTCATTGTATGTCCTTTACCTCTTGCTTTTTCCATAGTACTCTCCTTAACCTTCTCCAGCTAAATTTATTAGGCATGAGTCATCAAGCGGGAGATGTCCATCTCCTTAATCAGAATTTTTGTTCTGTACTCATTCATCACTATCTCAAAAACACCAGAGATAAACTTACTCATGCTAGATTCAACCACCATAGTTGGAGCAGACATTGAAAGTTGAGTGAACTTAAAATAGTAACTCTAAGGCTATTCCCTACTTCATGTTCATGAAGTCATGACTTTTGGATACCCTTAACTCAGTCGGAGAAAGAACAGTCTAGAAGAAGCCTTAAAATTTTTTCCCAGTTCCACAGGCGCTCACAAAAACCCCATAAAAACCTATCTGTATCATTTACTTATACCAAATATGATCCACGAACCTCAAGTGATAAACGACTAACTCTACACTTTCAACCAGAGTTACACTCATGATCTTAGCAATCTTCTTAATTCCAGCAATAAATTCTTGCAGATCCTTATCTACCTTAGAACCATAAAACTTTAGAGGGTTCATATGAGTAGAATCCCAAACTCTAGTTGTAGTTGTTTTCGAATTAGAGTTGACTTAACCTTAACTTCTAGGCTGTCTTGAGAAATCTTATATTGTGATAGCACTTGAAAACCAACAAACTTAGCATCAAATGCATGTTCAACCAAAGGGCTTGCTCGAGCTGAAGGTGCTTGTTGCTCTTCATTTATGTTCTTTTCGATGTAGTCTCTTGTTGGAGACATGATGCCATAAACATGTAGATCACGATCTAGAAGGAAGATCGATCCATTCTGACTCCGCCTACGAGTATGAAAGAAGTGGAAAATAAGTCCTACAATAAGTTCATCGCATCCTATTCTTAGATGCGCGGCTTCCCAACCATAAAATACTAAACTTAATACGACTTCGAACACCCTAGCAACGTCCAAAACATGCCGCCGTTGATAACCACGTTTGTCATAACCTGAGACTAAACCCTAGTCATAATACGTTGCTTAGAGCTACAACTGACATCAATGTAACCTTTGGTTTGGAATTACAATAATATTAACATAACAACAATTGAAGGTAGCTAAAACACTAATGTGGAAGCTAAAAGTGGAAAAATCAATTAAAATAGAATACGCCAATATCTATAAAACATAAGTTGAATCTAAATTGATAGTCTGAAAGACTACTATAAGGAGTTTCTAGGGAAAACCCTTAGCAAACTCTAAATATCTGAAACTAAAAGAATAATACTAAATTTAAGATAAAGGTTTTCCTTTAAGGATGAGGACTGACCAACTCTGCTACTTCTGACTAGACATCGTGATAACCGCGAGCTGGATAAAAACAATGTAGCAAAAGTTATGTGATTAGTACTTTAAATGTATTGAGTATGAGAGATAATGCTTAATATACATGAAAATTAATAATGTTAAATTGTGAACACCATAGTGCTTCATCTAAAAAAGTTACAAAATATGAAGCCTATAAATGTTGGATTGAATAATTAAGTTTGTAAGTCAGCCACGATTCTTATACATGCACCGTGGAGATATAAAACCAAAATTAACCATGTAAGCTAACACATGGTATTTGATGGACTAAATCCCCACTCAAAGGACCCTAATATACATTGCCAAATATTATAAAGGTTGTGTGATCTGACATACACCATTTGCGGCCGAGGCAACACCATGTAAGTGGGCCTAAACTAGCAAAAAGTGTGGCCTGTGTGATAAAAGGCTAAACTCTTTGGACATTCAGCAACACTTTTTTAGGGCATCTGCCCAAAAGAAGAGTACCTTTGACATTAGGCAAAACTTGATAAATGGAGTGCCAAGCTTAGGATTCATACTTATAAGCGTAGCCAAATAGGTATAAGGGCCACGTTTTGAAGCCGTGCATTAGACACACTATTTTTGTTAGACTACACTTAAAAGCGTTGCGGCTTTTCAGATTTATTGGTCACACTTAAAAAGTGTTGCCCTTTTATTGGTCATTATTGCAAACACTTTCAAGGTAACTTTTATCTACCTACAAGCAACACTTTAACCGTTGGTAACTTCAACATTTCATAAGCCTACAGTAGCACAAATATATAATATATTACATACATACAAGTGACCTAAAAACACAAAATGAACTAACTTAATGTCATTAATGAAGCTATATATGTCCAAATAACAATTCGAGAATCTTTCATGTACACCAAAACAGATAGTAATGTGTTGTGTAATCCATCTTATACACATCAATATTCTAACTGTGTACACAATAAAGCAAATATGTATGTAACTTGTCAATAGTTCAAAACAACTTCATCGCCACTAAAAATGTGATCCACCCAAATTCCCTACACAAATAAGCTATGGCAGTTATATAGCAGATGTAAGAAGTTTGATTGCAACAATAATAGAGGCAAGAAATCCAATCGTTTAAGAAAACCTGAAAACAAATCTGCAGATGCAGATTACCTACCATGCAAATGTTCTATACCAAATGCCAAAAAATGCTGAAACCAAAAGAAGCAAGACCATTAGCTCATTTAAAACAAATCCATTACAACAACTAAAGAGCAGACAAGTCCAGATAGGCATTTGAGGTTGAGCCCTGCTGCTTGAGGATTAGTTCTCATATTTTCTGAAGAACAACTAAAATTACAAAACAATCAATGTAGTATTTTTTCATAATAAAACAAGTTCAGTAAAAGAGGAATTTGCAAAGAGGGCGCGAGAGAGCAACCAAGAAGACTTATTATAGAGTAAATGGTTTACTTGGGTTAGGTTAGCTCTAGTATGTTCCACGAGCCTGCAAAGGTTCTCAATCCATAGGCTTTATAATTAGCTCAACAATAAAACGGAGTTTCCATAGCAAGGCAGGAGAAAATGTGAAAGCATTTCTTTTGAAGTATTTTTCTGATGCGTACCGAGTTGTTCTCGTATGTAAGCTATCCGGTTGATAATGCCTGACCAACAAAAAACAAATATGACACAAACAATCAACGGACTCATAGATAGCCTTCTATAATGGCATTTTCATCCAAGTAATCGAAACACAAATGATTGTAAATACTGTACTAGTAGATAAACTATAGTGCAATAGGAAAGTAGGACTCCGGACAATTCATATCAAAATCAGTTGCCCATTTTTTTTGGTGAACCTTTTCAACACAGGGACCTCAATTCACCAATCAATCAAGTTACTAGTTAAAAATCATGCATGAGGGATTTGACTAGCTCAAGATTCCATTTATAATTGCAACGCACCAAGTTATTTTCTTCACTTGTGACGGTTCTAAAGATGGTGAGTAGGTTGCTTCCCAGTAGGAAGTATCGACTGGAAAGCGAAGGAACAGTAGCTGCCTGGTTTACGAGCTAGGTCTTCTAATTTCTTCAACGTTACTACTCCAATCATCTTTGCAAACAACAACATGCCAAATAAAAGTGACATCAATTTTGATGGAGCAACACATTATTCGGCACTCGTTCTATGGATGGGTTATAATTGCTTACCGTACATCATCCACTGAGATATTGAAGGAATTCATTTGTAGCATTCTCCAACCAGTTATGATTCCTGCAATACCATTAATCAATTTAAAAAAAACAGGCGACAAGAAACAGGAAAATGTTTAAAAGTGTTCCATGAGCTAAATCAGGTTGCGACCGTTAAGGGGATGGGTTATCGAATTTCAAAAGAAGGGTGCATGAATCAGAGTGGCCTCCGCTTGGATATAAACTGGAGGAAGCATCATTTTAATATTATTGCTACACACACGAATAATATTTATTTACATACATCAGGACTCACCAAATTCAGAAATTGGTCGGTAACAAACTCTGATAACATGAGTTATTATTGCAAAAGACAAAAGTATATGAACCCATATTAGAGTTCCTAGCACAAAATTCATCTCCCCAGAAGTGACAGTGTACGGGCATCGAGAGGGAAAGCTTTGGTGTTCAACTGACGGAGCAGAGTTGAGAGGGTGCAATAGCCAGAACAAAAATCTCTGGATAATAGAAGACGACAAATGCGTAATACATATTGAAGAGCAAAGAGCACAGCGGACGAAGTGTATTAGAATTATCGGTTTGGAAAGAGAGTTAGGCGATTCGATAGTTATTTAAAAAACAAACTGGGATGCAATGGTCAAGACTGAAGATGGTAGGTAACTTCCTTCCTTCAACTTACCAGGTGGCCGTTTTGTGCAATTGGCAATACTGAGATGGTATTCGCATTTAAAACCATAAAGACGGAGAATACAAGATAAATAATCACACACAGAAAATCAAAGTGGCAATATATTACTTGAAATTCATATGAATGATAACTCCTTGCTAAGTTATCAAAGCCACAACTAACCACATACGTAGATAATAAGAATAGGAAGAGAGAAAACGTACTAGTCATGATAAATTCGATATCCCACGTTCATAGATGACTCCAAGATATTGTTCTCGCCTTCGAGGCATAACCTCCTAACCCCATAAAACCTTTTTGGAGAGTTGAAGAGATGCAGCAAAACCTCCAGTCCAGAATTTCAGGTTCATGTAACCGTACCTTCACTGTGTCTAGTGTGTGTTAATTTTCTTATAAGCACCAAAATGCTTCTTCCATTTGTTGTGGTCGTCCAGATGCATCAACGGAGACTCCATAAACTAGTCTATTATGAAATTGTTGGAGGAACAAACATAAAAGTCTACGGCATCTATGGATTTACGGAAGTGTAGATTCAAAATCTTCGATTGTGTAGAACGGAATGAGTCGACATCCTCCTTTTCTGCCGAAATAGAAGGTCTACCCTTTTCAGGATTTCTTTATTGCCAGCAAAGAAGTTTAGGCAATCTCTCCTAGATTTTCCTTTATTCTTACTTGAAGGTCCCTCCATAGAGCTTTGTCCAGGCCTTGTAATTAGTCTTCCAATTGATAGGAGGGCCAGAACAGAATCACCAGTAGACACCAAGGGGGGGAAGAACTCTTTATAAACTACATCATGAGGATTCCCTTTGCATGAAGACAAGACGATGACTATTAAACAAAAGAACAACTACTGAAAAGGCTAAGATTTTATAAACATAAGAA
Source organism: Solanum habrochaites (assembly GCA_027704765.1). NCBI lineage: Eukaryota > Viridiplantae > Streptophyta > Magnoliopsida > Solanales > Solanaceae > Solanum > Solanum habrochaites. The sequence goes on from JAKWJA010002500.1 coordinate 42,106,289, forward strand.
AAATATTGCAAAAGAAGAAATTAAAACCAAATGTCTTCCAAAATTATTAAAAGGTCAAACTTATTCAAAATTATAATTCATTATCAGGAAAGGATTCTTACTTACCACACCAAGAGTCATACTAGAGAGTTCCCCATGGGATTATAGTAATGCGAATTATCAAATGTTTGTTTGGTGCAGGATCATTCTGATTCCTGCTTTTGTTGCCCTGTGTTGAGTGGAAATATGCCACTAAAGCTTGCTGCAAACGATTGACGTAGTGTAGGATCAAGGTCACGGGTTTGGCTGTTGAGTGTATGTGTGGTTCATAACGATTAGCCAGGGGTAACAGAGTATATGCGCATTTTTTGCGGGGGAGGCAAAGAGAAAGAGGAAGTCTAGTTCGTTATAGAAGGAATTGAGTAACCCTTTATGAAATTATTAACTAGTGAAAATTTTTTGGATCATTTTGTATGCTGAATAAGGGAGCCACCAAGTTGTCTAGTCTAGAGACCTCTTTGATGGAATCTTTGTTGGTAGTTGAGATGTTTATGTATGCTTTGGAAGCAGTGTTTGTTTCAATGATATGAATATTCGTCCGTCTTTTTTCCTATAGGAAATGCCAGTAAGGTCGCCTCATTGAAGATACACCCTAGCAATACAACATTTTTAGAATATAGTATTGTGACACTCAGGCAATCCCCATAATAGAAAAACTAAAAATATGCTGAGTATATCAATAAATACATCTAAAAAAGACACATTTCTATAGACATGTTGGACTAGCTAAAACGGACCAAATCAAACTGCTGGGAAAACGCGGTTACCATATTGTTATAGTCTACACGTTAGTACCAAATCTTCACTTTATTTGGATTTCCCAGCCACACTCCCAATTGTAGTGTATTGTTCTGAAAAACATGACTCTTAGTTTCTATTAAAACATGTATGCATATGATAATAAGAAAAGTCATAGTATAGAACTACAAGAAAATCCATTTTTCTCAATCAACTGTTGTTACCAAAAATCTATAAAATCCATGTATCTTACAGTAGGTCCAAGACTCTCTTAATAAATATGAATAGGAAAATCTTGGCAGAAAAGAAAAAAAAAGGGATTCATTCAAAACCACAAAACGACCCTAACCCCCAAAATGTGAATAAATCTACACTACGGATATGAGTGAGAACTGACTCTCAACTTAGAAAACAAGCACAGGAACAATGAGTTAATTTCTTGACCCAGATCAAAATATACTAAAAAAAGAAAAACTACCTACAATGATATAGACAAAAAACAATCAAGGTGATTAACAAATAAAATAAACCCCCCCAAAACAAACAAACCAAACCCCTGAAGGCTTGAGCACAAAACTACGAATCAAGAAGAACTAAGAACATGGATTTATTTTTTCTGAATATTGTTGCAATAGATATCACTCATTATAAACAGAGGAGAACAAGCTAATGGTATTTAGGTTAATGGATTCCAATTGCTATTTTATGTTATTTAATGGTATTCCCATTGCCTACTATGGAGTGTTGAAAGTAATTCATGACTAGGGTAGATTGTTTACGTTGTCGCTCGTCTTAAAGAAACAGTCTCCCTAAGCAGCTGGGCAAGCACCATAGTTGCTGCAGTAAATAGGAACGAACAAAAAATGACAGCATTTGGTAAAGTTTCATTAGTCCACTATTTTGCTCCTTTCCAGTGACAGAATAAGAAGAAGATACACATATAAAAAAGACTACAATGGTCTAAAAGTTTTCAACCAACAAGATGAAAGAAAAATATTAGAAGTACTAACAATCATGTAGAAATGATAGATATCACAATATTGACGCTACTTTTCCATAATTCTAAACCAATCTAGAAGATACACCAGACAAATTCCAAATAAAGCAATGGAGAATGTAAAAAGTGTTCCATGCTTTCCGGATAGTCGACTAAGAAATATTCTCACAAGTATCAAATATCAGTTGAGGGGAAAAAAAGGGGGGGAAAAAAAAAAACAAAAAAGAAAGACAATTAACACTACAGAGCAAAGAGAAAGTTGATACCAAAAGTAAAAATATTTCAAGTGCCACCACAGTATACTCACCTTGCATATTTTTCAGGCGCCGTGATTTCCACAGATTGGAGCTCTATTGTGACGGGGAAATAGGTACACAAGAAATATAGCCAGTGAAAGTATAGGAACCTATTAGTGAAAGTTCTCAATTCTACACAATCAGCATTGCAGGGAACATAATGCAAATGAGAACAGTACCCAAAGTAGAAAACATTGTTGCCGCCACCATTGCAAAGAGAACGAAAAGATGCAGGATTTTTCAAGGTAGAGGCACGTCAGACCAGAATCTACCGGCTATCGAGGAGTGGTAGTGACTGGCGAACGCACAGGGCTAGGCAAAAAAATAGAGGGGGAGGAGGCAAAGAGCAAAAATTAGGACTTCGGAAAAATGGCAGTCGAAGAGCTACGAACTGGTGGGGTAGAGAATAGGGAGAAGTAATTGATGAATAGGGGTGAGGGGAAGAACCGGAAGGGGATGGGGTAGGGAGAGTTAAGAGTGGGGCAATGGGTAAAAAAAAAACAAAGGGGGGAAAATCAAGGGATATGGTAAATCACTTAGCATAAGTAGCGGATAATCGGGAGTATAACAAAGCGGAGGAGGAGCAGGCTGAATGATGGCAAGAGTGCGAACATAATGGGGAGTGGAATGACAGGAGGGGGCGCAAGGAGATACTGATAAATACAGCGTTTTCAGAACGTTGTTGAGATAATACTGTAAACCGCGCGCACATTCCCCTACGAGAGATAGGCATATAGTGCTTTGCCCGGACACTATGGAAAACTCGCCCATGTGGATACGGGCGGGATGAGGGAAACGAGGAGAAAAAAAATCCGATGAGGAGAGCTTTGACGCAGGAGCCGAAAGGAAGAGGATAGGGTCACGGAGTTGTGAGACCTGATAGCCTAAGTGACAAAACGAACGATGAGTAATTAAAGGGGGACGTGCACCGGCAGCGGTAGGGATGAGAACACGCGTAGCTGAACGGGATCACTGAATAAAGTATTACAGAAGGGGCAGGGTAAGCTAGAATGGGAGAGGGTATAGATAGAAGAACAAAGGATGAAATCAAGGGCGAGGGGGAAAAAATGGGTTTGATGGGCAGATAAGGCGAGATAAGAAAGTAGATGGCAATCCGAGAGACCTAGTATGGGAACTAAATAGCAGTACGTGAGCGGGCGGGCAGACGAAACGAGACAGGGGGCTTGTATGAGACATCGTAAGGGTGGCTGTGTCAAAGAATTGGGCATTTGAATGGGTAGAGAACACAAGGAACTGGGAGTAAGCGAAAGCCGGATAAAAATCAGGACAGGGTCGCATGAAACAAGTCTTAAGATCTAAGGACGAAAAATCTAGGCATTGACCTCTACATCTCAATTACCAGTGTAGAAGAAAGAAAAGGTAAGAAAGGAGACCCGACAATCTCAAAAGGGGTAAGGGAAGAAACGTGCGGGGCAGAAGGGGTACGAGGAGGGCGAGGGGAGGCGTGTGTTACGTGTCTTGCGAAATGAGCGGAATTCCGCCTCGTCATGGTAAAATGGACGCGATAACCGAATGTTTGTAACCGCGGTGTGGAGCGATGAACGAATGACGGCGCGCAAAATACATCCGAAAAAACGAAAAAGGGTAGAGGGAGGGAGGTTGAGTGGAAAAATAGGCGAGTATAAAGGAGCGAAAACGAGAGGGGAGAGAAGGGGGGTGCCGAATGTGTGGGATCTGGAACTCACACACCCCCCCCCTGTACCTATCGGTACCATCTTTTGGACCTGCTCGCCGGAACCACCCCACTTCACCGCAACCGGTGCACAGCACCCCCCAGACCTGTGTAAAGTATAGCCCATAGGGTAGTATCTGTAGCACACGGGATCGCGAACGTGGATAATTATACCAACGATCGAAGTAACCGCACGGGAAATGCGATAGAAGAATGAGCCCGCCCGTGCGACCAATGAGGATGTTTAACCTGGTCCTAAAGTAGGTACCGCACCAAGCGAGGAGGTCGCACAGGGGGGGGGTGAATTGAGGGAAGGCGGTACTGGTAGTGCATACAAGGGAGAAGCATAATAAGATAGGTATACAGGGGAAGACCGGTGGGAGGGGGAGGAGAGGAGAGGAAGTAGAAGAGAGAGATAAGAAGAGGGCGTGCGAAAGATGAGAGAAGGAGATGTAGAGGCACCCTAAGGCCAGAACCACAATCCTAACTCCACTACACCCTCCACTCGGCTAATCAGGCGTGCCCAAGTCCACTCCACTTGCACGAATTAACAACGCAGCAGACTGCGAGTAATCACAAGCTCAATAGCAGCGTCCATAACTAGAGAAAAAGAAAGGGAAGTGGTAGAGTTATTTAAACCATGGTCAGCTACGGCCAATAGGACTTGGAAGCCAAAGGGAGCGGGGCGTGGGGAAGAAGAAGGGAAAAGTGGGAGGGAAACACTTAGACGATGGTGGACGAGGGACGTTTATCGAAGAGAGGGGGCAGTAGATGCGGCGGACGCTGCGACGTACAGAATCGCAGAAAAAAGTCGATCAAGATCAGAAGTAAAACGACGTAGAAAAGGAGTGCAAGCAGTAGGACGGATGAAAGAGGAAATGATGGGATAGGCACTTTTCAGACCATACGGTTTTCTCGATTCAAACGCCCATGGCCATCGCAGGAGACATCAGCTCAGTCGGCACCCATAAACCCTCAACCATGGTCAGAAAACATCATAAACTTACTTAAGGTAAACTAAACGGTCACCTTACAGACTTGAGACTAGACTCCGAATAGGTTGGATGTGATTAAATAAAAGCGCAAGACAAAAGGATATAGGGTGATGAAGAGGACAGGGGAGAAGTGACAACTTCTGGGGTTTGGTAGGGCGAGGGATGAAGCACGAGGAGACATGATAGGAAGAAGGAGTTACGTACATAACAGCAGAGAGAGTTGAGCACGAGAGGAGCAAATAGGAATCGGAGAAGGGGGGCTTGGGTGAGAGCAGATGAGTAGGGTATGATGTAGGGGAACATAACAACTGTAGCACCAACACCACCAAATACAATCCCAAAAAATGGACACATAACCTACCAAAGCCGCAGATCATATTAGTATATTCGCATAACACCGAACCGTACCTAATCATCCGCTCACACTCTCCACCGTAAAACGCATAGCACCACAACGATTCATCGACATCGCTGTCGCAGAAAAATAGAGAGATGAAGCATAAGTAACAGCCAAAATAGATACTGTATTAACGAACAGTCGGACCGTGGAAGTTAAGGATGGAAGATAAGGGAGAGATCGCGAGAAAATGGTAAGAGCGACGATAGCGGTGATATATAAGAACTCCCTTTGCATATCTCCCTCTTTAAATTATCCTGACGCGTGAGGACCGAGGTAGAAGGACTATAGTTCTCCATAATTTGACACAGAAGTATATGACATATAAACAAGTTAAAAAAAATTTTTTTTTTTTTCCCACATGTTTTGGGGGGGGGAAATGAATGTATGTTGTGAAGTCAATTGAAAATCCGCGAGACCTAGAAAAAGTAATAGCGATCTTTATCATGTTAAATTATTATCAAGTTTTGGGGGGGGAAAACGAAATGCCTTTGCATGAAAGTATTAATTCACCAACAAGAAATTAAACGTACCACCCAAAGTATCAGTAACAAATTACCTGTTACAAGAAATAAAAACCCCTTAAAGTTTTAAAGAAATAAGAAGACAGTCGAAATGTAGAACAAAGAAAGAGAACAGTGGCAACCGTGGTGAACCTGTTCATACGTTCTTCTTTGAAAGATTTGGAGACCTGATCTTAAAATTGTCTCGATGAGCTGACTTATGTTCTCCTCTTCCCCCTTGGCAAACTATATTTGTGAATTGGGATACGGAAAGAGACACAGACGGGCAGGCTACAGGGTAAAGTCCTTTAATCAATAAGATCTATGTTTCCATAAAAAACCAAGATTACGTATGCACATGTTTGAGTATGAACAATATAAATTAAACTCCCAAAATCAACAAAATTCGTGATCAAACAACGCCAAGAAATTAAAAAAACCCAACATCATTTTTTGACATGTCATACAAGAATATAAAAAATCTTAAAGCATATAATTTGACTTTTGAAAGTAAAAATCTTCTTACCTGAATAAACTCTATTCAAAACAACCTAACGCTTTTTAAGACATGCGACATGTTGATGTGTGAAGCCATTTATTTACATGATTTTCAAAGTAACTTTGATGGAACAACAGTTTACCCAGAAATCTTTGAAGAAATCGTGCTCTTCAGCTCTCCATATCTGGACACAACGAAGCTGAGAGGAAATCGTCTTCTTCAGTTCATGTTCAGAGAAATCGCTGTGCTCCTTGATGTTCAGCTGAAAAATGGGTTCTTCATTTGAAGATTATAACATAAATGTGACGAATGGTGTTTCCCAATCTGAACAACAGTGATTTTTTCCGGTTCGATCTTCTTCAGCTTACCGGAATGGTGTTCTTCAGCTGAAAATGGAAGCTTCAGCTGAAAGTTTTAGGCATGTGGCCTTTTTTTTATTTCGTTAATGTGTATTTTTTTAAATTTTTCCTAATGTTTTATTTTTTTGGCAAATAAAAAAAATGGGAGGGAGATGAAATTTTAATGTTAAAATTGTTGGAGGGAAGATAAAAGTTTGGTGAAACCATAATGGCCACATTTTAATGTGGGTGTATTTTCAATTATAAAAAACCAATTTAAAGTGTAGCCAATTCAGGTAATAGTGTTGCCAACTACTAACACCACGTTTCAAAGTGTAGTTTATCCATAAAGAGGACACTTTAGAAGTGTTGTAAAAGTATGTAGCTAAAATCAAATCATTGGATTCACTTGTAAACGTGTCCAAAAGTATTTTTAGGCCACACGTATAAGTGTTGTCAAGATTTAGTGTTGCCGTAGACCTAAAATGGTGTAGTGTGAGCTAATAGAAAAACTAAGCTAATGTCTATAAATACTAAGGAGACGACCTCATATGGGAGACACGTTTAAATCCTTAGTTGGAACATCGTTCTGGTACTTAGGGATTTCTATGTGTTTGACAATACACTGTGATATTTACCTTAACTCTGCTTGATGATAAGCAAGACTCCCAACGAAAAACATGTAATTGACTAACAAAGTAATAGTATGATAATACTGAAATAATATTTATTTCTAATGATAATTGAATAGCTCATGAATCATGGTTTAAAAATTATAATTACTGATAATATCTTAAAGACACTTTACCTGAAACTATCTACAATTATGAAACCTGAAAATCTGAAACATTCATATGAAAGAATATAATTTTGAGTCATGAAAATATTGATGTATTGTGGATTAACTAAAATACCAATTAAATCATGGAATAATAAGTAAAACATACAATTAAATACCAATCAGAAAGAACAACTGAATTACAGTATAAGCCTATGATATCATAGAAACCCTAGGCATTGTAGAATCATAAACATCAAAACTGATGGTTTCTTTGGGACTAAATGGGGGATAGGATACCCATTGATGAAATTCCACATACTTGGAATGAAAGCTATGGCTTGAATTTCTTCAATGGAGAGTTGGAGCATGGAACCCTAACTCTTGCTCGAGAGGAAACTTGAGAGTAAAATATGATTTGTGGAGTTGTGCGTGAGAGGGAAGGATTTAGGTAACCAACTTTTCCTTAATCCGACTTAGAATATGTTAAAAGGAGAAAATATAGGCAATTAAATAAGTGGAAAAAGATAAAAATGATCCTTTTAAAAAAACTGACTGTAGGTTCTCTGATGGTCATCTATGGTTTGTAGTTTTATCTACGATTTGTGGTTTCAACTATGGACCATAGAACCATGGTCCGAGAAGAAATTATAGTGAGATGAAATAATCAGTTCGTGAAAATTCGTGATTCTACAATTATCTCCTATGGGAGCCATTGGTCCCACTATTGATTCATTAAGGAAGGTTTCGTAAGAATCAAGCTAAAGTAGAGTTTGTGAAGTCAATCTACGACTCAAGTCTTCGATGAGTAAGAAAATTTAAGACCCATAAACTTGTTTGTAAATCTCAAACAATTGTGATCCTATGTAATGAAATCTTATTACGATTCACAATATCAACCGGGTCGTAATCATTTATGGATTGTAGATGGTGTCCGTAAATTCTTAAAACATGCATACTTAGAATAAACTCATAAAATTTCTCAGCTAGAAATTTATCAGGTGTAACAAATATATTTAAGTTATTTAAATACAAAAGATAATATGTCAAGTACTTTTACTAAACCCTTAAAAGGAACGAAAAGACGACAAATGGCCTAATTCGTTTTTTTTTTTTTTTTTTTTTTTTTTTATTTTTTTTTTTTTTATATCATTTTCTGATTTCGAAGAACGGTATAAAAAAATGGAATTGTATGCGTCACACTAAACAATTCCTTATGTTTCCTATCTACTAACATGGGAATGCAGGGGAAAGTGCATACCCCCCTTGATTATGTTTGAGTTTAAAAATTTTATCAAAAGGCATTGTGTTTATCTTGTTATAAATTCTCGCCAGTATCTAGAGTAGCCTTCTTGTTCTCGCCTCAGTCTTATTTAAAATAAAACAAACTTAGATTAATGATATGAAATAAGTAATGTGATCGCAACTCCATTTAATAGGTGATTAGGTTTAAGTTCATGGGCGTCGGTAGAACATGACAAAGCGAATGTATTAGAATGGTGGTTTGGTTAGGGGCTTTGCCCTTTTTTCTTGAATCGATAATATAAAGGGTAACCATTTTTTAAAAACTGTTACCTAGATCATATAACCTCTTTTTTTATATAGCTAAATTCTATGTATTTTTTCATAGGAAGTTTTGAATTGTATGATGGGGGGCTTTATTAACAAAAAAATCTAATCGTTCTGGAGCACAGCGGGGAAGTACTAACAGGAGCTAGACGTACCAATCATTCTTTCTTGTGCCTTTTTGTCACCCGTTTGCTTTTGTGATTTTTTAGATTTCATTTAGTGCGTTCCAAATTTGAATTTTGTCTCTTCTATTGCCCATAATACGTAGGTTATGTTTCTTTGTTGTGATTCGTCATAATATGAGTGGGTTTTGGTGGTTTTAAACAGAAGTAAATTATGATTTTTTGTGCTTCTTGCCAATAACATTCACACACTGTGTATGATTTGGATAGTTCATAAAAGAGGTATTATGACTTTTTTAAGTGGGATCCAGTTAGATTAGGTTAATATGTGTCTGATGTTCCCATTAAAATCGGTTTTGTCCGTAAGGGGATATAATTTGATTGATAGTATTACTAATCTAATTCAAACATACATATGTGGATCTGTTTTATACTTTTTTTTTTTTGTCGAAAAAGAAGAAAACTATATTTTGTCAATTGTCCTAGATAGACATAGAGTTGGTGGTGAAAATTATTTAAATTATTTAAAAAAATAAATAAAGATGTATATCTATAATATTATAGATCTGTCATTTTAGAAAAAAATAAATTCACTAGGACTGTGGAGGCGCCATATTAGAGTAACATGAGGGAATATAATGATAAGAGTTGATGCGCATTGGTCAAGGATTTAACAAACGTCTTTGATTTATCGGGTGTAGGTTGAAAAAGCTTTTCTTAATTTAGATTGCGTTAGGAAAAGTAGTGGAGAGTCATAGTTTTTGTGAAAAAAAAATATTTTCTTTAAAGAAGTTATAATTATTTTTGTAAATATACACCTATAACTTCATTCTTTTGGGTGCACGTGCACCTCAATGTTTTAAATATTTTAATTTTATTAATTTTTGTCTTAATTGGGACGGACCAAATTTAAATATGCTTTAATGACTACTTTTCAAATATTATTTTAAATTTTGTCTTATCCTTAATAGTCATTTCAATACTTCACCAAGTTTAATTTTTGAAGGCAACAAACAATATTTAAAATTCTTGAAAAAAATAAATAAATGTCGTAATTATCTTATTGTACCCGAAAGCTAACTTAAACAGTATTTTTATTGACCAATTTACACCGAAAAAAAGTATTATAGACACAAGTTTAATTTCGGAATAGCGCAAACCACCATAAATCTATTGGGTGGACTTGGGGGGGGGGGGGGGTGACTGTATAACATAAGTGTGTTTTTATGACCATTTTAAATTTGTTTTTGTTTAGTTTTTCAATTACATTGTAAATATTCATTGATTATATATGTCAGTTGTGCGAAATGTTTGAATCTTTTGGGATATTTTTTGCAGTTACAGGTAGGATAGAGTACACATGCTAGAATAAAAATTTTTCGTGTTGTACAAACAAAGTAAACTAAGAAATTAATACTAGGAGTGACGTTTAATAAACAGACCCTAATGATGATATTAGAGTGTATATAATATTTTTTTCATGATCTTAATACACTAACTTTCAAAGTGTATGAATATATATAGTTATAACGGTTAATATGGCTTTCGTGGGGATTTTAATGCTTCCAAAGGAAAGGGAAAAATGATGTGATGATAAGCAATGTCGATTAATATTTTAATCAATCTGCATTTTCTGATAGTTGTAAAGGCGCAATGTCTATCATATTAGATATCAATTGTATATTGTCCTATAATATCTTAAATACCTAGAACTTCCTTAACATAAGTTTGTAAATTACTATTAATACTCAACTTAAAACATTCAATTTATCATATATTTTATATTTAATAGTGTATTTATATCAAATATATTATATTCAGGTAGACCCCTGTTCAATTTATGTGTAGTGGGAAAAACCCACTTTTTACAAAGGTTTGTGCCTTTTTTTTATAGAGTTGTGACTTTTTGATGGAGCGTATGAAATTTCTTAAAAAAACAAAAGCGTGATTTTTCGAAGGTTTATGACTTACTAAAAAGACACGATTATATAGCATTCTTGTCAGACTGACCTTGGTTTCTATAAATAGAGGGGGTTTCTCACACCTTGAACAAGGAAGGTTGTTGTTGCTATTCTTACTTTAAAAAGGAAGATTGTAAGGTGTGTATTTTGCCAATTACAATATGTTTTGTAGGTAACTTATATAGAATAAAAAAAAAATTGAGCAATGAACAGTGGAATGAAAAAAACTCAATTACACGAGAAGAGGAATAGGATAAGTATCTCACTCTTTGTCATAATGCGATAAAATATCTGTACCAAACAAACTCTTACTTGACCGGATAGTCTTAATTAATTTTTGCTTGTCCACCAACTACATTTCATGTTCAGGAATTTTGAAAGTCCATAACAGAAGACTAATTCGACGAAAAGGTATTTGATCAAAACAAGTTTTCAGTGAATCCAAACTATATGTAAAACCGAACCTCTGTCATTTTTAACTGTTATGGTTTGTACTTAATTTAATATTTTTGTGGGTAAATATAGATAGATCAATAAAAATTAAGAGCAATAAAAAAAAAACCAAAAAAAGGAGAATACAATCACAAACTCCAACTTTCAAACGCTAAAGTATAGTGATAATTAATATGCACTTTATTTCATATCGCAGTTTTCCAAAAACAACAAAAAAGAAAATATTTAATGATTGACTATTTGTACCTACTCTTACTTTACAAGAAGTTTAATGATTTTCGATTGCACAAACTACAACTTCGTGTTCAAAATTTGAAAAGTCTCAACTTCAGTTTAGTATAGAATGTTCTTATTTCTTGGAGGTAAGGACGCATCTTTAAGAACACAAACTAGAAAGACATATTTATATATTCAACATATGATTCTTAAATTAAAGGTCTTCTTTATATTGTATAATATCTATTTATGTAAATTACACTATAATAAATTAAAAGAAGATAAATTTCGCATTGAAGGGTTGTGACATTTTCAAAAAGTTATAAATTTTATAATCAGTTGTGACCTTTTGGAAGGGTTGTGAATTTCCTATAGGGTTCCAAATTTTTCAAAGAGTTGTGACGTTTTCGAAGGGTTTCAACTAAGAAGAGTTGTGACTTCTTCGAAGGATTGTGACTTTTTAAAGTTGCAACTTCAAAGAGTTTTGTCTTCTTTGAAAGGTTGCGAGTTTTCTGAAGTGTTAAAACTTTTCCGATGAGTTTTGATGTTTCTTAAGGGTATGACTATTCTGAAGGGTTGTGACTTCTTTCTTATAGAGTACCGCAAGGTACTTTTTTTTTTTTCGCTTAGATTGTCCTTTTGGGTGTAAAAGAAACAATGGGCTTAATGAATTCTTGAAATAAATTAATGTAAAATATACAATGCTAGTATCTTGCTTAAAACACTGTCAATTTAAAATATGCTTACTTCGCATACTTTCACATGCTAGAAACAATGGATATACTAATACCACACATCTGATACTATAACTAGAGGGGTTTATTTTTTTTTTTCCACAATTTTAACTATGATTTTTTTATGTTTTTGTTATTCGTTTTCTTTTGAAAAGCAAGTTTGTGTACAAGCGTTGATCAATCTAACAGGTCCGAAAATTAGTTAGACTCCATAATATGATGTGAAATTAATTTTATATGATGATGTGAAATAATGGTTGATATACTCCAGCTAAAACATACCAATGTAGTAGTATCTTTTATATTGCTTAAATCAAATTATTTATATTAGATTTATATTAAAAGTAAAAACACCTACAAACAATAATAACAAGTAATGCAATGTGGGGAAGGGAGTAGAAAATTTATTTTTAAACGGTGAACAATGGAAGAGAATTAGGTGATAAATTTTTTTAGATTTCAATTTTATAACTTATTTTTTAAGCATGGTGTGGCACGTGATTTGTATTTCATCGTGTGAGGACACGTGCGTCAAAACTAGTTAATTTGAATATACATAAAAGCATCTTTAATGATGAAACCATAAAATTCATGTGGTATGTTTAATCAATGTTCACAAAAGTGGTGATAAGCTAAATACAAAGTTTGAAATAATCATCATAGAGACGATGGAACATGATTTTTATTGCTGTTATTAGTGACATAATTATCCGTACCTAGAGTTTAATCTTTTTTCGTGTATGATAACTAAGCGATACTCTTATACAAACTTTATATCAATGAATTAGTAATTAAGGGGTTTGACTATGATAGAGACATCGAATTATATTTTACGACTTTTATGGTTATAAGGTGGGTAGAAATAGTTAATTTTGTAAATATTTACACTTCCAAAAATATGAGGAACAAATTCTACAAGTTACCCTACTAGACTATCGGACCGAAATCCAGAGACCAACCCTTAACTAAACTAAGGTTGTCGATACCCCGCCCTGTGCACTTTATCTTTTATTATAGGTTGGCACCTTTTTTCGCGCTTACGTTAACATCGCGGTGTCGAGGGATACTCCCACACGCACCGCATATGTCGTTGGGTGTCACAGTATTGTGCCACATAAAGACAAAAGAGGTATAGCATTTACAACGAAAAAAAAGTTCAGGGGGTAATAGGACCTTAGTTTAGCTAAGGTGTGTCTCTCAAATTTTGATCATAGTCTAGGAGGGTACTTGTGCGTTCTCCCAAAAATATATGAAATTCTTCGCTAGATATATAGTTCAGATGTAGCTAACATAATATGTTTTGGTAATCCTTCATTATTGACTTTATTTAGTATTTTGCAATAGAAATAATCCATTGTTAATCCTTTTTTTTTTTTACAGTAATATGATATGCAATTAGTTTTGTAGTGGTAATAATACATTAGAGTTAATGAATATGCATGAAAATAACTATTCACATAATGTATAATATAATTCAATTCTTATTGCTAGTATTGAAAATAATTATGCAGTTGTATGTGATGACTACCTTGAACACTTTGCAAAGAAGGCTTCTAAAGATGGAGCTTTCCTTTACTTAAAAAAGGCCATTTTTCACTCCTCGAGCTTACACCTAGACGTGGCTGACAACCAACGAACATTGTTAGCCTTGATAAGACCCTTGACCTGACTTACTTAACTTAGCGGATAAATTAACCTAATACAAGAATCATTCACATAAAAATAACTTGAATAGCATCTTGGGGCAAAATGACACAACAGTCTCTAATAGGATGCGTTTGAATATATTAAATGCCAAACTAAAGAGAGACGCAAAACTAATATTGTGATATATAATTACTATAGATGATATGTTGCTACAGGACCCAGTGAACCTTCTAAAAAGATTTACAAGGACAGAAAAACAAAATATATGTGTCCTTCATAATGCAGGAGGCTCACCACTAACTCGGGCCATAGCTGGATCACGGAAACAGTGGGGTGATATTAAACTGGTTGACCTGCATGCTGTTTCTTTGATTACGATGCAGGCCAACTGACATAATATGTTGCAATGTGTACGAGATGGACGAGTTAGTAATGCGAACAAAACTGTAAAGCTTCAAAGAGTAACAAGAACACTACTTGACTCCTTGCTCAACGCATGAATAATTTATTATATAAGAAATACAGACAATGCAATCTATAAAATCTTATGTAAATACAAGTTTGTAAAACTTATTTGATAGGAAAATTGTAGAATAACATTTCAAAATTTACTTTATATTAGGTAATAGAGTTTTTGTGGGCAGATTCTTAACCGATAACCACCACGATGACACTGTAGTAGCGATATAATGTCGGCCACTTGCCGTGACAGTCCTAGACTTTGTCGTCGCTAGGGAACACTAAAACCTTAACGATATCACTAGCTTAGAACTGGCGTGGATCATCTAAAAGGTATGCCCAGTTAATACCCTGATGGATACATGACTTTTCTAGAGACTTGAATAATATGAACTCTCATTATCCACTGCGACATATACGTGGGTGCATTTTTTAAAAATCAACTTATTTTCTTTGGGTTGAGTGATAATATTCAACACTAGCTGTAAAGAGATCTATGGATCAAGTTCGCCGCAGTCTTGTTTCAACTTGTTTGAAAATATGAGCTCCCCCCCATACTTAAATGTGAAAATATTTATAACTTTCGTTGAAAAACTTAGTTTCTTAGTACTTTTTAAGAATGAAAAGCAACTGTTATTGTCTTTGTTGAACTTGAAAATTTGAGTCTTAATAAAGTAGTAGGGAATACTTAGTTCCTTTATATTTCTGTGAAGAAAATACTTCAACTTGTTACTCTTTACAATAACTTGAAATTTGATCCTTAAAACAAAGTTGAAACGTTTTAGTAATGGCTCTTGAAGACCTTTAAGAACTTTGGTTTGACTTACTTCGTAACGTTAGACTTGACACATAATTTCTTTGACTTTCATCATAGCTTTTCTTGAATTGGATTATGGATTCAAGGTTATGCTTTGTGTGCTTTGATTTTCCTAGTGTTCGAAAATATCATTTTGGATTGAAAAAGTACTTAGAATCAGTGAAGGTTCGTTATATACTTTAGAGGGATTTAAAAAAATGGGGGCTGGAAAACTATGATAAACTAAAAAAACAACAATGCATGATTTGGCGCATAGAGGTGCGTGTCGACAGCAGACTATTGGCTTAATATGGCTTTATCCTTTGAGAGCACTAAAGTCGCCGCCAAGTCCAGCTAGCTCGATGGGCTGCCCTCGCTTCTGGTGATTGCCCACGGTATGGCTGCGCGAACTTTCCCTTTTAGTTTGCTAACCTGGAATATTCATGCTAAACCTCCATAGTTCTTTTCGCATGCCCTCATGATCATTAATACCTCGAATACCCAATTCATCTAACTTGAAAAATAACTCAGAAATTAAGAATCAACATTTGGGCATTCAAACAACTCAACTAAATAGGGATTCGACAGTATTCATCAAGAACTTACTTATAATCATGTAAACAATTCTAAAACCACTGAATTGAAACAAGAGTTTGGTGTGTGATTGTCACGCCCCGAGTCTACTCCCTATACGTGGCCGGTACACCATGACCATTGTTGTCCTTGAGTGAAACCTTGGTCAGGCTTACTTAACTCAAAGGAAGATTTAACTCATTGCAAGAAAGAAACATTCTCAAAGAATTACTTAAAGTAAAATAACTTGGAAAAAACGACACTTAAGTCTAATCATAAAATATCTGTAAATAAATAAAGACTCAAACCGGACTATCTGACTTTCTATTTATCTATGAAGCCTCGATAATACTAAGAAGAATGTTGGGACAAACCCCTCAACATTCGATAAATGTAATGTCTGGAAGCAATAAAATATTCCTCTGGATGCAAAGAGTCTCACCACTGACTCTGGATGCCAAAACTCGATCAACAAAACGCTGGATGTTGATCCTGATTTTTAACGAATGCATCAAAAGATGATGCAGAACAACTGACATAAGTACATTAATTGTACTACTATGCGGGGTGGAATGCTAAACAATAACTTTAATCTTGAAAAAAATAATAAGAAACTTACCTTCGGTCTTCTCAGTTCATCAATTACCAAATTTAATTTATAGCAAATAAAACACATGTGATATATATAAAGCATTGTAAAGAAGTAAAAAAGTGTAGTTCATTAATGTAAATGCAATAAAAAACTCAACTTTACTTATATAGGAAAGTAATATAGTTTTCGTGGGAGATTCTCTAACCGATAACCACCAATATGAGCCTAAGCGGTGGTACAATGTCTTACATCACGTTGCAAAAGGGCCGTCCTATATCTTGACATAAGTGTAGAACATGAACTACTAAGTGGATCCACTTGTCTATTATAAAAGCACTAGGAAATCATCTAAAAAGTTTGACGCTTCTTATGTCTATGTTGGCTACATGGTTTATGGGGGCTTAAGTTAATATAAAAACCCGTCCCCATATCAGTGCTCAATACTACTCCCAATATACTTATCTCATATATTTTAAAAACACCCGTCCCCATTAGGGTTTCCCTTTTTACTGAAACTAGCCAAAGGCTAGTCTAGCTTTCTTTTTTTGTCTCAAAATGTGGAAAGATTTGTCACTTTAGGTAAAAACGTATTATGTTGATTGATAAACTTTGGAAATGAAAGTTCTAACTCTTTATCGATTTTATTTAAAATGAATAATGCTTGACGTCATAACTAACTCTTAGGGAATATTTAGTTCCCTTATATTTTTTTGAGCAAAGAATTCAATCTTTAGGTCTACTCTGACTGTATCTTGAAGCATTAATATTGAAGTTAAACTTTTAATAAAGACCTGAATGACTTTAAGGAAATATTTACTCTACTTGCTTCGCTATAACTTCTAGATGGAACTTAACGTCCTTTGAATTGATATTAACTTTCATTAGAATGGATATGGATTCAATGTCAGGGGGCTTTGCTGTTCTTTAGTTATTTCTAGTTGTTAAGATATTATTTGAAGTAGTTAGAATCATTTAAAGGTGTTAATGTACCTTAGAAGGACTTGAAGAGAGTAAACTATGAAAGGTGGACGAAAAGCGCCGATTCGAGCACACTGGTGGCGCGCCTTTCAAGCCTTAGTTGACTGAGTCTTGGTTCTGGCACACAAGTGGTGCGCTGATCTTTACCCCACTTGATACAAGAATTTTTCTCTTGCACTACAGGCGTGACGCGCCTGGCCTTGCCCAGGTGCATTTGATGAAATTTTCAACTCGTTCTCTGGCCCTAAATATCCTAAACCTCCATGGTTTCATCCAAAACCCCTAGGATCATCAATAACTTTAGTACCCATCATATCTAACTCAAAAACAACACCGGAAACTACTAATGAACATCAATGGGCATTCAATTAATTAAAGAAAAAAGTAATTCGAAGAGATTATCAAGAATTTATTTCTAATCATGTAATCAATTCTAAAACTTTTGAACTAAGACAAGACTGGTGTACGGATGAATTAACCTAAAATAAAAAATGCTCAGATACCTTGCTAGAAATCATCCCAATGAATTCCACTCGAAATCCCTTGGCATACTTGGCGAAACCATGATCTTTCTCCCTTCTCCTTCTTCTCTTCTTTTTTATCCCAATCCCTAAGTATAAAAAATAACTTTTCAAATCTGAACTAAAACTAATTTTTACCACAATTAAACCCCTAAAACGGATTAGAAAATAAATGGATAAAAAGAGTAGTTTATCATTCCTTAAATCTGGATTGGACTTTCAAAACTTCAACAGTACAACTTCCGAAAGACATATTTCCAATATACTATAATGAAATCATGAAAATTTGAGGCCGTTCGAATGATCATTCCAAGGGCTTTCTAACCATATAATACTCCAACTTGTCCTGAGCTAGAAGTTATGACCGTTTGAAGATGACAAAAATCTTACTTTCTTAACATTAGGAAATTTTCCAAAAGCTAAAATTTTTAGTTTCTTAGATAATTCTAGGCTATTACGAGTTACGAGATATTATAATATCTCCTCTTTGGGAACATTCGAGATTCTTTAAAGGTAAGAATAGTAATCTCAAGTTTATCACTCAACAATCAAAAGCAAGTAACCATATGCGTAATCATAGTGTATAAAGTAATGAGAAGAGGATTAATGACTTGATCTATATTCTCTCCAGATTCATTGAGATGTGAATATCTCTTTTTCATATCCCTTTTAGCTTTCTAAGTTACTTATTCAACAAATTGGTTCCTCCAAAGCACCTAGACTGAGGCAACCTCGTTTTTTCTAAACTTGCAAAGTTGCCGATCTAAAATCTGAAATGGAATCTCCTTATAGAATAATAAATCCATAATCTCCAAAATTTTAGGTTCTACAATCAATGAGGGATCACGCAAGCACTTATTCACCATGGAGATATGATATACAGGATGAAGCGCTGCTAACTTTTGTGGCAACTCCAATTTATAAGCTACATTGCATATTCTTTTGGATATTCAACAAGGTCCAATATACCGAGGACCAAGTTTCTTCCTTTTACCAAATATCATAACACCCTTCATGGGTGAAAGTTTCAGATATACCCTATCAACCACCTCAAACTCCAATGGCCTTCTCCGAACATTTGAGTAGGACTTTTTACGACACTGTGCCGTTCTCAATTTCTCCTGAATAAACTTAACCTTCTCCATGGATTGGTGAACTAGATCTTGTCCTATGAACCCTGCTTCACCAACTTCGAACCACCTAATAGGAGATATGTATCTTTTCCTATAAAGAGATTCATATGGATCCACTTAGATGCTCGAATGATAACTACTGTTTTAGGTGAATTCAATGAGTGGTAGGTGATCATCCCAATTTTGCTTGAAATAAATTAAACAATAGCTAAAAATTTCTTCTAAGGAAAGGATAGTTCGTTCTGCTTGTCCATCTTATTGAGGGTTAAAAAAAACAGTGCTTAATTTCATCTTTGAACCCAAACCTTTTTGGAAAGACTTCCAGAACTGAGTAGTAAATTGTGCACCTCTATATGAAAAATTTGACACTGCGTCTCCGTAAATTCTCACCAGCCATTTACCCCTCTGAAGTCTTGGTACATCTTGGTGGAACTTGTATGAATGGAATATATGTAGCAATTAGTCTCCTCCATCATCCTCTCTTGGAGCCCATCCTACCTAGGTACATAATGTACCTTTGCACTTCAACACACCATCTCCCCCTTGTTAAAAATCTAATACTCTTTGCTTATGAACATTTGCCTTCAAATCAAGAAAAATGGGGTCTTAGTCTTGCCTTTCTTTTACCTTTGAAACTAGTGATGATTCAGCCCCATTGGTCACCACAGTCCCTCCTTCTGTAGAATCAATAAGCCTGACTCGTAGGCGAGTGAGTTTGTGCACAACTTTGGCTAACTCTCTCTTTTATTCCTCACCATGGGCAGTACTCCCTATGGATAACCTGCTTAAAGTGTCAACAACCACATAAGCCTTACCTGGATGGTAAAGAATACTCATGTCATAATCCTTTTAGTAATTCCAACCATCTCTTATGTCTGAGGTTTAGCTCTTTCTAGGTGAACACAAATTGTTTTCTCTTTTGATAAGTGAATATATCAACATGAACACCATATAAGTAGTGACGCCATATCTTCAAGGCGAATACCATAGCAGCCAACTCCAAGTCATGGGTTGGATAAGTCTTCTTATGTAACTTCAACTGTCTGGAGGCATAATCTATGACCTTGACATTCTACATTAACACACAACCCAAGCCACCTTTTGATGCATCACACTAAACCATAAAAACATGCATCACACTAAACCACAAAACCATGAGTACCCTCTGGTAAGGTCAAAACTTGAGCAAAAGTCTACCTCTTCTTCAACTCCTTGAAGCTTTTCTCACAAGCTTTATACAATTGAAATTTAACTGTAAACTTGGTCAAGGGAGACGATATAGATGAATACCACTCAACAAACATTCTATAGTAGCAAACAAAACCTAAGAAATTCATACTATCAACAAGAGACGTGGGTCTCGACCAACTCTGAACTACTTCTATCTTTTGGGTATCAACTCTAATCCCATTACCAGAAACTATGTAGCCCAAGAATGCCAAAGGCTTAAGGGAAAACACACACTTGGAGAACTTGGCATATATCTTCTTTTCTTTTAAAGTCTAAAGTACTATTCTGAGGTGACTAGCATGATCTTCTTCATTCCTTGAATAGACTAGTATGTCATCAATTAGGATGATAACAAACAGATATAAATAAGGTTTGAAGACTCTAGTCATAAGATCCATAAAAGGTGCAGGCACATTGGTCAAACTAAAGGACATAACCAAAAACACATAATGCCCATATCTTGTTCTAAACGATGTCATTGGAATATCACATTCCCTAACATTGGACTGATGGTACCCTCATCTCAGATCAATTTTTGAGAAGCAAAAAACACCCTTAAGCTGATAAAAAAGATCATCTATCCTTGCAAGCTGATACTTATTCTTGATGGTAACTTTATTCAATTGGCAGTAGTCTATACACAACCTAAAGGAACCATCCTTATATCTCACAAACAAGACCGGAGCACCCCAAGGTGAGACACCTTGTCTAATAAAACTGTTATATAAAATATCTTTCAGCTAGGCTTTCAACTTTTTTAACTCTATTGGTACCATTCTATATGGTGGAATAGAGATAGAATGAGTATCAGGAATGATGTCTATGTCGAAGTGTATTTTTCTCTTTGGAGGGACTCCTGGTAGATAATAAGGAGAAACTTTCGGAAACTCCTTTACTATAGAAACTGATTGAAGGGAAGGTACCCTCAGCACTTGAGTCATTAACTCGGACTAAGTGATAGATACATCCCTTTTAAACTAACTTTCTTGTCTTAAGGTACGAAATGAAATGACCCTCAGGCACTACTGAACTACTGCTACACTCTATGACTGGATCATTAGAAATCTGAAATTTGACAACTCGAGTTCTACACTCTATTGATGCATAACAGCCATGAAGTCATTCCATACCTAGAATGACATCAAAATCTACCATGTCTAACTCTTCTAGGTCAGCAATGGGGTTCTTGTGATTGATGAAAATAGGACAATCGCGATAGACTCTTTCAAATAGAATAGACTCTCCAACAAGGGTAGAAAAAAAAAATAACGTTCCCAAAGTTTCTCAAGAGGAATCTCAAATTGATTTGCAACATAAGGAGTTACAAAAGATAAACTTTCTCTTGGGTCTAACAAACAATAAACATCAAAAGTAAAGACTTTGATCATACCTGTGATGAAATATTGAGAGTTATCTTGTTCTTGTCGGCTAGTGATTGAAAACAGGCAGTTTGCCTCCCTTCCAGCACCAGAATTGTCTCCTTAGGTACAACCCTGTCTGGTGGAGCAAATGATGAAGATTGAACTCTATTGCTCGAATTTCCATCACCCTGCTTATTGTTACGACACTTTTTCATAAAATGACCCTCTTGTCTGCACTTGAAGCAACCTAACTGGTCATTTTACTAGCATGGTTTTTACCACACCTACCACATGGAGTATCCCAACCGCCTCCTTGTGACACACTACTTTTTGACTGGGCTGTTCTAGCCTTAAAGTTCTCTGAATTCTTTCCATTATACTCAGCTCTGTTTCTGGGCTTAGGTGCACTGGCAGATGATGGTATATGCCCCTTTTGCTTATGAATCTGTGGCAAATTTGAACCACCCTTCTGCTTCCCTGACTCATTTTAAATGTTAACTTTCTTGTTCATGTGCTCCTCTCTTTCCCTCAACTTTTCCTGTTCAACTTGTTGCACATAAACCATCAACCTTGATATATCCATGTAATCAATCATCATTGCAGATCTGCCCTCTTTACTTGATGCACAACCCAAACCAGCGACGAACAAACTCATTTTGCTCATTATATCCTTAACCATTTCGAGAGCATAGAGAGATATTTGGCTAAAATTAAACCCATACACATGCATAATTAGAGAATCCTTCTTAAGTGTGAGACTCACGTACCGTAGCCTCTCTCAGTTCTTGGGGAAAGAAATCCCCTAATAAAGCCTCCTAAACACATACCCAACTCACAGGTGGTGCATCTTAATCTCTAACCTCTTTTCACTATTTAAACCAAGTTCTAGCAATACCCTTTGAGTTGATAAGTAGATCGCTCAACTCTGTCAGCATAAACAACTTGCATCACCTCAAACACCATTTTCAGTTCTTGGATTAAGTTCTCTAGATCATAAGTAGTGCTTGAGCTGGTGAAGCTGGGATGATTCATTCTCAAAATTCTTCTGCCTCTTGTTGTCAAGCCCCTCTCTATTGACCTACTTGGTAAGTTACCGCTTGTGTTAATATTCGTATAGACTCACGCAACTCAGCATTAGTGACTTCACCTTCAGGTTAAATATTTGGTGCATTAGGTACCTTGGGCTCCTCTACGTTACTTCTAGTTGGACGACCTCTTGCTTATCTTCTTAAAGGCATGATGATCAGAAACACGCACATGCACAAGTAAGAGAGAAAATTTTAGGGATAAACTCTAATGCACGAAAAATAATATGAAAGAAGTGAGGAATTCCTAAATGTTGCAGCCTCCTAATCATAGATTTTGTGCTCGTCATACCGATGATTAAGTCTCTACAGACACGACTTCATACACTCCCTATGACTATTGAACCTGGCTCAAATACCAAGTTTGTCACTCCCTAAGTCTACACCTTGGACATGGGTGGCACGCCATGACCATTGCTGGCCTCGAGCGAACACTTGGCCTAACTTACTTAACTCAAAAAAAGAATAAACTCATTTAAAGAAAGAAATATTCTTAAAGAATTACTTCAAGTAAAATAAGATGGAAAAATTGCACTTAAAAGAAACCCCTTAACATTAAAATGTAATGACAGAAAGCAATAAAAGAGTCATACGGATGCAAGGAGGCTCACTAGTGACTCTGGATTCCCAAACTGGATCAACGAGGCGCTAGATAGATGTTTATCCTGATTTCTTGCATCTGCATCATAAGACGAAGCAGACAAACTAGCATTAGTACATTGAATGTCCGAGTATGTGATTATGAATGCTAAACAAAAATTTTAAGCTTCGAAGGAATTAGAAGAAACTTACCTTGGCTTTGCTCAACTCATGAATTACTTAACTTAATATAAAGCAATTAAAACACATTATGTATATAAAGCATTATAAAACGGTAAAACAACTTATTCGTTAAAGAAGATGCATCAAGAAACTCAAATTTACTTATATATGAAAGTAATATAGTTTCTGTGGGTGATTCTCTAACCAATAACTATCTCTATGAGCCTACGCGATGGTTCAATGTCTTACCTTACGATGCAAGAGGACCATCCTATATCTTTCCATCATTATAGAACCTGAACTACTAAGGGAATTGACTAGTCTATTCTAAAACCACTTAGGAATCATTTAAAAAGTATGAGATTCTTCTGTCAATGTTAGCTACATGGTTTATGGGGGGGGGGGCTTGAGTTAATATGAACTGGCGTCCCCATATTGGTGCTCAATACTACTCCCAAAATTCATTGCTCATATGTTTTAACTTCTCTTGTTTTAGGTAGTTGCTCAAATTTATCTTAAAAGCTTTCTTGGAAATCATGGTTTCCGTTTTTACAGAAACTAGCCAAAGGCTCTGTTGGAAGTCTAGATTCCTTTTTCTTTCACAAAATGTGAAAACAGTTGTAACTCTTAGGTAATACTTAGTACCCTTTTAATTTTTGAGAAATGAACTCAACTCTTACTCTTTGCTTAACATGAAACTCTTCACCTTAACTCAACTCTTAGGGAATACTTAGTTCCCTTATATTTCTTGAATGAAAGAATTCAATTATACTCTTTACTTTGACTTGTAACTTGAGCCTTAAAATGTAGTTAAAATGTTTAATAAAGACTCTTGAGAACTTTTTAAAACTTTAAGAAACTTTACTATGAATTACTTGTTAACTTCTAAACTTAACTCTTAAATCCTTTGACTTTGATCATAACTTTCCTTGAATTAGATTATTGCTTTAAGGTTATGATTTGCGTTTCACTAGTGATTTCTAGGTGTTTAGAAAACATTTGAAGTAGTTAGAATCAATGGAATATGTTAATGTCCCTTAGAAGGACTTAAAGAGAATAGACTACAAAAACTTGGTGAAAAACGCCGATCCGGGCTTTGAATGATGCTTGGTTATTGCGCATTGGTGGCTCACCACGCCAGACCATATTTGACTAAAGCCTTCTTCTAGCGCACTATAGGTGGGACATGCGTGGCCTTTCCTAGGTGCGTTTGACTAATATTGCAACTCCTTCTCTGGCCCTAATCACCTAAACCTCCCATGTTTTATTTGACAAACCCCTAGGATCATCAATACCTTCAATGCCCATAAGATCTACCTAAAATACAACATCATAAACTACTAATGAACATCAATAGTCATTTAATCAATTCAACAAAAAACGGATTCGACGAGATTATCAAGAATTCACTTCTAATCATGTAATTAATTCTAAATCTTCTGAATTGAGACAAAATTAGTGTGACAATGAATTAATCCAATATAAAAGAGCTTACATACCTTGATAGGGATCACCCCAATGAATTCCACTCGAAATTCCTTGGCGTTCTTGGCGAAACCTTGTCTTTATCCCTTCTCCTTATTCTCTTCTCTTTTCTCCCATTCACTAAGCTAAAAGAGCTTTTATAATATGAACTAAATTTTTTTAGCTCAATTAAACCCCTTAAAATGGGTTAGGAAATAAATGGGTAAAAGGACTAGTTTTCCCTTCTTTAAATCTAGATTGGACTTTTGTTACTTCAACAACCCAACTTTCGAAAGACATATCTCCCTCACACGATATCAAAATCGTGCAAACTTGCAGCATTGGAAAGATAGAACCATATAGAGAAGATACTCTAATCATCCTGAGCTAGAAGTTATGGTCGTTTGAAGATGATCAAAAACTCACTTTCTTAACTTTATGAAATTTTCCACATCCTCCCTTTTCTTTGTAAAAGTTAAAATTTTTAGTTTCTTAGATTATTCTAGGCTATTATGAGTTACGACATGTTACATGGATGAATAACCCAAATCAAAACATCTCACATTCCTTGATAGGATCACCCTGATGAATTCAACTTGAAATTCCTTGGCGTTCTTGGCGAATCCTTGATCTTTTTCCCTTTCCTTCTTCTCTTCTCTCTTCTCCAAGCCTAAAGAGTAAAGTTCAATTTTCTAATATTACTAAAACAGGGTTTTCCCCAAATAAATCCCTAAAACGAAATAGAAAATTAATTGTTAAATAGGCTAGTTTGCCCTTCCTTAAATCTGAATTGGGACCTTCTTCAATCCATCAACCCAACTTTTGATAGGTGTATCTCCATCATATGATTCAAAAATTTGCAAACTCAACGGCATTGGAAGTGATGTATCCAAGGGCTTTCAAACCATATAAGGAACTAGTTCTAACGAATCATGATCTATGAGTTACGATCGTTTGAAAATGACCAAAACTCATTTCTTAGACTTACAAATTTTTTCCAGATTTTCCCTTATTTTTCAAAAGTGATTATTTTTAGTTTCTTAGATTATTGTTAGAAATTTTGAGTTACAAGATGGTACAATATCTCCCTTTTGAAAACATTCATCCTCAAACGAGATTTCTTTCACTAAGCTAAGAATAGTAACCTCAATTTTAACACTAAACAATCAAAAACACATAACAACATGATTTCTCATATCTTATAAAGTACTAATATGAGAATTATTACCTTGATCTGCATTCTATCCGGCTTCAAATATATTTTAATACCTCTTCTTTATATCCTCTTCAGCTTCCCAAGTCACTTTTTCCATGAATTGGTTCATCCAAAGGACCTTGACTAACATAACTTCCTTTTTCTTAACTTTCGAACATGGTGATCTAAAATTTGAACTGGAATCTCTTCATAGGATAAGATATCTTTAATCCCAACATTTTTTGTTGGTATAATCAATGAAGGATCACCCATGCACTTCTTCAACATGGAGATGTGAAATACCGGATGAACCATTGCTAAATCTTGTGGTATCTCCAACTTATAAGCTACAATGTAAATTCTCTTGGATATACTATATTGTCCAATATATCGGGGACTATGTTTCCCCTTCTTAATAAACCTCATAAGACCCTTCATGTTTGAAACTTTTAAATATACCTAGTCATCGACTTCAATCTTCAATATCTCTTGAATCACCTTGACATTCTCCATGGCTTGGTGAACTAGGTATGGTCCTATCAACCTTGCTTCACAAACTTTGAGCCACCCAATAGCTTCATATGGAGCCATTTTGATGCTCGAATGGTAGCTAATTTTTTAAGCGAAGTGAATGAGAGGTAGGTGATCATCCCAATTCCCCTTTAACTCAATCATACAAGCCCTTAACATATCCTCTAAGTACTAGATAGTACACTATGCTTGCCCAGCCATATGAAGATGAAAGGAAGTGCTTAAGTTCACCTTTGAACCGAAACCTTTATGGAGAGACTTCTGGAACTGAGCGGTAAATTATGCACCTCTATCTGAAATAATTAAAACAAGGAATCCCTGAAGTGTCATAAACTCCTAAATGTACAACTTTTAATATTCCTCTACCGAATGAGTAGTCTTTACCAACAAAAGTGGGTTGATTTGGTCATGCTATCGACAATTACTCAAATTAAATCATACTGCCGGCAAGACCTTCACAATCATTTGATGAAGTCCATATTATTTATCTCCCACTTCGATTCAGGAATTTCTATGTTCTAAGCCATTTCTCCAGGACTTGGTTTCTATATTCAGTTGATTGAAATTCAGGCACTTGGCAACAAACTTAACAATTTCCTTCTTCATACTTTCGCACCAATATACCTCTCTCAAATCGTAGTACATCTTTGTGGAACCAGGATGCATGGAATATCTAGAGCTACGAGCCTTCTTCATTATCATCTATTTGGGTCCATTAACCTTAGGTACACACAATATACCTTGGTACTTCAGCACACCTTCTCCTTTTTGTTCAAAAGACTATACTCTTTTCTTATGAAATTTCGCCTTTAAATCAACAAAAATGGGGTCTTGGTCTTGTTTTTCTTTCACTTCTGACACTAATGATGACTCATCCCCATTTGTCACCACTATCCCTTCTTTGGTGGAATCCATAAGTCTAACTCTTTTGCATCCAAGTATGTACACATATTTGGCTAACTCTCTCTTTCTTATTCAACATAGATGATACTCCCATGGATAACTTTCTTAATGCATCAACAACTACATTAGCCCTACGTGGGTGGTAAAGAATACTCATGTCATAATTCTTGAGTAATTCTAATCACCTCCTCTGTCTAAGATTGATATCTTTATGAATGAACACATATTGTAGGATGTTGTGATCCATTAATATATCAAAATGAACACCATACAAGTAGTGATACCATATTTTAAGGAAAAAATTACAGCATTCAACTTTAAGTCGTGGGTTGGATAATTCTTCTCATTAACTTTGAACTATTTAGAGGTCTATGCTATAACTTTGCCATTCTGCATTAGAACACAACCCAAACCAACTCGTGATGCATCACAGTACACCATAAAACCTTTTAGTATCCTCTAGTAAGGTCAAAATTGGGGTAGTAATAATCAACCTCCTTTTCAATTCCTGAGAGCTTTTCTCACAAGCTTCAAACCATTAAAAATTAACTACCTTCTAGGTCAACTCTGTCAAGGGAGATAAGATAGACGGAAACCCCTCAACAGACCTTCTATTGTAGCTGGACAACCCCAAGAAGCTCCTAATATCATTTGGAGATATGGGTCTAGTCTAACTCTAAACTACTTATATATTTTGGGTATTGACTCTTATCCTATCACCAGAAACTATCTGGTCCGAAAATTCCATAGACTTAAGACAAAACTCACCCTTGTAGAACTTGACAGACAACTCCCTATCTTTCAAAGTCAGAAGGATTATCTTGAGGTGACTAGCATGATTTTTTCATTCGTTGAATTGATCAGTATGTCAGCAATGAAAATTATAAAAAACATATCTAGATAAGGTTTGAAGACTCTGTTCATAAGATTCGCGAACACTGCTGGTGCATTGGTCAATCCAAAAGACATAACCAAATACTTATAATGGCCATATTTTGTTCTTAAAGTTGTCTTTGGAGTGTTACATTCCCTAAATTTCAACTGATGGTAGCCAGATCTGATATCAATTTTCGAGAAACAGGTGGCACCTTAAAGTTGATCGAATAGATCATCTATGCATGGGAGAAGATACTTATTACTGATGGTAACATTATTCAATTGAATTTATTTTATATACATCCTATGGAAATGATCTTTCTTTCTTACAAACAAGACCGAAGAGCCCCAAGGTGAGACACTTGGTCGAAGGAAACCTTTATCTAGCTGATCTTTCAATCGTTATTTCAACTATGCTAGGTATTGGACGAGTGCCGAAGTCTATTTGTCTTAGGAGGGACTCCGAGTAGATCATCAAGAAAAAATTCTAGAAACTCCTTTTCTATAGAAACTGACTAAAGCGAAAGTACCTCAACAATTGAGTCATTAATTCGGAGTAAGTAATAGATACATCACTTTGGAACTAACTTCTTTGCCTTAAGGTAGGAAATGAAATGACCCTTAGGCCTTGCTGAACTACTACTCCACTCTATGAGTGACTCATTAGGAATCTAAAACTTGACAACTCGAGAAATACAATCTATTGATGCATAATGGGAATGAAGTCATACTATACCTAGAATGTCATCAAAATCTACCATGTATAACTCCACTAGGTGAGCCATGGTGTTCTTGTGATTAATAAAAATAGGACAATCATGATAGACTCTTTCCGATGGAATAGACACTCCAACAGGTGTAAAAACATAGAAAGGTTCATAAAGTATCTTAGGAATGATATCAAACTTATTTTCAACATAAGAAGTTATAAAATAAAAACTTGCTTCTAGGTACAACAAAGCATAAACATCAAAAGCATAGACTTTGATCATACAGGTGAAAACATCTTCAAATTTCTCTTGCTCTTGGAGGCTAGTGATATATAGGTTGTTTGTCCCTCTGCCAATACCAGAAATGGCTACTCTAGGTGCAGTTTTGTCTGGTGGAGCAACTAATGAATATTGAGCTCTATTGCCCGGATTTCCACTACTCTGCCAGTTCTTAAGGCACTCTATCATGAAGTCACCCTGTAGAGCATACTTGAAGCAACTTTTCTAGCCAACACGACAATTACCTGGTTAGCTTCTACAACACTTAGCATATGCATGAGCCTTATTACATCCCTATGCCACACTTTATTTACATTGTGCTGGTCTAGCCCTGAAGTTCTGTGAATTATGTACATGATGCTCACTTTTTTTTGTGGGTGCAACAACACTAGCTGATTATGGTGCAGACCCCTTTTGTTTTTGAAACTATACACGATTCAAACAACCTTTCGATTGTCCAGACTCATTCCTAGTCTTAGCTTTCTTGTTTCTATACTCTTCTTTATTCCTCATGTTCTCCTTTTCGACTTTCTACATATAAACCATCTATCGAGATATGCGTATTTCGCCGATTGGCATTTCAACTCTGCCCTTTTTGCTTGGTATATGACCTAGGCAGCGACAAATAAGCTCATTATGCTCCTTATATCCTTGACCATTTCAAGAGCATAGTAGGACAACTGGGTGAACTTCAAACAATACTCATTTACACTCAAAGAGTCTTGTTTCTTTGTAAACAACTCTCGTACCTTAGTCTCTTTCAGTTTTGGGGAAAGAATTGCCTCAAGAAAGCTTCTGCAAAGAAAGCCTAAATCGGATATGGTTCATTCTCATCTCTCCCTGCCTTCAATTGATCAAACAAAGTCCATGATACATCCTTCAGTTGATATGCAACTATCTCACTCCTTTTA
Organism: Solanum habrochaites; assembly: GCA_027704765.1. Lineage (NCBI taxonomy): Eukaryota > Viridiplantae > Streptophyta > Magnoliopsida > Solanales > Solanaceae > Solanum > Solanum habrochaites. The sequence continues at coordinate 42,136,623 of JAKWJA010002500.1, forward strand.
GCATCAACATCTTCCACTCTTTCACAAAATGTTTTGGATTCTCCTTAGTGCTCTAACCGGTGAAACTAGGAGGATTCATTCTCAGGAATTGACGAACCCTCGAGGTGGCATCCTTTTCTTGTCTAGCTCCTTGTTGTTTCCTAACTCGATTAGTCACCAATTAACTTAACATATGTATAGCCTCATGGAATTCAACATTTGTGACTTTATCTTGAGGTTGCACGTTTGGTACATTAGTTACCTCTAGCTCCTCAACATTCCTCCTAGATGGAAGACATTTTGTTCTAGAGAATCTCACTCTGCACCTTGGTCTGGCTACGTGTGTTTCTTTACTAAGCCTTATATTTACCTCATATTAAGTATCATATTCGATATTTGACTAAGTATTTACTTCGTACAAACTGATACTAACCTATTAGATAGTATACACTAAATCTACATGGATAATTCTTTTCCTGTTACCTACCTCCTTGGTAAAGCAAGTAGCAATAAGGCAAGTTCTGACGTCGTTCATCCGTTAAAAAGACTTCTTAGAAAAAGAATTAGCAATACATACAAGATACTATTCTAGAATTGTTATTTTAACTAGATTTTACCTTATTATTTACCCATGGTTCACACAACCCTAGTGATGGAGTTTAGTTACCCATGCTAATAATAACACAATTCATATTGATAATATAAGAATTCATGCACTTACTTTTATGAGAATGAATAAAATTCAGAAATTCACTTGAATAATTCACAAAAACACCAAAAGTTGATTCCATAAAAGTATGATCAAATATCAAAATCAAGAGTTCAACACTTAAACAATAGAACTTAAAAATATCCAAAAGTCTAACCCTAAAAACGAGGTTTTTCAAACTATTTATAATAAAATAACCTAATAAATGAAGGAATCTATTTACGGCAAATATTTCCAAAACACATCTGAATCGACGATCCCTGAGACGGACCGTCATGGACATGACGGTCCATCGTGGTCTCCGTCGTTCCATACTTGGCGTAATTTTCTATTGCTTTCTTCATCAACTCGCTGTTACCCTCGACAGACAGATATGACGGACCGTTGCAACAACGACGGTATATTGAGGGTTTTCGTTCCACAACACTTAGAAACTCCTTGAAATTGGGTACTGGAACTAGTCTCTGACAACCACGATGAATATGTAGGAATGACCATCGTGGCTAGAACGGTCTGTCATGAGCTTCCGTAGTCCCATACTTGGTCAGACTTCCCCAATTTCCTTGAGCTTTTATTTTCATCTCACTACGGTGCCACCTACGGACCGTCACAGTCACGACGGACCGTCGTGGGCTCCGTAGGTGGTCACTTCTGCAATTTCTTCTCAAATCCTCCGCGTTCTCCTTTGGAAAAATACACTGAAACTACCGTGAAACCATGAAACCATGGTACATCAATAGGGATATAGCAGATTTTGTGAGTAATTGCCCCAATTGCAAGCAAGTCAAGGTAGAACATTAGAAACGAGGAGGTACGACTCAAGAGATCGATATTCCTACTTGGAAGTGGGATGTTATCAATATGGATTTCATCACAGGGTTACCTTATACTCGTATATAGCATGACTCCATTTGGGTGATAGTTGATACGATGACTAAGTCTTCTCGCTTTTTAGCGGTCAAGATTACAGATTCGGCAGAGGACTATGCCAAGCTTTACATCAATGAAATTGTGAGGTTTCATGGGGTTCCTTTGTCTATCATCTCAGATAGAGGTCCTCACTTTACCTTTAATTTCTTGAAGTCATTTCAGAAAGGTCTTGGTACTGAAGTTAACCTTAGTACAACATGTCATCCAAAGACGGATGGGCAGGTAGAGCGTACCATTCAGACCTTAGAGGATATGTTGAGAGCTTGTGCGATTGATTTCAAAGGTAGATAGGATTCTAACCTTCATCTTATTGAGTTTGCCTATAATAATAGCTACCACTCCAACATTCAGATCGGCCCTTATGAGGTTTTATATGAGAGTAGTGTAGATCTCACGTTAGTTGGTTTGAAGTAGGTGAAGCAACTTTGATAGGGAAAGATTCAATCCTTTATGCTGTGGAGAAACTGCAACTCATTAGAGGTAGACTTAAGACAACCCAAAGTCGTCAGAAATCTTATGCAGATGTAAGGAAAAGGAAACTAGAGTTCCAAGTTGACGATTGGGTTTTTCTAAAAGACTCACCCATGGAAGGGGTGATGAGATTTGGAAAGAAAGGGAAGCTCATCCATAGATATGTAGGCCCTTACAAGATCTTGAAAAGGGTTGGCAAGGTGGCATATGAAATAGAGTTCCCAGCAGAATTAGAAGCAGTGCATCCGGTCTTCCACATCTAACTCTTGAAGAACTGTGTGGTGATCCAGCCTCTATAGTGCCATTAGGGAATGTGGCATAGAAAGATAGTCTTTGTTATGAGGATGTATCAGTTGAGATTCTTGATCGTCAGGTTAGAAGGTTGAGAAATAAAGAAGTCGCTTCAGTCAAGGTTTTGTGCAGGAGTCAGTCATATTGGGAGTTACTTAGGAAGCATAAGCAGCCATGAAATCCAAGTATCCTCACCACTTTTTTTTCGATTCCACTACATCTTGAGATAATAGTTCCTCTTCAATTTTCCAGTCATTCACGCTTAAATTCAGTCTTAAAATCATGTTCGCTCTGTTTGTACTTGCATTTCAGCGTATTTGCATGTACTCAGAACTCAATTTAGTCAGAAACTCAGTTCTCAGTGCTTAGTAGTAGGGTTTACAACTCTCTCCCTCAAATTTAGCTAGTTTAGTCTTCATTCGAGGACGAATGTTCCCAATGGAGAGATAATGTAACACTCCGTAGCCAAAATAGATCAAAAATCAGTTTAAACATAAAAATCTATAGGTTCAACCAACGGTGGCATCGTTGGTCCATAGGAGAGACAACGGTCCGTCCTGCACAACCGTCGATGGGATCAGAAATTCCTAAAAACTAAGCCGGGAAAATTTTTTCTAAGTCTTGGTCAACAGACGGATCTACGGTCCGTAGGTCAGAGGATGGTCCGTAGTCCATGACCGTTGATCAAGAACCCCATTCATCCACTCTCTTACAATAGCTACGGATGACCAGTCTGTAGGTGGACTTACGGTCCCTAGGTGGAAAATTTAGAGACAGTTAAGGGGAAATGCAGTTGGGTCAACTTCAAATAAGAACAACTATTTTCAAAAGTGAATTAGGTGTCCTATGACCTACCCACATATAGATAATGAAATTATCTTTCCATAGCCACCAACCTTGATAAATTAGACCTTCGAGTAAAAAGTTATTCCAATTTTAGTAAAGGCCTATCGAACAAGCCCTGATGACGGTCCCAACGACGGGGCATCGGGCAGACGATGGACCGTCAGTCCAGGCCATCATTTGTCTCGTCAACAACTTTCCAAGTGGTCCTTTTGACCTTTCCCACTCCATTTAAACCCTAAGTTACGGTGTTTTGACCCTAAATCATCAAAGTTTTGTCATTTTAAGCCTAGAAACATAATTAAAATATATCCAAGTTAAATCATTAACTCAAAACCTAGAATATTAGAAGCAAGAGAGGAGAAAAAGCTCAAGAACCCTAGTTCAAGAACACCACGATCTCAAGCAGTTCTAGACCCAAAACTTAAGTATTTTTCCAAGGATTTCATCACCAGGTATGTGGGATTTCACTAGTGGGTTCCTTTCACCCATTGGGTTCCTAGTTTTCATTCAGATTGTTGATTCCCATATTATGATTAAACCTAAGGTTTCTATAACTTTGTTAAAACTTCATGAATTTATTAAATATATGTTCAAAATAATATTATCATATTATTAATCAGATTATCGCATTAATTTCAGAATCATAGCCTTGTATTTCTTTAGTTCTTGAATTATACATCGTATGTCAGATATTTTAGACACTTAAAAAATACATGCCTCAGTTATAAATGCATAATTACCATATTAATTATTGCATTCTCAGTTTGCATGTTCAGTTTTGAACTATCCAGTATTTATAGAAACTCAGATATAATTAGTTCATTTACAAAATTCATAGGGAGTAGCATAATACCGAGTTGGACTAGGGTTTAGCGTACCCAATTGTCCCAGAACTACAAGCCAAGTATGTTGTAAGTCCCTTATGTGGACAATCAGTTTAATGATCACACCAGCATGCCTTTATACCTTTGACAGGGTATATTGGGTCCTCTCGATGGGGCGTATACATCGGACTCCACATTTAGCTCATGTGGTTTTATTATCGGTTATTAGTAGCTCCCACAATTCAGTCAGACTCTCTGCATTGATCATTTATAAGTATATACAATATTCAGTTTCAGAATTTAGTTTATAATGTCAGATTATTATACTTGCTTTTATGCTTGTTCAATTATGTTTTATTTCAACTTTACTCTATCCTACAAGCTTACTACCTTACAAGTACTAACTCATACGTGCGCTACATCTTCTCGTGATGTAGGTTCAAGTTCTCAGCATTTCGATAACAAATAGATCAATTTCTGATCCCCTGTTCAGCAGATTCAGTGATGAGTCGTTATTCTCTGAGGAGAACAGTCATGAGTGTCATTTAGTTTCGGTTTTTGCTAGATTTAGCTGGGGCTTGTCCCAGTATTTCTAGTCAAGTTTAGAGGCTATTTTTAGACATATTTTCATTATAATTTATGATTTATCTTCCTCAATAGTTTATTATCTTTAGTATGCTCATGATCATGCCAGCAGGGTAAGCTTGAGATCACCTGTGGTTCTAGGTCCCATGTTCGCGTCCCGGGAGTAGCTCGGGGCGTGAAAATTACAGATTATCCTTCTGTTGCTATGAATGAGAGATATAATCATCGTAGGGATCCTATCCTTTATCCTGTTCAAGTAGGTCAGGTTCTAATTCTCCCAAACAAAATAGGTTTTATACACTTTAGAGTAGTGGAGAACAAGTGGGTTTTCCCAATATGGTCACGGGTATCTTGAAAGTCTTTGAACTCTATGTTTATGCTTCACTTGATCCCGATCCTACTTTGTCTTTTTTAACTCCATATGTGGCTATGACATTTTATGTGCTCCCTAATGTGTTATTACATCTTGTTTATGTCTCTACTCTTATTGGTATTTCTATTGTGTCTAAGATGGTATATTGTCTCTACTCTTATTGGTATTTCTATTGTGTCTAAGATGGTATATTGTCTCTACACTTATTGGTATTTCTATTGTGTCTAAGATGGTATATTGTCTCTACTCTTATTGGTATTTCTATTGTGTCTAAGAGGTTATATCGAAAGTATCACATCTCTTTGTCACGTAGGGTTACATTTATTGTCTTAGGAGAGTTTGATATGTTAGATTTGATGTTACACTTAGTATTGACTGAATGCACTCTTGTTATGCTTCTATTGATTGTAGAACTTGTGTGGTCAAATTTTAGTTTCCTAGAGTGGAAAAGGAGAATTTTTTTACCAAAGATATAGCTCCTAAACTACTAATGGATCTACTAGTGTATGTGAAAAGAGTTCATCTAAAAAATATGAACTTTTTCTATCAATGATGACTACATGGTTTATGAGGATTATAAGTTGTCTAAACTCTCCCCTATATTAGTGATCAATACTACTTCCAAAATTTACTAGATGTTATGATTCAAGAACATAGTTTTTGTGTGATTTGAGTGTATTGTTCAAAACTCAACCTGAAGTCTATCTTGGAAATATAAGTTTCCTCTCTTGTTTTATTTAGAAAGTGATTACTCTTTTCTGAAAACTAGCCAAAAACCTCTTTGGAAAACATAGCTTCCATTCATATTTAAATGTGATAACACTTGAAATATCTTTGGAAATACATAGTCTCCATATAGTTCTTTGAAGAACAAAACTTCAACTTTACTCTTTCTCAACTCCATGCTCAAGTCTTTAAAACAAGTTTTAAAAAAACTTGTAAAAAGACTTCTTAAATACGGTTCATGCAAAATTATGGACATGAGCGACTCAATTCAAGATTTTCAATAACTATAAATAGAACTCAATACATGGAACTATTGAACTTTTATGATACTACTTATTTCATTAATGCTCAACTCAAAGGGTTCATGTAGAATTATGAGTGTGAACTACTCAATTCAAGGAATACAATATACATCTCATTCTCTAGATGCTTCACTAATGGGTTCATGCAAAATATGGGCATGAATATTTCAACTCAGAGATTTCATGGGTAACTGTAATAGTCCTATGATTAGAGATGTAATCTCGAAGGGGATTAGGAACTGAATACTACATACTTGAGACTTAAAGATACGAATCCTCTTATTGATACTCAATTAATAGAATTCTTGCAGAAGTTATGGGCATGAACAACTCAACTCAAGGTTCAAAATATCAATGAGGAACTCATGTATACGACTCTTCTCATTATCTTACTCATTTCCTCAAAACATAGTTCAAATTGATAGTTGATCAATAAGGATTCAAAATTGAACTCAAATAATTTCTTGATATTTACTCTTAACTCTATCTTCAATATAAAATATGAATTGAAAAGCTATGGTTCATGATATGGAGGATCTGATGATGACAAAGTAGACTCATGAATATATTCTCTTTTGTATAATACTCAATTGCTCGAGTCTTAAAACAAGTTACTATAAATTGTAGAAGACTCCTTAAAAGAACTCAAAGAAACTTTCCCAAGACGGTTGGAAGAACTTTTAAGACTTAGCTCTTAACTTTACCTTGAATTTGAATTAGGAATTTAAGGTTATAATCATGTTATGAATTATTTATGGGTGTTTGAATTATTTTATAGTAGTTAGAATCAAAGAGAGTGAATGTATACTTAAAAAGGGCTCAAACTAGACAAGCGACCAGAAAGGAGTGAGGGCAAGAGACCCCAACGCATTCTGGGCGCAGCGCGCCAACTCCTTACTTCAGATTCAATATATGTGCAGGTACCTCCCTAGCACCTCTGGAGCATCTGGGGAGAGCCTCCCAACCTCTCTTCAGGACAAGTTTTGACAAATTTTGCCTCTCATTTTGTGATTCTAAATAACTTTTAATTGATATGATTTGTCATATTTTCCTTAGATTTAGTTACCCAACCTAAGTAAACACTAATACACTCAAAAAAATCAGTTTAATCTCATGAACATCATTAAAACCCTAATAAAATAAGATCTAGAATGAACTTCAAGAGCGCCTATCAGTAACTTAAATCCTTCAACTTTTAAGAGTGAAAAAACGCTGAAGATAAAATGTTTCGCATGTGGGTGAAAAAATCAAACACCATGGAATCTTACATAACTCTTAGGGATTAAACTCATGTCAATCGACCAACGTTTGATCCTCTCCTCTTTTATCTTCTTTTCTCTTCGTGAACTCTAAACTAAAATCCTAGGAGTATATTCGGATGATAAAACATGACAAATAAGATTATACCCCTAAAATATTACTAAAAAACAAATTAAATCTAATTAGGAAAGGAAAGACAAAAATGTCCCTCACTGTTTTTGTCTAACTTTCTTACCTAGACAACCTAACATTTAAAGGACATATCTTACCCATCCGAACTAGAAACTTAAAAAACTTGGTGGATTTGGAAGAGAATTTAAATATTTTTCCTAATGCATCTTATAGCACACCTACATTAGCATGTGGTAGGAGTTATGATCGTTTCAAGTTGACCGAAAAATCATACTTAACTTAACTCTCAAAATTTTAGATTTTCTTATTTCCAATTTAGTTATTTTAGTACTTAACGTGCTACATCTAGCAGTTGTAATTGCTTTAGTTGTGGGGAATTTGGACACATAATGAGAAACTACCACAACCGCACTCGATTGATTCCGAATAACAACCTTCTCGAGCGATTGTACCCGTGGGAAATGATAATAATGATAGGGGACGTCCACAAGTAGCAATAGGAGGAAATCACGTTTCTAGTGGTAAAGGAAATGGTAACAGAGGCAGGCTTAATGTACAACAAGGCAGGGAGGTAGCTCGTGTTGATGATAAATTTCAATGTTATGCCTTTACGGGCAAGGATGAATCAGAGGCGTCTGATGCAATGATCACACATCATATTCTTGTATGTGACGGAATGAGTAATGTATTATTAGACTGGGTTTCACCTTTTCTTATGTGGCTGTGAGATTCGCCACTAATTTTGAGATAGTCTGTGATATTCTTGATGATCCTATATGTGTTTCAACCCTAGTAGGTGAGTCAGTCATATTCACCCATGTTTATCATGCTTGCCTTTTTTGTTTATGGAATTTCATACTTGGTTTGATTTGGTGACTTAGTATATGGATGACTTCGACATAATCAGAGGCATGGCTTGGTTGTGTATTCATTATGTTATTCTTAATTGTAATGTTAAATTTGTTACTCTAAAAATTCTGGGAAGGAGGAAATTAGAGTGGGAAGGATGGTACAAACCTAAGCAAGTGAAGATTATGTCCGCCATCCATGCTTGTAAATTAGTAGAGAAAGGTTGTTTACCTTATTTGGCTCATGTTAGGGATGTTGAGATTGAAACTATATCCATTAGGTCTATTCAAGTTGTTTTCTAATTTGGTGAAGTTTTTCCAAATGATTTGCCCAACATGCCTTTAGATAGAGATATAGATTTTTGTATCGACATAGATCCTGGTACGTGCCCCATTTCTATCCCTTCGTATCATATATATCTGCAGAGTTGAGAGAGATTAAGACTCAAATCCATGAGATTGTTGATAAAGATTTTATTCGTCATAGTGAGTGGGGTTCTCCAGTTTTATTTGATTAGAAGAAGAATGTTAGCATGATTGTGTATAAATTTCTGACAGTTAAATAAGGTCACTATTCCAAAAAGGTACCCCTTGCCTAGGATAGATAATCTTTTCAACCAATTACAAGGTGCAACAGTTTTCTCTAAGATTGATTTAAATTCGGGTATCATCAGTTGAAGATTAGGCCTCGAGATATACAAAAGATAGCATTAAGGACTCGTTATGGGAACTATAAATTCTTGGTTATGTCGTTCGTGTTTACTAAGGCACCTATAACATTCATTTGAATTATGAATGGAGCATTCAAGACCTTTGTTGACTCTTTTGTGATAGTCTTTATTGCCGACATTTTGGTGTATTTATAAAAAAAGAGAAGAACATGATAATCATCTTCGTAATGTTTTGGGTATCCTTGGAAAGCAAAAATATATGCTAAAATCTTCCAAGTGTGAATTTTGGTTAAAGTCAGTTGCATTTTGGGGCATGTGGTGTTAACAGAAAGGGTAATGGTTGATCCCTAAAATGTTGAAGTAGTGGAGAATAGGGTATGATCAAGTTTGATGATGGAAAGTATGATTTTTGTGGGATTTTCTAGATATTATCGTCATTTTGTTAAGAATTTTGCTTCAAATTCTACTCACTCGGCTAATCCGACCAAAAAGGAGGTACCGTTTGAAGGTACTAAAAAATATGTGGAGAACATCGAAAAGCTTAAGACTCTTTTGACCACCGCCCCTCTTTGGCATTACCGATTGAGGGTAACAATTTTACTGTCTATTGTAATGCTTTACATTCTGGATAGGGTGATGTGGTGATGTAGTATAAGAATTGCATAGCTTATGCCTCATGTCAATTGAAGGTGAACAAGACGAACTATCTCACTCATGATTTGATGATGACAGTATTGGTATTTGATCGTAGGATATGGACATATTATTCGTATGGATTTAACTGTGAGGTATTTACTAATCATCGTAGTTTGCATCATGTATTCACCCAAAAGGATTTGTATTCGACACAACGAAGATGGATGGAATTACTCAAGGATTATGATGAGACTAGTCAATATCATCCGTGTAAGGAAAATGTTGTGGCACACACTTTGAGTCGAAAAGCAAAAAGTGTGGGTAGTATAGCTAACTTGAGTGGAACCAAACAACTTTTGGCCAAAGAAATTCAAACCTTAGAGTTTAAGTTCGTGCAGTTTGGCATTTCTGAAAGAGGTGGGTTGTTAGCTAGTATTGAAACTAAAACCATAATCATTGAAGAAATCAAGGTCAAGAAACTTGAAGATGGAGATTTAGATAAGCTTAGAACAAAAATTGTAATAGGTAAGTCTCAAGGAACCACTCTAGATATGGATGGTGTGTTGTTATCTAGAATTGAAGCTAAATCCATGTTCATAAAAGAAATCAAGGTCAACGAACTTGAAGACGGAGATATAGATAATCTTAGAACAAATATTGTAATGGGTAAGTCTCAAGGAATCACTCTAGATATGGATGGTGTGCTCAACTATAATGGTAGAATATGTGTTCAAATAGTTCATGATTTGAACCCAAGGTTGTTGGCGAAGGCTAATGGCTCCCGCTATTCTATTCATCCAAGTGTGACTTAAATGTATAGAGATTTGAAATTAGTTTATTGGTGTACGGTTATGAGACAAGACATCGGTATGTTTTTGGGAAATCTAAGAATTTTGAACAAGTGAATTATGAACATCAAAGATTTGCGGGGTTGCTCCAAAAGATGTCAATTACGAATTGGAAGTGGGAAAGGATAGTCATGGATTTTTTTGGTCTTCCCAATACTTTGGAGAATTTAATTCTATTTGGGTTGTGGTTTATAGGTTGACTAAATAAGACGATTTTATTTCGATAAGGTAAGATTACAACGATGAACATTTATATAGGATTTATGTAAATGAGATAGTGAGGTTTCATGGTGTGCCCCTTCCCATCATCTCAGACGTAGTACCAATTTCACTTCCATGTTTTGGCAATCCCCATATGGATGGGCAATTATGAAGGACTATACAAGTTTTGGAGGACATGTAATGAACTTGTATAATTGACTTTGGCGGGCATTGGGATAAGTTTGTACCCCTACTTGAGTTCTCCTATAATAATAGTAATCACTCAAATATTAGTATGGCACCATTTGAGGCGTTATATTTGAGACAAAATAGGTCACCCATAGTTTGTTTAAATTCAAAGATGTAAACCTTTGGGGGTTGACTTAGTAAGGGATGCTCAAGATAAGGTGAGGAGTATTCAATCCACACTTCTAGCCGTGTAGAGTAGAAAACAGAAGTATGTGAATAACAAAGTTAGAGATATAAAATTCCCGATGGCAAGAATATTCTACTTAAGGTATCACGCATGAAAAGGGTGATAATGTTTTGTAAGATAGATAAGTTGACTCCTCGTGATATTCATCCCTTAAAGATTCTTAAACGTGTAGCACCGGTGGCGTATAGATTAGCACTACCTCTAAATTTGTGTTGTGTTCATCCCGTATTTCAGATGTTTACGTTGAAGAAGTATCACAGTGATGGTGACTATATCGTTAAATGGGACTCAATAGTGCTAGAAAAGGACCTTACAATATTAGGAGGAACCGATTGCTATTCTTGATTATGATGTTTGGAAGTTGAGAACCAAAGAGATTAAGTCCGTGAAATTTTAATGGAGCATCGTCTAGTTGAGGAAGCTACTTGGGAGACAGAGAAGATATGCGAGACAAGTATCTGCAATTGCTTGTCGAATCAGGTTCTACCTTATTCCTTTCCTAGCCTATCATTCCTTAGTTAATCTCTTGGGGACGAATGATGGGTAAAGTTGTATCAACTGTAACAACCGAGTTTCTTCATTATAGAAATTCTAATAAGGAAAAATTGAGCCAGAAAAACATTTTAATAACACTAGAATTTTCCCAACCTTGTTAATATTTGGATGAATTCGTAGTCATCAAGGGGTAGGGACATCTGGTAAAAATCAGGTGGAGTAAAGGTGAATTAGATTATATGAAACGATTGATAACTCGTTAAGAAATTTGTATGAATGTATAACATCGAGTTTAGATAAGTAAATCACAAGATTGACTTTGGCGTTAAGGGAACTTTTTCTGAGCATAGTCGCTAAGAGTATGTTGTGAAAGGGAGAAATTGAAAATCTATTGTAAGCTTACTGCCTCGCTTTGTGCCACTGTAGCGGGATTCTTGCAACTGCAGCGACACAACTATAGCGGGATGGTGCTGCTATAGCACGTGAAGCGGAGATGAAATTGAAGGATTTTGAGATTTTTTGAAATAGAGCTCACTGGTTCACTTATAGGTGTCGCTGTAGTGGGATGGAGGGTTTTCATATCATAATAAAACCCTTAGACAACCTAAATTGTACTTTTACTTTTTGAATTAAGAGACGACCCGTGAGCTATTACACCTCGCTTTCCACCATTCATTAAACAAGAGGTAATTTTTTACCTCTGGAATTTGTTTTTTCAATTATTAGAATATTTTTTAATGGGTCAATATTCATAAAGAATGATTTCTTAAATAATCCTATGGTGGAATTAACCATAAATTGACTAGTTGGGGTCATTCGTTTGAACTAGGGTTCATAGGTTGTTAGTATCCTGGGAATCTAGTGTTACTTTACTGATTCCCGTATAGAAATTGTTATTTGTAGACTAGAATAGGCTACGAATCATGAAAGGCAAGGATCCATTTTTCTAGGGTTTCAATCTTGTTTCGAGGTAGGCTATGGTTGTGATTCTATGATTTTGTGATATAAACTTGGTTTACTTCATTGTGACACTTATATATGTATGCATGTTGCAATATTAATCATATAGGTTGAATGAGATATATGAATATCAATATCATGAAATCATGATTTGAATGGGTGATCTCGGTGTGTTATTTTGATCTATGATTGGGATCGGATTTCCATGTTTTGGTATGCTCACTAGGATAAGTTGCAATGTTCCGAAATAAAAATTAAAATGGATTGCCACGTTCTAGCATGCTAATAGTTTGACTTTTTGTTCTGTGAGAGAACCAACTGTGTGATGAAGAATGTGAATTGTGATGTTGATGTTTATGATAGAATTGAATATGTTGAATTTTATACATGTATTATAATGTTATAATTGCTTGTTTATGTTACACTAGTGGGATAACCACCAGATTTCTACAAGTATACTGCTGTTTTATACTGATTCTGCACTTGCTCATATTGTTTTTGGGTACAGATCATCTTCACAATACTCTTGACTGACTTAGGAGATCGTTGATAGATTCAAGATCGGTGACTTAACAAATCGGTGATCACTCCGAGTTCAAGGGTGAGCCACATTGTTCGGCGTCCATGGAATTCTCTTTAGTCTATGTCCATCATTTTCGGACCTAGACCTTGTTTTAGTTAGTTAGAATGTTTACTAGAGATTCTTGTTAGATTTGGTTGTGGCTTATAGTTTTGTTACGTTGACTTTTATATTTTAGGTTTGTCTTCTGCATTGTTAGTTAGTATTAGATCTTTAATTAGTAATGGAAGTGATTTTAATTATTTAACTTACTAATGGAACATATTTAATTAATTAACTTACTTTCGTAATTACATGCCTTAGTTATGTATTGCTTCGGTTGGTTTCTAGTAGTGGTTCTACCACTTTGTTGTATTGTGGGTGTCAATCACGACGGTCTTGGTTGTGACAATAGCTTTTCTTGGCCATATTGTTTCAAGTAAGGGTATTGAGGTAGATCAAATTTAGACTTACTCTCTCAAGTTGAATCCACAATAATCCAATCACTACAATTATTAATTTATATCCTTAATTCTAAAACATATTTCTCAAGCAAGCAAAGAATATTATACTAGAACTACATTTGAAGCTATAAATCATGAATTAAATATTTATAAATCGAGCCCAAATCAAAACAATAGTGAAATTAGTTAATTCACGTGCTCACTCATAAGCTAATTAGTACCATGTATAAACATAATCAACCATCCAGAAGGGCATACTAGTATGAATAGTAAAAAGCAAAAATAATGTACAATATTAGAATATTCCAAAATATGGGTAGCGAAATTTCCGTCTATACAATTCTTAAAATCAACTTAAAATCAATACTCAAAATCAAATTCTACTCAAAAACCTTAAAAATCTAGTGTAAGGATCAAAATTCTAAAGTCTAAAAAAGTAAGGGAGTTGATTTTTCTATTCAAAAATCAAATTATTCACTCCTACATTTTTGCATTCGGGGTCATTCTGTGGTATAAGTCGAGCATCGCCAACCAAGTCAGCAACGTGCCAAATTCTCATCCATATCTCCTTTTTAGCTCGAGTTTTCACCCTTTATGTGTTGTGATTTTAGGCGATCGAGATCGGGCTCACCGACCTGATTGGTAATATGTTGTCATCGCCATTTTTGCTTGCATCGTCACTCATCATTTTGTAACTTTAGGCGGGCTAAGACTCCTTCGCCGATCCAATCAGCATTCCAAAGGCCACGGTCCACTACCGAGTTGTCTTTGTCTAAGGTTGTGATGCTACAAATTTAGGAGAGATGAAGGACCACTCGGCGAATCGCCGAATGCTCTCTGCAATCCTCATCTTTGCTTTTCTTAAATTGGTTTAGTTTTTTTTCGCCCTTTTGTCCAATAATGTCATTGCCTTGCTTTTTAGTCCTCCTAGATGCAAATCAACTCATAAATATCATTTTAGAGCATTATATAGGCAATAAGTACACTAAAAACTAGGAATATTAATCTAAATGAGTCTAATTTTGAGATTCATCAATTTGATAGACTACATTAGAAGTTTGGGATATAAGACAACGTGCACCTTTAGTATTAAACCAAGTACAAGTGGCATTTTGGTACACGTTGAAAATGATTTTGATATTTTAGACATGATGAGTTCTTTTAAATATATGGATATACTCGCATATGATATATACCTCAAAGAAATGGATGATGACATGATCGAACAACAAGGTAGTGGGATTCACAAGTTTCTAGAGGACGACATTAAGACTATTGCTTATTAGAAAGATTAGAATAAAGAGTTTTAATTACCTAAATTAGATGCAGAATACATTATAAGAGAGGACATGAAGATAAAGGACATGTCCAGGATACATGTAGTGTATTTCCTTCACTTTATTTCATAAATAGACTTTCAAGCAATCGCTAGTACTGTTTCGTTGTTTAAAGTCCTCCCTTAGTATCTTTTCTGAAAGAGTCTATATTTAAGGTCTAACAGTAATAATGCTGGTAGGGAGGGATAGGTTTACAATATTTAGTTACGAATTATGAACATAATTTTTCTCCCACCCCCATAATAGGAGTACCCTACGACTAGTATGTAGCACTTTGACTTTTTCAGACAAGAAACCAATGAATGGACTAGAGACTCAAGTTAATAAAAATATATGGAGACAAAAAAAATTATGATTAGATTGAAAATACATATCCGTTGTTCGATAAAAGTATGCTGAAATTTTATGATACGAAGTTTGTTTCTAGTATGATAATTATGGACTAACTGTCTTATGATTTTATTCTTTGGACATTACTCTGAACTTTATTAATGATTTATATTGACGAAAAGACACTAAATGTTTATTTTCCACATATTTAATCTTCATGTCCTCTATAGTAATGTAGTTTGCAGGTAATACAGGTAATTAAGATTATTTATCCTATTCCTATTGATAAGAAACCATTTTAAAGTCGTCCTTTTGAAACTTATGAATCTCACTTCCATGTTGTTTAGTCATGTCATCATTTGATTCATTAGATCTATATAGTTATGTTGTACCCCATCATTTCATTTATTTTTTAATGGACAAGAAATTTAATTACCAATAAAGCAAGAAGAAGGAGGAAAATAGATAGAATACCTTAACGGCAGAGAGAGTACCATTTGTTAAATAAATCATTCCAATATTAATTTACTTATAAATTATTTACCCTATACATAAGTCAAAAGGTTTGAAAAATAACCAAAAGAATATAAGTTTGTGGGAGGGGGGGGGGAGGGTAAAATAATCCTTGTTTAGTTAAGTTATGTCTCTGAAGTTTCTATCATAGATAAGGGAGGAACTTGTACCTTATTATTAGTGAGTTTAATTCTCTTTTTCTTTTCAAACGCAGTCCGCCCCTTTTGGCCGTCGCTTTTCTGTAGTTTATTAGAAGTGTGTGAACCATAGAAAACTACATTCTCTGAGTATCCAAGTATACCATAGCCTTGCAATTAACTAGGTTAGAGAAATTACCTAAATGAAACAATAACAAAAATCGTCGCGCACCAACTTGGAGATTTTATAGTGAGATACTCCCTCCATAGTGGCATAAAAAGACTTAGAAATCAGAATAAGAGGGAGAGGGATGGGTTTCTCGCTCATTCTCTCCTAGTTTATTCAAAGAACTTACTTTTTCACTCTTGATCACTCCATTCAAACGTTAATGCTTAGGTAATAATTGTTTTGTTTACTTCCATTACTTAAGTTTATAATAATTTTCACATGTTGGAATTTGGTTGAGTAGAATAGAGTTTG
Source organism: Solanum habrochaites (assembly GCA_027704765.1). Classification (NCBI taxonomy): domain Eukaryota; kingdom Viridiplantae; phylum Streptophyta; class Magnoliopsida; order Solanales; family Solanaceae; genus Solanum; species Solanum habrochaites. Next base: position 42,152,967 of record JAKWJA010002500.1, read on the forward strand.
GGTTTTGATCTTTTTGAATTTGGAAAATGTGGCTCTTATTTGCTGAACTTGTTAAATCCTTGATGAATCCCTTATATTTAAGATTCTCCCAGAACATTCTGAATATAAGAGTATTGGGCATATGGCAAAAAATAGGTCCAAAATAGGAGGAAACTTTAAGGTTTGTTCTTGGTTAAATACTTAGATTAGGGAAATATTTAGAAAAATCTATGGAATAACAATAGAAATAATAAACAAGAAAGAAGTCTTCCAACCCAAGCCCCCCTCCCACCCTATTCCACAGCCCTACCCCCCCTTTTGTGTTCTTTGAACTGATCCCGCCCACGCATGTCAACCCCTCCCTTGTTACAGCTCTCGACCACTCACCACCTCCCCACCACTCTTAGTTCCAACCCTCCCCCCTGCTGCCCCCTTCCCCATTCCCTAATCTGTCTCTTTCCACTTAGCACGATATTTAGGACACAATATGGAAGTTATTTGATTTGTAACATATTTTTTAGGTCAAGGGCAGCCATTGAAGCACACCTTTAAGTTCTAAAATGACCAAAGGCTACTATAGAGGGAGTTGTTGTATTCAGAGTATGCATTTGTATAGGAGGAGACCACCTGAAACAACCTCGTAGTTAGGCCAAGGGTGAGATTTTTTTTCTCTGAAATGCTTTTTCTATGAAAGTTTGAGAGTTCCAATACGCCTATTTATTTTTTGAAACCCTGGAATTCAATAGTAGACACACCAAGCAAGACTAACCATTTGTGAGGTTTGCAGACAAGGATATTAAGGATTATTACATAGGGACGAATCTTTATTTTTATAGGCTATTTGCTATGCAGGGTGTGGCAGAGAATGCAAGTGCTTTGCAAACTTGAGTAGAAGAGCTTCGTTGGGTCCCACTAGTTGAGATCCCCTATTGCACACTCAGGCTTGGTGAATAAGTCCTATACCCTCTTACCAATAATTTGGGATGACCCTAATCCCACCTTTTCCTTCCGAGAAAAGGATATCTCTCTGGGGGTGAAAACTGTGAATGAGATTCTATGTGCACCGGAGGTCTCTAATGGAGATTATGAGGCCATACTAAGGAGAATAGAAATGAAAATGTTGTGGAATACAATATTCAAAGAGGAGAATTAGATGAGGTACCCTACTGAAGCAGGCAACCTAATATAGTTGTTGAGGAGTAAGGTTGGGTCTGACTAGACAACCAAAAATCCGCGAGCTAGATAAAAAAATATCAAAAGGTATGTGGTTAGTAATTTGAATGTATTAGTATGAGATATAATGCTTGATATAAATGAATATTCGACATGTTGAATTTTGAAACATATTGATGCATTGACCAAGTAAATAATATGAAGTCTGATAAATGTTGTATCGAAATAACTGAATGTTTGGTCATGGGATGGTACTTATAGACTGAAAGTGGGATATACTAAAACCAACATACAATAATGTAAGATACCAAATGGAATTTGATGTATAATCCCCTTCTAAAGGGCCTAATATACATTGCAAAGATATAAAGGTTGATATGAGCTAATGGAATTACTAAGGAGACCGCCTCAACTGGGAGTCCCCTTCAAATCCTTGTTTCACATGTAGTTCTTTTACTTATGGATTTCTACTAAAGAATCCAACATGATTTTGACTGTTGACTTTGAGCTTTACCCTAACTCTGTAATTGACTGATACAGTAATAGTCTAATTATTCTGAAAAATATATTTATTTATAATGATAATTGAGTATCTCATGAATCATGACTTAAAAATTATAATTATTGATTATATGTTAAAGACACTTTATCTAAAACTATGTAAAATTATGAAATTTTGAAAGATTCATCTAAAATAACATAATTTTGAGTCATGAAAATACTTATTTATTTTGGATTCATGAACATATCAATTAAAGCATGGAACTAAAAGTAAAGAATACAATTAAAGACTAATCATAAAAAAAAGCTGAATTTTAGTAGAAACTCTTGAAATTATAAAAATCCTAGGTTTTGTAGAATCATAAAAATGGAAAGTGACAGTTTCATTGGGACTCAGTGGGCTAGAGTGTCACAACCCTCTAATTGAACTACGTTAAAATAGAGCCTATCATGTGTTTTATGTGTTAATAAGGTCTTAAAATGATGAATTATAACTTAGGGGTTAGTTTCAACATTTTAGAAGTCAAACGTCAAAGAACGACAAAGACTTTTGGAACATAGTCCTTGTGTGTGCTATGACCTTTGCATGTTTTATGTGGTGTTTGGTTTCTAAAATGATACGAGGGGGCTCTAACATCTAGATGTACATTTATAGGGTCAAAATGTCCGAGAATGATGATGTACCGCGGTTTCAAAGTACTTTCAATGCTTTTCCCTTAACTTTAGTGTGTGTCTAAGGCCTTTTTGTAGTAGTTTTAATGTATTTTTATTTTTGTTTGAAGGAAAATTATCCAGAATTAAAACGCGGAAGAACTATGCTGAAATTAAAGAAGTGATGACCTAAGGAGCCATCGACGGTCCGTAGACCCATCAACGGTCCGTAGGTGGCAACAGTCGTTTGAAAAAAATTCCGTTGAAAGAAGATCGGGGAATTCTGACCAAGTATGGGGATACGAAATCTATCGATGGACGTTCATTTCCACAACGAACCGTCCTGCCCATCCCTCATTGATAACAAAAAGTAGCCCTAGTACCCGTCTTGAAAGAATTCTAAGTGTGGAGAAACGGAAGCCATCGACGGACCGTCATGCACTCAATGGACCGTCATCCTGGTCCATCGATGGTAACAGTGAGTTGAAGAATAAAGCATCTTAAAAAGATTCTAAGTTTGGAACGACGGGAGGCCTTGACGGTCCGTCGGTTTCGTCGTCGATTTAGACGCATTTTTGGGAAGATTTTCCTTAAATATATTTCCTTTTTATGTTAGGAATTCTTTATTGTAAATACTTGTAAAAATCTCATTTTTGGGTTAGACTCTTTGGTATTTTTTTTTCAGTTTTATTATCCTAGTTGTTGAACTTGCAATTTTAAGAAATATTCTACTTTCCGAAATCGTTTGTTGCAAGACATTACTTTATTCAAGTACTTTTCTGGATTTTCTTAAATCCGATCAAAGTGTACATGAATGCTGTCTAAGAAATAGCATTGTGTTGATTGTAACCTGGGGAACTTAATCCATAACAAGGGTTATGAGAACCATGGGGTAAATAACAAGGTAAAAACTAACTGAATAACAATTCTAGAATAGTGTCTTGCATGTATTGATAATTCTTTTGTTTAGAAGTCTTTTTAAAGAGTTTCACGCAGTAGAACTCGCCTTGTTTCTACTTTCTTGAACAAGGAGGTAGATAATAAGAAAAGAATTATCAACTTAGATTTAGTAGACACTATCTAATGGGCTAGTGTCGATTGGTGCGAAGTAACAACTAAACCATTCATCGATTATGATGCTGAATATGACGTAAAGGTAAGGTTTAGTAAAGCATACACACGTAGCCATACCAAGGTGCGAAGTGAAATTCTGTAGTTTCCGGACGAAGGAATTAGGGATACATAAGTTACCACTACTTTGCATGCAAGATACTAGGAAAGGATTGTGATAACTAGAATTACCGCGTTATGAACCTGTGGGGAACAGTTTTTCCGTAGTTACTCTCATCACTTGATAAATATAAAATATTCATACTTTCTTCTTGTTTACTTAGAAATATTTAATTTCTTTTGTTATTTACCCCCCCCCCCCTTTATTATCTTATTTCGGAAAGGACTTGATTATATAAAAGTAATTATAGGTTAAAGTTAAGTCTAAATCATTTTCTTCGTAGGATCTACCCCAACCTCAAAGTTGGGTTCTTTACTTGATACGACCGCTTATACTTCTTTTTGAGAAGTAAATTTGAGCATATCAAATTTTGGCGCCACTGCCGGGTAAAGTGGCTTTTAGCATTACCTAAGTTTAGTCAATAATTTCCTAATTTTACTTTTTCTCTTCGTTCTTGTATCTTGCAGATCTAACATAAATGTATGACAAATACACGGAGTAGAGGAGAACCCATACTCTCAACCGACCTCCAACTTAACTATACACTGCGCAGAATGAACCAAAATCTGGGTAATCTTGAGGATTAGTGATACGCTCAAACTTACTTCTCAAATGAGAAGTAAAGCGGTCGCGTCAAGTAAATAACCCAACTAGTGAGGTTGGGATCGTTCCCACGAGGAAAATAGTCTAGACTTAACTTAACTTGTTATTACTATGTTCGGTTGATAACTTCCTTAGAAAGTAAAAAAAACATAAAAATGTAACAGGGGGGTTTGTATCTCCTAATAGTAAAAAGAATAAAAAACTAACGAAATTGAAAGAGACACTTAACACTTTTAGAGTTGGGTTTTTAATCAATTAATCAAAGTAACTAGGGTTTATGTGTTCCCCACAGGTTCATAACTTGATAATTCTAACTATAACAATTCTTTCCTAGTATCTTGCATGCAAAGTGATAAGTTATGTATTTCTAAATCCTTGGTCCGGCATCTAGAAAATTTCACTCCGCACCTTGGTCCGACTACGTGTGTTGCTTTCCTAACCCTTATCGTTACCCCATATTAAGCATCGTATTCGATATTTGACTAAGTTACTACCTCGTACCAATCAATACTAGCCTATTAGATAGTATACACTAAATCTATGTTAATAATTCTTTTCCTATTATCTACCTCCTTGGTCCGGCAAGTAGCATTAAGGAGAGTTCTAACGTTGATCATCCGTTAAAAAGACTTCTAACGAAAGAATTATTAATACATGCAAGACACTATTCTAGAATTGTTATTTTAGCTAGGTTTATCTCATTATTTGCCTATGGTTCCCACAACCCTAGTTATGGAGTTTAGTTACTCATCGCCATAAAAACAATTTTTAAATATATAAATAAGAATTCATGTACTTACTTCAATGAGAAAATAGTAAAGTCCAAAAGATGCTTGATTAATCACCAAAAAGTACTTGTAGAATATCCAAGGCTCAAACACTAATCAATAATTTCTAATAAATATGAGTTCTAATATTGTAGAGTCTAATTATCAGGTGTCTAACCTCAAAAACGGGTTTTTTCGAACTATTTATAAAAATAAAAAACCTAATTAAACAAGAATCTAATTACTGGAAATCTTGCCAAAACGCGGCTGGTCGACGGACACTGCGACGGACGCGTCAGTCATGACGGACCTCGTGGACTCCGTCCCCATACTTGTACATTTTCTTCTGCTGCTTTCTTCTTCCCCTCACGGTAAGTGTGACGGACCGTCATAGCCAAACGGTCCGTCGAGGTTCTCGTTTCAAAAACTTCAACTCTCGGAATTTGGGTACTGGGATCACTTCTCTGATCTCACGACGTACATGCAGGACGGACCGTCAGCCATGACGGACCGTCACAAGCCTCGTAATCCCACACTTGTCAGACTTCCCCATCTTCCTTCGCGCAGCTTCTCTCTCAAATCTCCGCAATTGGCTCTGGACAGATTTCCTGCAAAACAAAGAGAAACTTGTATAAAATTAGCATAAAAAGGCTTTTGGACACACTAAACTTGAGTAAAGTATTAATTATACCGTGAAGCCACGGTATCAACACCCTCAACTTAAATTCGTTTTTTTTCCTCAAGCGACGCACTATGACTCACTCACATCTTGTACAAATTATTCATGTTTTATCCTTTGCAATCATTTGCTATCAATCCGATTATTCATCATCTATGCATGCTATCACATTAGGCTATTTTGTGGGATCAGACATGACACAGACTCACCATCACACCCACCTATCCTCTTCAATTTCTCACCAGGTGCAACAATCCTGGTATTGCAACTAATGTCCTCACTTTAACAAAATCCTCATTTTTCACACATGATTTCAGTTTGATATAAGGATTACATTTCAACACTCGCTCTCAGAACAAGTCACATTCATTTATACTTATTGCCATAGCCTTGCCCTTATTTTCACTCATTAAGTTCGCTATACACCTTAGGATCACGATAGGACTTTCTTAGCTTGTACATAGGCTCGGGTCAGGTGGTACATTTTGATATTAGTGACTTTTTTTGCCCTCCTTGACATAAGCTAATCTCTCCTTCTTATCATCTTATCTCCCCATTTCTATTCTTTCCCTTTGCTTCAATTTCTCTTTCTTCCTTCTTTGTGTAAGTGATCTTTCTTTTTTTTTTCTTATACTTATGCTTTTTTTTTTCTCTTTCTTTTATTGAGTCACTTTCTTTTGTTTTCTCTCTCTTTTGTTTCTTTCACCCCACTTTCCAGAGCATTCTTCATAATCCACCCTCAACTATGTTTTGGCCATGAGTCAAGGTACACAATCCCAAGTTGGGTCAGGGCACAAAAGTTTTTAGTTACCACCCTCACTTAGCTTTAGGCATATGAGGTGCACATGTCCTAGAGAGGCCAGGGCCAACAGTTGTTCCAGAAAAATCAGTTGGGGTAAAAAATAAAGGTCTAATTAAGCTCATATTTGGATCAAGAAGGATTAATTTCATTTGGTTTCTGTTTATTGGGTTAGAATGGTCTTCTTGAAAAGGGCCTATGATCTTTCCGTAATTGTTTTACACTTCTTTTAGCAGACAACCAGGCAAGTTCTAGCTCAGTACACTAAGTGGCATTCAAATTTCCACTCTCACTTACATGATCCATCTACTACTACCAGATATTACACACCTAGTTTGAATAAGATTAGGGTAATGCTGTGTAATCTCTATTTCATGCTTAGAGCCACACAATGTCAGTTACTATGCCTAGTCATGCATTTTTCTTTAATCATGATATCATTTGCCGATCATGCTTATAGATTAAACACTATGTACAAAAATATAAACATGCCGTTAACAATAAAATAACATCTCTTGGGGAAAAGAACCAGGCAAGAAACCCCAAAAGAGGATGTGAGTTGGGCTACTCCAGACTTCACCTAACCACTCACTTTCCATTTACCCCACCCCCAACAAAAAAAACATGCATTGTCCCCTATGCATAAAAATATAATTAAGGGTAGGTGAAAGCAAACCGGGCGCATCAAGCGCCTTCGATCAACAAGCTGGTGGGTCCGTTTTCCCAGAACCCACATCCTCTGCAACCTAGGACACCTCATGGTGTCCCAGCATTGACATCCTCAGTGATGCCCTCAACAGCCACCGCCACCATCAGTAGGGCTCCTGCTGTCTCTACAGTACGGAGCTAGACGCCCCAGCCCATCCTGCATGCCTCTAGACCGGTGTGCCTCCGCCTCACAAGTGAGGCTCTCCTCGCAGCCTCCAACTCTCGTCGCGCTCCTTCTTCCTTGCTCGCGCTCATCCCCCGATCGACTCACCTTCGCCTCTTAGCACTCTCTCTCGGGGAAGATGGGGAATGTCTGGAGTAGGAAACAAAGCCGCCAATACAGTATCCTCAGCAGGCTCGACAGACTCCGGAACTCTCCTCTCTAAGATCGTACTGATGTCTTGCACGAAGACTGTCTACTGCAGCCTGAAGAGTTGACACATCTACCGGAGGGGCTGGTCGGGCTAACACCCTTCAACTCAAAGGCATCTATGCTCTGTTCACCTCAGCAATCTTCCGCTGCATCTGCCTCTCCATACGCGCTTCAGACTCAGCTATAGACTTCTGCATCCACGTCTGATATGATGCAGAAGAGTGGCCATTTGGTGCCTCCAAGTTTTGTGTATCGAGCAAGTGGGGCCGGTGTCGGTAGAGGGGCTGTGCTACTACCCGGGATTAGACCGACCGGGATAGTGTCTGTGGATGTCTGTGTGGCTGTACGGGCCTGGGCCACTGTAATCCGCAAGATCGTCTGCTAGTGGTGGCATCTCTGGACGTGGACCTCGTCGTGGGCCAACTCATTGGCCTCGTCTCTGATGAGACACATCAACGTACCCGGCGGTTCGCAACTGATCTATGTGCCAAATGTGGCACACCTGTCAGACCTTGCAAAGGGCAAAGATCATGCACGGAAAGGGGTAGGTGGTGGTGACTTGAAGGCCCTATCGTGCATTGACTGCCTGGAGAAGGCCATGCTGGTCCACCTCGAGCCGGCTATCATTGCTTGCCCATCATCACTGCTCGACCTCCCAGGTAACTATGTTATCAGACACTGTGGGGGAAAGGCAGTGACGCACGAGCAGCCACAAGAACTTGGCGACGAACGTGAGGTTGGCCTTTTTGATGGCCCCCTTCGGCTCGGTGACCCATCACACCCTCTCCGTCGACTGATGGTGCAGGGCCATCCACCTCTTGGTGGTCGCCCTCAGTGCGGACTCTCGTATACTGTCCATCCTATCTATCTCCACGATAGTCAAACTCGGCATGTGATGGGGGTCCGAGTAGGCATCTACAACGTCGCCGTATAGGAACCGGCGAATGGCTGGTATGGAAATGTTCGACCTGCACGCCCTGGACTCGAACCTGCTCCATGGGGCCTGTTTAGCGGGAGCAGCCCGCCTGTCGATCTAGGATCGGAGAGTCGCTACATGGACGCGTAGAACTCTCGGACCATCTCCCTCACTGTAGCGTCCCAATGGACGTGCCGTCCACATAGCAAGCGATGCCTGGTGAAGAGTTTNAAACTTGGTCAGACTCCCCATCTCCTTCAGCACGTCTCTATACTGCCACCTACGGCACGTCACCAGCACGACGGACCGTCATCAGCTCCGTAGGTGGTCTTTTCTGCATTTATTCTCTCAAAATCTCCGCATTTGGGTTTGGACAGATTTCCTGCAAAACAAAGAGAAACTTATATAAAAATTAGCACAAAAAGGCTTTTGGACGCACTAAACTAAAGGAAAAAGTATTAATTATACTGTGAAACCACGGTATATCAATCGCGTTCTTGAAAAAGAACTTATTTTCTAGATTTTGCACCCCAAGGGCTATTATCAATGATGGGGATCCCATTTTTGCAACAAGATGTTTAAGGGATTATTGAAAATATATATGGTTCTCCATGATGTGGAAACTCCTTACCATTCTCAAAGTAGTGCGCTAGTTGAGGTGTCAAACAGGGAGATTAAGTAGATTTTGGCGTAAACGGTGAATGCTAGTAGAACGGATTGGTCAAGATGGATTGATGATGCTCTTTGAGCCTACCGGACAGCATACAAGACTCCCATAGGTATGTCCACATACCAACTTGTATCTTACCGGTTGAATAAGAGCATAAGGCCATGTAGTCAATGAAGAAGTTGAAAATGGATTGGAATAAGGCTACAGAAGAGAGGTTAAAAAGGTTGAATGAGCTTGATGAATTTTTCCTGAGGCATATGAAAGTTCATCACTATACAAAGAAAAGATGATGAAGTACCATTACCAAAATATTGAGAAGCGTGATTTTTTGGTAGGGGATTTGGTGCTTTTGTTCAATTCTAGGTTGTGCTTGTTTTCGGGAAAACTCAAGTCCAAATGGACTGGTCCCTATTTGATCACCCAACTATTCCCTCATGGTGCGGTTGAGTTGGAAAACAAGGATGGTGTAAGGTTCAAGGTGAATGGGCAGCAAATAAAAATCTATCTAGGGCATGCTGAAACGACTAATAAGGTGATCGAGGCATACCATCTTGATGAAGTCTCAGTAATCAAGAGTCCTCCATCGTGCTCTGACTTTAAATCAAGAGCTGATTGGGAGGCAACCCAATATGTATCCGTTATCCAACAATAGGTTTTTCATGATTTTCTAGGCATAATTGCATAATTTTAGCTTTTATTACTTATGTCACGTCTGAGTGTTCTTTTATTTTTCTTTAGAAGTGTTGGCTAGAGCATAGAGTATGGTCCGTTTCCGGAAAAAATATCAAGAAAATCCAAAAAGATTAGCTTAAGGGGTGTTAAATGTAAAGGGACCAAATCACCTGAAATCTACCAAAAATTGGTCTGGTGCACCCATCGACGGATCAATCGACAGACCATCGTCCCTTCGATGGACTATCAATAGGATCCAACATGCTCAGTTACCCACCTCTTTACGTACCCCCCATAATTGTTTCCCTCCCTATCCGCGAGGAGAGCCTAGCTGATTGATGAGGAGGTCCGCCAGTTGAGGGTTATAGCAGTGGCTACTGGGCGTCTAGCTCCAGAATTGTTTAGTCTGAGAGGAGCACTACTGATGTTGCTGTTATTGCTGAGGACACAACTGATGGTGTCCCTACTATAGAGGGAGCTGGTTTTGAGAACTCGGACCCGTCAGCATGTTTATCGTTGGCGCTTTGTTCCTCGGATTTGCTTTACCTACTACCCTATTTTATATACTTTTATGCATAGGGGACAATTGCATGTCTTTTTGTTTGGGGTGGGGTAAATTGAAATTGAGTGCTAGGGTGAAGTCTGAGTAGCCCAACTCACAATCCTCTCTTTGGGTTTTCTTGCCTGTGTTCTTTTTCTCCAAGAGATGGTTATTTTATTGTTAAATCGGCATGTTTGTATGTTTTGTACATAATGTAGAAATGGAATCTAAAGCATGATCGCTAAACAAAATGATATCCTGAGTTAAAGAAAATTTTGCATGATTAGGCATAAGAACAGATGAATGCGTGGCTCTAAGCATGTCATAGAGATTCACCACGGCATTACCATTAATCTAAAACTCGAAATAGGTGTGTGATATTCTGGTAGAGTAATGAGATATCAAGTAAGTGTGATGAAATTTGAATATTCCACCATTGGTACTGAGTCAGAACTTGCCTGGTTAGTACTGCTAAAAGTAAGTTGTGATAAACAATTACGAAAGTATCATAGGCCCTTGTTCAAGATAGACAATCTTTAGCCTAGATAACAGAAAAACTAATGAAATTAATGCCTTCTCGATCCAAATGATTTGAGCTTAAAATAGACCTTTAATTTTTCCACCCCAACTGATATATATTCCGGAACAAAATGCGTTGGCCTTTTCCCTCTAGTACTGGTGCACCTCAACTTAGCATAAAGCTAAGATGAGGGTGGGATAATGCAGAAATAACCTTTTTTGTTGGCCCTGACCAAACCTTTGGGAATTGTGTACCTTGACTCATAGTGGCAAAACTATAGTTTGAGGGGTGGCTAGTTGAAGAAGTGCTCCGGCTGTGGGGTGAAATAATAAATAAAGAGAAATAAAAAGAAGACTGACTAAAAAAAAAAGTTGAAAAGAAATCATAAGTTAAAAATGCAAAAAAAACACTTCACGAAGAGAAATAAATGAATAATTAGGCGAAAGAATATAAAAAAATTAAGAATAGGGCGTAATAAAACGATGAAAAGTAGGACGCTTTAGCCGTTATGTCAAGGAGGGAAAATAATTTCACTAAAATCATCCAAATGTACCCCATCCTGACCCTGAGCCTAAGTTACAAGCTAAGAAAGTTCCTATGTGATCTTTTGATTCTATTATAGTGAACTTAAGGAATGAAAATAGAGGGCAAGCCTATGGCAATAAGTATAAATGAGGTGTGAAGTTGTTCTGAGAGCGAGTGTTCAAATATAAATAATCCTTATAGTCAAACTGAAATCATTGTGTGAAAAGTGAGGATGTTGTTTTGAAGTGAGGACACTAGTTGCAATACCGGAAAATTGTTACCTTGGTAAGAGTTAAAAGAGGATAGGTGTCGGTGTGTGGTGAGTGTGTTTCATGGTCTGATCTACATGAGCGAGCCGAATTGTGATAGCATGAATAAACATAATGAAAATAATCAGGATCGATAGCCATATGATTGCGAAATCTAAAATAAGGAAACTCTTGTACAAAGGTTTTGTGGTGAGTCATAGTGCGTCCCTTGAGGATAAACAACGAATTTAAGTTGAGCGAGTCGATGTACCATGGTTTCAAGATACTTTCAATGGTTTTTCCTTAAGTTTAGTTTGTGTCTAAGTCCTTTTTTTTAGTAGTTTTAATGTATTTTTTGATTTGTTTGCAGGAAAACTGTCCATAATGAAAATGCAGAAGAAACGTGCTGTAATTGCAGAAGTGATGACCTACGAAGTCATCGATGGTCCGTCGACCACTCGATGGTCCATAGGTTGCAACCGTATTCTTAAGAACATGTTGCTAAAGGAATGTTGGGAATTCTAACTAAGTGTGCGGCTATGGAAGCTATCGACGGACCGTCATCTATACGACGGACCGTCCTTCACATTTGTCATTGCGAACAGAAAGTAGCCCCACTTCCCATCTTGAAAAGATTCTAATTGTGGAGTAACGGAAGCCATTGATGGACAGTTGTGCACTCAAATAACCGTCATACTAGTTCATCAGTTGTAAAAGTGAGTTGGAGAAAAAAGCAGTTGAAAAAGATTCTAAGTGTGGAATGATGGGTGGCCTCGATGGTCCGTCGTGGCCTTGACGGTCTGTCGGTCATGTCGTCGATTCAGATGCATTTTTTGGCAGATTTTCCTTAAATAAATTTCCTTTTTATTTCAGGACTTCTTTATTATAAATACTTGTAAAAACCTCATTTTGGGGGTTAGACTCTGTGGTATTTTTCAGTTTTATTATCCTAGTTGTTGAACTTGAGATTCTGGGAAATATTCTACTTTCCGGAGTCGTTTGTTGCAAGACATTGATTTATTCAAGTAATTTTCTGGATTTTATTCAATCTCATCAATGTAAGTATATGAATTCTTGTCTAATAAATATGAATTGAGTGATTGTTAACATGGGTAACTAAATACATAACTAGGTTTGTTGGAAAGATGGGTAAATAACAAGGTAAAAACTAACTAAAATAACACTTCTAGAATAGTGTCTTGCATGTATTGAAAAGCATTTCACTTAGAAGTCTTTTTAAAGAGTTGCACGGGTTAGAACTCACCTTATTGCTACTTTCCGGACCAAGGAGGTAGATAATAACAAAAGAATTATCAATGTAGATTTAGTATACACTATGTAATGGTCTAGTGTCGATTTGTTGGAAGTAACAACTAAGCCATATATTGATTATGATGCTTAATATGAGTTAAAGATAACGTTTAGTAATGCATACACATGTAGACGGACAAAGGTGCGGAGTGAAATTCTCTAGTTTTCGGATCAAGGAATAAGGGATACATAACTTACCACTTTGCATGGAAGATACTAGGATAGGATTGTTATAGCTAGAATTACCGTGTTATGAACCTATGGGGAATACTTATGCCCTAGTTACTCTCATCATTTGATAAGTATCAAATATTCATAGTTTCTACTTGTTTACTGAGAAATATTTAATTTCTTTAGTTATTTAAAACCCCCATTTTTTATTACCTTTTTTCGGAAAGGTCTTGATTAAATATAAGTTATTGTAGGTTAAAGTTAAGTCTAAATCATTTTCCTTGTGGAATCGACCCCAACCTCGGAGTCGGGTTCTTTACTTTATATGACCTCTATACTTCTTTTCGAGAAGCAAATTTGAGCGTATCACACGACTACACGAGGAACATCCTAAAGGTCCTTGAGGAGGATCCAAACCTTGGAAAGAAGCTGCCAAAAAGTGTTTAAACTATGCCTCACGAATAATGCCCCTTAGATAGAATGACGCCCTGTCAATTGAGGGTGTGACTCCACACTTAGTTGTATAAGATTATACCCCAAAATTGGGTCTCTAACAGAAGTGATACCCAGCAGGACAACCCATCAATCAAAGGACACCCAACAGTTTGGTGGCCATCGTTTGGCCTGCAATTTTCCTACATGTCTCGGCCAAGGTGAGGGTGATTTGGGAAATTCACCCCACGCCCTAATTAAGTACGAGATGGTTATTTTAGGTGTTTTTAGGTATTTTAAGTTATTTTATATACCTAATACCTAATTAGGCCTCACTTTTCCAAATCAAAACCCCACGATCAAATAAGTTCTCTGTAGGCTCGATTGAAGCTAGAACTTAAGGTGAAGATAGGATTGAAGTGCTCCACGTATTTTTCCATATATTTCATTGGATTTGTTCAATTAAGGTATGGTGATTTCATCCTTGATTCTTCTCTTATTCAAGGAGCCATTTCCAAAGGCTTTTCGAAGATCTTCAAAAACATTGAAGTTATATTCTTAATTCTAAGCATGAGTTCTTGCACGAAAATGTGTAGATGGATGCTCTATGAATTTATCAATGTTAATTAATGGTTTTAGGATCAAAAACTACATAAAATATGGATTCCTTGAATTACTAATTTTATATCTAAAATGGGTGAATTGTTCATGGCTTAATTGTATTGAATTCATGTGTAGATTGTATGGGATACTGAATTATTTATTGGTCAATTTTAGAATTGTTTGTATCATGCCTTATAATGTTTTTATCTATATTGAGTATTAATGGGTCATTGATATGGATGACTTGTTGGCTTAGTCTAGAGTATATTTGTTATTGTAAAGATCTCTTGTTATATGATTTGTTGGAAAGGGTAAGGAATTGTGATTATGTCTATTGGAAGTTGGTTAGTTAACCTAATTCCTTTGGGTTCTATAGAATTGATATTGAATTGTTATTGATTGCTTTGGTCCACTTATTGTGGCGGTGTTCAATTTTTATAATCGTTATGAACATGGCCTTGTCGGTATAATTATGTGAATCATGGTATGATCATAATATAGTATATGTGAAGGCATAAAGTGAAGGTGCTCATGAATTGTCTATATGATCTTATATGGGTACTATAATGGTATGTTTCGATGTACTTCCTTTCTAGTTGTTGATATATGATGATTAAGGACTAGGAAGAGCCTTTATAGAATAATGTTTTGTCTTGATTGGTAGATTTAGGTCCCTTTTCTTATACATTAAATTAATGTGAATTTGATATCTTGACTTGGTAGGCTTAGGCACCTTTTTCATATATCTGTATGTATGAACTAAAGAATTGAATTCTAGGATCGATAGATCTATATTAGGTGCCCTTCTACGAAACACTTATATGGAACCTTGAATATGAGTAGATAGTTAAGAATGAGCTATCATTGGAAATAGTATTATGAGTTGGTCGAACTTAGTAATGGTACCTTCTATAATAAACCTAGGTAATGATTTACTCTATGAGAAACAAGGCAAAACACCGAGAGGATATGCTTATGATAGTAGTTCTACTTGAGAATGAGACTAGAGTACAAAGAAGCCCTTGATATCCCTTAACCATGTGGCAAAATGCGATGTTTCCTAGTTCTACCTTTGGCAAGTAAAAAACCTTCCACAGTGTGGGGTTCTTATGACACTGGATTTCATACAAAACTAATATAATCTATGCGCTTAATGCCTATACTTATCATATGGGATGTACATTTTAGTTATTGGATAGGTTTTACAACGTGTGGGTGGTGGAATGGGACGCTATCTATGAATTACACGAATAGGCCTTGAAAATGCTAAGATGACTTCCCTAGGTCTTCCAAGACCATTATGTGAAGTCCTCTAATTGTTTACTTGTCTCTTAAATTGTTCCAGTGAATAACATTCACTTAATGAAGAATAATGAATAGAAAGGTTCTTATCTTAGGTAGCTTTGAGGATTACTAAGGTGGGCTAGAAGAGGTGTATGGGCAGGTCTCTTCATGTCTTACTTAGGTGAGGCTTAGATTAACCTAAGGCGGGGAGTCTAAATGATGAGAAGGAATATTATTACTTTGGGTAGTCTTCAGGATTATCTAGCTGTGTGTGAAGAAGTTTTATGGGTGGACGCTTCATATCTTACTTAGGAGGGTCTAAGAACAACCTTTGGTAGGGAATCTAAATTTTTATATGAATTCAAAGTGATTATGGTCTTATCTTGTGGATTATTGGCATATGTCCTATATGTGAATATTGACTTGAAGATGGTTCTTATACTTGTTTTATGAGGTTTTCTATCAAAAGAGCTTGAAAAATATATCTTAAAGAAAATGTTTGGTTTTGCATGGTTTTGTTGCATACATACCATACTTAGTGCATTCAATGTGCTAATTCCACATGTTTGTCTATTTCTACAAGTGTAGGGGGCAAGTGAGGATTCTCTTAGAATTTGACGCTTGGGAAATAACATTCTCTCATGATGCTTGGTATGTCCTCATATATTCGAGTACATTGATTATATTTTAGTTTCCTTTTCTAAAAGACTTTGTAATAGACAATAGTTTCTTTTAAAATAATGTGAGGGTTGTGACCCAATGATCTTATATGTAGCTAAGTTGGCTTACGATTAGACATATTTCATTCTTATATTCTATAAACAGTTTGACTATTGTGATGAAAAGTTATAATTCCACACTACTTTTCATATATTTGTCATGAAATATGTCTAAGGGATTGTATTAAACCTATGAGAGTTTGAATAAGTCGTGTAACTTCTAGGGTATACCCTTGGGTCATTAAAAACAAGATACTAATTGATCAGATCCCACATACCTAGAATGAAAGATCTGGATTGAATTTCTTCAATGGAGAATTAGAGTATGGAATCCTAGTTCTTTCATGAGAGAAAACTTTGAGACAATTTTATTCGGGGAGTTGTCCGTGAGAGGGGAGGATTTAGGTCACAAATTTTCCCTTGATCAAACTTAGAACATGTTAAAAGGAGAAACTATAGGGGATTAAATAAGAGTGAAAGACCAAAATGAGTTTTTCTAAATAACATTCACGGTAGGTTCTGTGATTTTCACGACCCGAGCCTATACCCTGGGCAGAACTGGCACTCGATGACCATTAGTGGCCTCAAGAGGACCCTTGGTCTGGCTTAGATAAGTCAGTAAAAGACAACAATAACATTTATAATGATAAAAGAACTTATCTAAACTGAATAATAAAATAACTAATAATGTCTAAAAGATTTAAACATTCAACTTGGACAAATTGGCAACCCAAGACTTTAACATAAGAATGAAAATGTAAATACTACTTATCTATTCATGAAGCCTCTAAACTTACTGCGATAGATATTGGGAAAAACCCCACAACATGCTACAGTACTAACTAGAAGTCAATAAAAGATATCCTCCAGAGCGCAAGGAGGCTCACCAATTGACTATGGAGTGCTTAAGTAGATAAACGGTGCATTTGCTGTCGATCCTCCATTACCACAATGCCTCACAATAAAAAAAAAAAAAAAAAAAAAATGATGCAAGTTGGTACACGACCTGTTTTAAGTCGCTTTGATCAGCAGATTTTATTTCTGGAAAATTTTGGCTGAGGGGTCGACGGACCCCACAGAACCGCTCGTGAGCGCACGACGGACCGTTGTGGGGGGTCCTCGTTCCAAAACACTTATAATTTAGAAATTTGGTTACTGAAGCGACTCTCTGAACGTCACGCGGAATGGCAGAACGGAACCGTCGTGGGCACGACGTACCGTCACAGGCCAATTCAGTAACTTCAGTCCTCTACTCTGTGACGGAGCAGCCGGACGGACCGTCGCAGGCACGACTGCCGTCCCCCACCGGCACGACGGCCCGTCAGAGGCTGCTAATCCAGTTTGGTCCGTGATTTCTGTTAAAGTAATTTTAGGGGCGTTTTTTGGACTATTTCCTGCTTTGATTATAAAGTATTGGGTTTAATTCTAATAAGTCTAATTCTTGGGGGTTAAAAGAGGTAACCTTAAGTTAATTAGTGGGTTATTTTGTTCATCTTTTTAACTTAATTATATGCTAATTAAGGGTAAAGAAAAAGGTTTTGAATAGAAAACAGAAAGAACAGAGAGAGAAGAGAGATAACGTCGAGAAAGCGAGAAGAACAAGAGGAAATCAAATACCTGAGGAATTTGCTTGCTTGATCACTAATCTTCGGTGGAGGTGTAGTTACAATTGTGTTTTTTTTTTTTTTTTGTATGCTATTTCATAGCAAACTCTCAATACAAATGATATGTTATTGGTAGTATTGTAACCCGTTCATAATACTTAATTGTGTTTATGCATGATGAGTTTATATATATAATTTCGATAAACTCCATGATGGTTTATATATATATAATTGGGAGGAAACGAGCAGAGGAAGCGATGGAAGTTAATCTTGAAACCTCTGTTAATGATGAGAGCCTAGTATAAATGAAGCTTGATAACTCAAAGAATGAGGTAGAGGATCGGGTGTCACGTCCGACACCATGGTAGTAATAGAGGAGCGGGTGTCCGCGTTCGTTCCGGCACCATGATAGGAAAGAATAATCGGGGTGTCACGTTTCCGACACCAGGAGAGAATGAGGACGGAGTAGCACGTTTCGGCACAGGATGAATAGGGATCGGGTGTCAACGTTTCGACACTAGGATGAATGAGGATCGGAGTGTCATGTTCCGGCACCTAGGAATAAACATATGTATCGGGTGTCACGTTCGGGAAGGAACCCAGGGGGATGTATGATGAGGACGTAGTGTCACGTTACGGACACCAAGATAGAACGATAATGAACTCTTGAAAGAGTGTGTAATATACCAATCTAATGAATCCGTAATTCCCAAAATGAGTATGGCATTGAGGCTTGAGTCCTCATGGGTAACTGGCGGTGTTTACTGATTAAGAACTTGTTGTTGTCTTTGCTACTGTTGAGCATTAAGTTGAAATTTAATGATTTAGATCTAATATATATTGTTTTCTATTTTGAGTTGGTGGGGCCGATTATACCCTCGCAGTACTTGTGTTTTGTAACTGACCCCTACTTGGTATGTTTCTTTCTTTTCCTTTCTTTGTTATTTGTGGAAGTTGCACCGCAAACGTACCCATCGTCTTCAACTCACCCACAACTCTAGCCAGTCTTCCCTCACGTCGATCTCAGGTGACTATCTTCTACTTGGACGGATCAATCTTCTTCATTCTTGATGCCTGCAAGTTCCGGCAGTGGACTAGCTTTTTTATTTATTTTAGCTTCCTTAGATACTCTTAGATAAGTAATTTGAGATAAATTTTTCTGTGGTGATGACTTCCAGGTTTTGGGTAATAAATGTATTGAGTTTTTTATAAGTTATTTTAATCGATTTTCATTTATGAGTTTTAAGTCTTCCGCATTATAGTTTGGTTATTTATGGTTTGAAACAATTGGGAATTAGAGGGTTGGTTCGCTCACATAGTAGGATAAGTTTGGGTACCAGTCGCGGGCCGGTTATTGGGTCGTACAACTGGTATCATGTCATAGATTCTTGGGCTCCAAACAAAATCACACAAAGAGGTCCTATTAGAGCTTAAAAGAATGGTAGGGGGACACCTTTACTTTCCTTGATAGGCTAAAGACGTTAGAAACTCCATTCTTTCCTTTTCCTTTCCTTTCGTGCTATTACTTGTATCCAATTGGGTATCTAGGTGATACAAATTGGTATCTGACCATCTTCACTCTATTTTGCAGAGGTTAGAAACTATAGCAACGACTGTGGCGCCAACACCATCCACAGCACTGCGGGTACAGGGTGCGTCTGAGCCGCCACTGGGGCTTTAGCTCGAGGAGGGAAGCATTGACAGAGGCCGTGGAAGAGTCGTGGAGGAACGTCCTCAGAGGAAGAGGATGAGCACCTACCCAATCTAGCACTAGGCGGTGACTCCTCCACCGCCTGAGAAGTATGAGAAGAGGTGAGAAGGGGAAAACTCAAACAAGTGCAGAATGAGGAATTGCCACCCCAACCTACCCCAGAGATGGATAAATCAGGTTCTTTGCTTATCTTAGTGGGTTATCTGATCAAGGTCAAACCCTCCGTGTTTTTCTGCACCAGCACCTCGGTTCCGGAGGTACAAACATGCAACTACTATGCTCCCCGCATGGATGCCTCATGGAAATAGGGCACTGTTTCCTCGTCCGACCACAGGGCCTATATACAATGATCAGCAATGAACTTTTCAGTAAGTTCCTGAAATTGAAACCTCCAGTCTTCAAGGGTGCTGAATCTGAGGATGCCTATGATTTTTCATTGTTCTGGTTACTGTCATGACTACTACACAAAATGGGTATAGTAAAACGTTTGGTGTTGAGTTTGTGACTTATCAGTTCAAGGAACACCAAATGTTGGTGGCGGTCACATGTTGAGTGTCAACCTACAGAGGCACCACGCTATGACTTGGGCATCATTCTCTAGCGTTTTTTATGGAGAAGTATTCCCCCGACTTTAAGGGATGAAAAGAGATGAATTCTTGAGCCTAGATCAAGGTAGGATGTCCGGTTACTTCATATGAGGCTAAGTTTTCGCGCATTATCGCCGGTATTCCACCCAACCTATGTTTCAGTCCACAGCGCGGGTTTCGCCGTTTTGGGAATGGGTGAGGTCAGAATGTGGATTTCAGCTTACTTAGCGCTACGGCAAAATCTTTTCAAGAAGTGGTAGACTTCGTATAGAGGTTGAGGGGGAAGCCAGATGACTTCACCATGCATTGACATCAAAAAGGTTTTTCGAAAGTGTGTGAGTTTTAATGGTTCTTAACTCTAGAGACAGGGTTCAGGAGTTACTCTACGCGTCCCCGACCCATTCAGTCTTTCACTACAGACTGTAGTTGGGGGTCCCCCTAGACCATCAACACTTCTCGAGAGATCTAAAAGGCTTGAAATCCAGAAGGTTATGGATTGGGGAGACATGGCAAATCAAGAGGTATTGTCCAAACAGAGGCATACATACCTCAAATGTTTAGAGGTAAGTGGTCATGGAGAGGCAGTTATTCTGGAAACGCAGTGATCGATGTAATGGTGGTCACCAAAATGGCTGGGGTAAAACGGGCACACTGGAGCAACTACAGTACAACATGGTAGGGGCATGCGGGCCACAGGTATAGGGCCCAGTGTTATTCTTCCCTGGCGGTCTGAAGCAGAACATCGGATGTTGTTACACAGGTAATATTTTTGGTTTGTGATTGCATGGCTCCGTTATTTTTAATCCTGGATCCACATTTTCCATATGTATCTTCTTCAATTTGCTACTGGTCTTTAATTTTAACACGTGAATTCCTTGACATGCTATTCGTGTTTTCTACTCCGGGGGTGAGTCTGTGATAGTCTAAAAGGTATATAGGTCTTGTCTGGTGACTTTTGGTGTGGAGCAATACCATGTAGACTTGGTCATCTTAGAATGGTTATTTCGATTTGATTTTGGGTATGACTTGGCTTTCTCTAATTTGCTATCTTAGCACTGTAAAATGCCAAAACTGTGACGTTACCATGCCTGGGACAGATCCTTAGTCCTTGGAGGGGTGACTACCTTCAATCCTTCGTATATCGTCTCCTTTCTTCTCGTACTAAGAGAAGGTTGTAGGGTTTTTAGCTTTCTTGGCACACCTCCGGATGATACTACCCAAAGTACCTTCGATTGAGTCGGTTCGGGTAGTGTCGTGAGTTTCTGATGGTTTTCCCTGCTGACCTTCCTGGTATGCCACGGACAGGGATATTTGACTTTGCATTGATTTGGGCCCGGGTACTCGTCTCCATTTTCCCCCCCATACCCCCTTATAGAAATGGCTCCAGCAGAGTAAGGGAGTTAAAAGCCCAACTTCAAGAGTTGTTAAGTAAAAAGTTCATTGACCAGTGCATCCCCCCCTTGGGGTGCTCCTGTTGTTGTTTGTGAAGAAGAAGATGGGAGTCTCGATGTGCATAGACTAATCCGTCAACTAATAAAGTAACTGTTCATACGTATCCTCTTCCCTCGCATTGATGCTTGTTCGATCATTACAAGGTGCTTGTGTCTTCTCTAAGATAACTTGAGGTCGGGTTATCACCGAATATGAAAATACGGCAGCAGAATGTGCCAAAGACTGCTTTTCGAACCAGTAAATGGGCATTATGAATCGTGGTATATGTCCTTTGGACTACCGAATGCCCCTGGCGGCTTCTTGAGCTTGATGTAACGGGATTTTTAAGCAATATCTCTAGTTTCTTTGTGATCGATTCATTGATGAGATAAACAAAAAAACTGAGATATCCAAAAGTAAGAAGAAGATGGTACATTTGAAGAATGTGTTGGAAATGTGGAGGGAGAAAGCTTTTATAGCCCAAATTCCTCCACGTGTGAGTTTTGGCTAGATTCAGTGTCCTTTCTGGGCACCGTGTTTCTAAGGATGGGTGATGTGGATCCGCTCTGGTCCAAGTCTTGAAGATTGGATAATACCTACTAATGTGTCAGAAATAAGAAGCTTTGTTGTGGTTTATCCATTACTACCGTCGATTTGCAGGATTCTCTTCTAGTTGCTTCCCAATTTACGAACTGACTAAGCAGACTGTTCCATTGTATGGTCCGGATGAATGTGAGGAAAGCTTCAGAAACTCAAACCTTGCTGACTACCGCACCTATCCTACCTTGCCATAGAGGTAAGAACTTCATTGTTTTAGTGTGATGCAATCCTATCTGGTTTGGGTGCAGTGTTAATGCAAGAGAGAATGTGATTGGCTATGCTTCGAGGCAATTAAAGGTGCATGAACGTAATTATCCGACCCACGATGAGAGTTGCTGTGGTGGTGTTTTCATTAAAGCAATGTAGACACTATCTATATAAGGGGTTAAGTGTGAAGTCTATACGGATCAATCGTAGTTTACAGTATGACTTTACTCAAAAGATTGAATTTGAGACAGAGGAGATTGGATGGAACTACTGAAGGATTATGATGTTACCATCCGTATCACCCAGGAAAGGCTAATGTCGTGGCAGACGCCTTAAAGTAGAAAAGAAGGAGTCATGGGTAGTTTTGCCCACTTACAAGTTTCTAGACGCCCATGGGCTAGAGAGGTTCAACTCTGGCGAATGACTTTATGATGTTAAAAGTACATGAGAAGGGAGGATTTTTGGCCAGTATTGAGGCAAGATTCTTTTTTCCTTGACAAAATCAGGGGAATAGTTTGATGATAAGAACTAAGAAGGCCGAATTCTGGATATGGTTTTTAGGAGAGGCTAAAGAAGCGATAATGGCTGAGAATGTGTTTTTAGAATTAAGGTAAGGGTATGTGTACCCTTGTTGATGATTTTGATCCAAACTATTCTTACAGAGGCTCATAGTTCAGGACCATTTCTCTACTCTGGTGCAACCAAATGTACCGTGACCTAAGCAACATTTTGTGGAGTAGATGAAAGCGCGACATTGTTTGAGTTTGTTGCCAAATGTCCAATTGTCAGCAAGTAAAAAGTTGAACACCAGAGGCCCGGAGGACCACTTCAGTAATGCCAGTCTTGAAGGAAGTGGGAGAGACTTGCAATGGAACTTCGTGGTCGTCTTCCAACGACATTAAGCAAGTTTGACTCTTATTTGGGTATTGTGTACAATTAACTAAGGTGGTTCTCATTTCATTTCCGGTGTAAGGTGACTACAATCCAGAGAAGTTAGCCGACCTCTACAAGATCTCATAAAATTGTTCGGGCTTGCCATGGAGTTCCACTTTACCTCATATCAGATAGAGGTCTCAGTTTACTTCTAGTTTTGGAGACATTGCAATGCGGAATAGGTACTACGTTGGACCTTGTAACTGCATTTCACCCTCAAACCGATGGACGTCTGAGCGAAACCGATTCAATAATTGTAGATATGCTCGAGCATGTGTATAGAATTCGGTGGTCATTGGGATAACTTCTTACCCTTAGCGAGTTTTCATATCATAATAGCTATCACTCAAGCATTGATATGTCTCCTTTCGAAGCAAATTGTATGGAGGATAATGTAGGTCTCCCATTGGCTGGTTTGATGCTTCGAGTTTCGACCTTGGGTACTTACCTTTTGAGGGATTCGCTAGAAAAGGTGAAATCTATTCAAGAAAAAGCTTTTAGCGCTCAAAGAAGTGCAAAAGGAAGTATGGCAGATCGAAAGGTTAGGTATTGGAGTTCATGAGGGTGAGCAAGTCTTGCTGAAGTTTACCCCATGAAGGGTGTGATGCGATTTGGTAAAAGAGGTAAGCTAGATTCCGAGGTAAATATTGGTTCCATTTGGGAAGCTCTAACAGTCGGGGGGTGCTTATAATTAGCCATTGCCTCCAGGGGCTGTCCGGAGTGCAACCCGGTATTTCACGTGTCCACGTTTGAAAAGGTACCCTTGTGATGGAAACTACAACATCATTCTTGTTGGGAAATCAGTTCTTCTTGATGAGAACTTGTCCTTAACTGAGGAGGAGCCTGTTGCACATTTTAGATAGAGAATTCCCAAGTTGAGATCGAGGAGATTGGCATCCTTAAGTGCAATGGAGGAATCGACCAGTTAAAGAACCACTGGGAGAAGGAGGCCTGATATGCAAGAAGAGATACCAACACCTGTTTACAGATTCAAGTACTTCTTTTCCTCTTGTTTTTCTTTCTCGTGTCGTTGAGGACGAACGATGGGTAAATGGTATCTAATTGTAACGACCTGTTTAGTCATTTTTTGAGCAGCAGATTTTATTTCTGGAAAAACTGGCGTGAGTCGACGGACCCCACTACGAACCGTCGGGGTCACGGACGGACCGTCGTGTGGGATCTCGTTCCAAACACTTAGAATTTAGAAATTTTGGGTACGAGAGCGACTCTCTGAACGTCACGACGGAATTGGCAGACGGAACGTCGTGGGCACGACGGACCGTCACACACACCCAACAGGCCATTCAGTAACTTCAGTCTCTGAACTCTGGACGGAGCAGAGGACGGACCTGCAGGCACGACAGCCCGTCACAGGCTGCGGTAATCCCAGGTTGGGTCCCGGATTTCTGTTAAGTAATTTAAGGGGCATTTTGGACTATTTCCTGCTGTAATATAAAGTAGTGGGTTAATGTTAAATAAGTCTAATTACTTGGGGGTTAAAGAGGTAATCCTTAAGTTACTTAGAATTCGTGGGTTTATTATTGGTCATTTTTTATACTTAATTAATATGCCTAATTTGGGTAAAAGAAAAAGGGGTTTGAATAGAAAAACAGAAAGAACAAGAAGAAGAGAGATACAATCGAGAGAGAGAGAAGAACGAAGAGGACAGCAAAGACTTTTGAGGCATTTGCTGTCTTGATCACTAATCTCGATGGAGGTAAGTTATTGGTTTTTATGCTATTTCATAGTAAACTCTACATAGCGAATGATATGTGTATTGGGTAGATGTGTAAACCCTTCTATCTGCTTAAATGTGTGGTATGCATATGAGTTTATATATATATATCATTGCGATGAACTAGCCATGATGAGTTTATATATATAATTTGATGAACTAGCATGATGAAGCTATTGAAATTTTAATCTTGAAAACCTCTTGTTAATGATGATTTCTTAGTAGAAAGAGGCTTGTGAACTAACAGAATGGAGGTTTAGAGGATCGCGTGTCACTTCCGACACCAGGGTAGTAATATAGAGATCAGGTGTCCGTTCTGGCACAGGATAGAATATGGATCGTGTGTCCACGTTTCCGACAACCAAGATAGAATGAGGAATCGGAGTGCCACGTTTCAGGCACCAGATGAATACATTGATCGGTGTCACGTTTTCAGACACAAGGATAGAATGAGGAATGGAGTGCCACGTTCCACACCATTATATAATATGGATCGGGTGTCACGTTTTTCCGACACCATGATAGTATGATTAGGATCAGAGTGTCCACTTCCGACACCAAGGATAGAAAGATATGAATCTGAATATGTTATAACTCAATCTAATGAACCTATTCCCAAATTATATGGCCTTGAGGCTTGAGGTCCTCAGGGGAACTTGGCGGTGCTTATAATGATTTATAGAACTTGTTTGTTGCTACTGTTGAGCAATTATAGTTGATTTATTATATTCTCCTGATATATACTGTTTTCTATTTGAGTTGGCCGATGATACTACTCATTACTTGTGTTTTGTAGCTGACCCCTATTGTATGTTTCTTTCTTTGTTATTTATGAAGGCAGCAAACGTACCATCGTCTTCACCTCACCGCAAACTCTATCCAGTCTTCATCACACGTCCGGATCTCAGGGTTGAGCTAATGCTTCTAGCTTGGACTGGATCATCTTTCTCATGTCTGATACTTGAAGTTTTCCGGCATGGACTATCTTTTTTTATTTAATTTTAGCTCTTAGATACTTCTTAGATTAGTAATTTGATGATAGGTGTTCTTGTGGTTTATGACTTCCTCCCAGGTTTTGGGATAAATAGTATTGAGTTTTTATAAGTTATTTAAATCGATTTCATTTATTATTTTTAAGTCTTCGCCATAATTTTTGTTTTTATGGTTGAAACATTGGGAATTGGATGGGTTGTTTTGCTCACATAGTAGGATAAGTGTGGGTGCCAGTCGCGGCCGTTTTGGGTCGTGACACAAGTGAACTAGCATTAGGACATTGAATGTACGAGTATGTGAGTTGGAATACTAATACAACATAGGCTTGGATAGGATTTTGACAGAAACACTTACCTTGGATTTTCTCTTATCGTGAATAGTTATTAAACTCATCTCATTGTAATGTTGGTTTAACCAAGTGCAATATAAAGAAAAGTTATTTACAAAACATGCTATAAATTATGTGTGTATGCAAAAATACAAGAAACTCTAAGATGTTTATAGAAATACAATGAACTAGTGTATATGAAAATACAATAACTGCTATGGGAGTTTCTCTAACTGACAACCATTACACAAGAGCTATAGTGATGAAACAACTATCTACCACACGCTGCAAGCCCATCTTATATCCGACCAAAGGTGTAACATCTTGTAACTTGAAATAGCTAAGATTAAGCTAAGAAATTTAAAATATTCTTTTTGGAAAGAAAAGGAAATATTTGGAAATTTTTCTAAGTTTAAAAAGTGAATTTTGGTCATTTTAACACATTTATAACTCCTACATTATGATGAGTTAGAGTTAGTTGTTTATATGGTTCGAAAGCCCCTGGAGAGAACTTTCCAACACCGCTGAGTATGAGCTTTTTTGATATCGTATAGGAAGATATTCCTATTGGAATTTGGGCTACTGAAGCAAGGAATATTCGATTCCGAATTTATCGAACGGCAAACTAGTTTTTTAACCATTTATTTTCTATTTCCTTTTAGGGATTTATTTAGGGGTTAAAATAAGTTTTAGTTCCGATTAGAAAAGTTTTTTACGCTTAGGGCCAGTTTTCAGAAAGGAGTAATATTTTTATAAAATGAAGCAAGCTGGGAAACTATGATTTAAAAGATATAAGCTATGTTTTGAGCACTAATCAACAGAAGAAGTATATTCTAAAAAAATATAAGAGCTAATATATTTTAGGAGTAGTATTGAGCACTTAATTAGGGACGAGCATGAGTTTAGATAACTCACATCTCTATAAAACCATGTAGCCACCATAGGTAGAAAAGGGTCATGTCGTTTAGATTAACTTGTTTCATAGTTGACTAGTAGATCCATTAGGTAGTTAGATCTTACACCTTTGGTCGGGTATGCTGGCAGCGTGAAGTAGATTGTTATATAATCACTATAGCTCTTAAGTGATGGTTGTCGGTTCGAGAAATTTCCAACAAAGCTATTGTATAATGTTTATATACATTAGTTTATTTGAATTTTTACATACATCTCATAGTTAATTCTACCTTGTATATATTTAGAGTTTACAACGTGTTTTCAAATATCTTTTCTTATATTGCACTTACATTTAAATTGGATTATATTGAAAT
Source organism: Solanum habrochaites (assembly GCA_027704765.1). NCBI lineage: Eukaryota > Viridiplantae > Streptophyta > Magnoliopsida > Solanales > Solanaceae > Solanum > Solanum habrochaites. The sequence continues at coordinate 42,180,440 of JAKWJA010002500.1, forward strand.
GAGTTAGTGATTCATGAGTTGAGTAGAGCCAATGTAATTGTTCCTTAATACTCTTTTTCAAGATTAAGTTGTTGTTTAGCATTCCAAATCTCATAATCGTGCATTCAATGTACTAATGTCATTTGGCATGCATTGTATCATGGTGCAGATGTAATTAACTAAGATTGACATTTGCCAGATTGTTAATCTAGTGAGCAGCTCAGAGTCAGTTGGTGAGCCTCCCTTCATACCGTTGAACATCATTATCATTCAATTTTTTTCTTTCAATTTTCAGTTGGTAGGATGATTGGGGTCCTATGCCAACATCAATATTTACTTAGAGGCTTCACAGACATTATAATTAGTCTTTTTATTATTCATTTCAATTGTGTACGTTTAAGACTTAAGTTGTCATTTTGTATAAATTAATACTTTAAAGTTGTTGTCTTTGAGTTATTTCTCTTATGTTTAAGTCTTCCGTTGATTTAAGAATCAGAGGCCAAGGGTTCTCCTGGGTCCAGCAATAGTCGTCGAGTGTCGCCCACATCCAGGTGTAGGCTCGGTGTGTGATAAAAGGTATAAAACCTAAATTTTAGAATGGATCCACTAATCTATTATTGTACAGGTTAATCTAAAAAGTACAAATATTTTCTACATATGATTGCTAGATTGTTTATGGGGGATGTGAGTTGTCGAAATTCTCCCATATATCGTGCTCATTACTACTTTCAGAATATACTGGCTTTAATATTTTTAAAACATACTTACTTCTGTGGTTTATGATAAATACTAAAAATATAGCTCAAATGTAATCTTGGAAATCTCAGCTCTCTGCTTCCTTCATTTAGAAAGCTATTACTGTTTTCTTAAAATTAGCTCAAAGCCTCTTGTGAAATCTCAATATTCATTCTTGTATAAATGTGAAAACAATTATTTTAGACCTCTTTCAGAATACATAGTCCTTACATACTGAAGAAATAACTTTAAAGTTTACTCTTTAATCAATTCAAAACATAAGTCTTAAAACAAAGGTATAATCTTTGTAAAAGAATTATGAAAAGTTGTAATGACTCTTATTATTTGAATCTTAATTTTTCTTAACATTAATTCTTAAATGCATTTGACTTGACTCTTAATTAATCCTTGAATTGAATTTGGGATTCAAGGAATTATATTTGTGTTTGAAAAGATCTCATTATGTTTAGGAATGACTCTAGAAAACTAAACATGAAAGAAATTCAAAAATCATAATTTGAAGGTGGGTATGCGACGCGGAGCCATTTTTAATTCTGGTTTGGAGAACGTATTTTGAGGCAAAACACCTCGTGTTAGATCCGCCGCGCGGGGTAAAATTCAAGGAACATGTCACTCAACGTGCTATCACGATTAAATTTCTCTCATCAAAATTTATCCTTCATTTTTCTTACCCAACTCACCCAAATTGGGTTCTTTTTGTTAAATCTCTTTTGCATATAGATACCTAACAAATGTACCTAAGAACCAAACCCAAATGACCCCATAATGCGACATAAAGAATTCAAAAACAACATAAGTAAGGAAATTCAAGAACAACACATGAATTCAAGAAAAAGGTATCAAGATAGCAATATTCTAATGATTTTAAGACAAATCCAAACTGAAATAATATGCTTGACACGTGGGACAACGATCCCAACGCTATAAGATGCTCGCATACCTGTTTGAAGCAATTTCCTTAATGAAAAGACAAACCTTCTTGGTTGATCTTGATGATTTTTCCCCTTTTTCATTTTTCATTCTCCTTAGCCCTAGCGTGAGAATTTGAATTTTCTAAAACTGACCAAGTTTAGTCTTGACCAATAATAAACTCCTAAAAATGGAATAAAATAAAAGGGTAGCTAAAAGACTAAAATACTTTTAAAGATCGCGAATTGGACATTTTTAAAATCCGATCCCCCAACTTAAAAAGACCATACCTTACTCATACGAACTCAAAATCGCATAAATTTGGCAGAGTTAAAAAGATCTTTCTAAGAGCTTTAGAAACATATCATGAAGTACTCTAACTCACCCTGAGCTAGAATTTATGGTCATTTGAAAATGACAAAAAATCACTTTTAACTTACTTAAGGGAATCTTCAACCCAATCCTCTATTTTACTCTCCAAATATCGAATTCTTTAATATTTTAGACAATCAACTACAACTCAATTATCTATTTTAGTCTTTAAAAAGAATCTTTTTTCTCTCTCCTCAATATTATATTATTATTTCTATTTCATTCTTATATTTTTAATTTCATAATATGAATCATTTTTTCTTTTTTCCCAAAATAAGTACTTTATATAGTTTTTAGTGTGAGGATTAAATTATATTTTATTTTAAATTTTTAAATAACATAAATACAAGAAAACATAATATAATACATAAATTAGGGGACAAATTCAAATAAAAGTGATGTACAATTACATAAAAACTCAGTTTTATAAATAATTACGTTGCTCCCATAAATGCTCTATTAATGCATTACGGAGTTCAAAATAAGCATTTTTTTCTTTAATTTTTTATGTCTAGCTAAGAGTTGTTTCAACCGGAGATTTTCATCTACCACCATTTCTATAGTTGGAGTTGGAGCCTCCATGACAACTTAAATAATGCATTGAGATCACTTTCACCCTCAATTATGATGTTGTAAAGTATAATATATGTAGTCGTTATATCATGTATCACTTCCTTTCTCCAAAATCATGAAGGTCTGCAATAATTGCAACTTGATTGCAAAACATCGAATGCACGTTCAACATCTTTTCAGGACGATTCTTGTTTTATCACGAAATATTTGAAGAATTGTAGATCATTTAGGACAAGGCTTTACTTTCAAATTTTCAGAATCCGACGCTCGTAGTCGTATATAACCTCTAGTGTAATCTCCTAACTTATCATCTTATTCACATAATTTAAATAAGAATTTTTCAGTTCATCACACTTTATATGAGAGACTTATTGGGGTGAAAAAATCAAAATTAAAGAGATCAAAAGATGAAGGTCTTTCTCAACAATGAAATTTTTCAAAACAAAAAAAAATGGACTTGAAAAGATGTTATCAGAGTTTGCTCTATCAAAACAAAGTACGACGAAAGGCTAGATATATCAAAGCCAAGGGAATTTAGACAGTATACTAAGTTTTAATAAAAACTCTAGAAACTATTAGTGATCCAAATGTTCGTGATTACCTGTAATGAAAACAACAACGAATACTTGAAAAACGAAATTGACAATCACAATTGCAGTAACTACCACAATCACAACATTTCTCGGAATGATATCCTATTTTTTTTTTCTAATAGTGCTATATTTGGAAACCACCAATCGGATTACTAAATTATTGTTTTGATCAATTAATTATTAGGTTATGTATCGTATTTTATCTTGTATTTTAAATTCCATTATGTTATTTATTATATTATACTTTTTACAATCTTGTCTTTCACATTATTATGTTCTGTCTGTAATTTTATTATTATCTTGTATTGAATTATCATATCAGGTTTATTTTAACTTAAATGTTTCATCTTTATTTAAATTTTGTGTACTATTTATACTAAAATTTAATAAGGACCATCCATTCTCTTATTGCTGCCCTTGGGGCACCTCCCCCCTCCTCCCCTTTTGGCCATCCCGTACGTTCTCTCATTTAACCAATCATTCTTTACCCTAATGGCAATTTAAAACGAATTATGACTCTTAACTTTTTCCACTTCATGACTCTCTCTCCCCTACCTTTTTTTAATTCTCCCTTCCTCGACTCCTCCTCCCCTCCTCCCCCTGTGAAATCAACAGCGCATGAAAGAAAGTGACAAAAAGAACAACAAGATGGGACCTGGAGGAAGATCGGGGAGGGTTAATAGTAGTTTCTCCAATTTGGAGACTACTATTCCCCTCTTTATATTAAGAAATGGTGCTTTGGAGTGGGTTTGAGTGCCTATTAAAGAAAAAAAAAAAGCTATTCTACTCTCCAAATATAAAGAATGGAGAGTAAATAGATGTGATTTGGAGATGGTCTAAAATTTTCTATATTTCCTTACACTTTCTAAAAATTAATTGTTTCCAAATTTTACACTCCTTTCGAATTCTTTCTAGTTTTAACAAGTTACACTTATGGTCATCTATGGTTTGTGGTTTTATCTGTGATTTCCGGTTCCATCTACGGAACATAGATCCATATCTGTAGAAATCAGAGTGAAATACTAAGTATCTAAATATTGATAGTGTGATAGCCTTCTATGTACCGTAGTCCCCACTACGATTCCTAAATGAGGTCTTAAGAATCAAGATGAAGTAGAGATTTTTAATTTAATCAATGACTCAAGTCTTTGACGCATAAAACAAGTTATGACCCATAAACTTTTTACTGGGAAGCTCAAAGAAAGAGTTCCTAGTGTGCGAAATCTCATCTACAAATCGCATATACAATTGATAGATCAAGTTATGGCCCATAGATGGTTTTAGTATATTCTAAAAATATGCAGACTAAGAATAAACTTAGAAAATTTCAAATCTAGAAATTTCTAAGGTGTTACAAATACATTTAAGTTATTAAATATTAAAAATAATTTTGTCAAAGAAAATACCTTCTTACTAAACCCTTAAAAGGAAATGAAAAAAGAGACAAAAGTATATCATTGTCTTGACTAAAGAAGAAAAAATAATAATTAAATAGGTCAGAAAAAAAACAAGACTTGTATGGTCAACACAAAATTGCTCATTTTCCTAATATAAACATGCTTCAAGGGAAAGTGAACACTTTAGATCTAAATTAACAAATTTAACAAAAGAGTTGTGTTTATCTTATAAATTCAGCCCTATATATAGAGTAGTTTCTTGTATCTCCTCATTGTTATATGGAAATAAAATAAAACTCAAATTATTGAAGGAATAAATAATCTGATGGCAACTTCTTTTTAATAGTATGATAGATGAAGTTCGTGTGATGCTGGTAGATCATGACAAATAGAATCTTATAGAGATGGTCATTTTGCTTAATTTGTATGAATATGAACGTAACATCTCTAAACATGTTATATAAATCGTATAACCTCTTTTTTATATATGAATAAATTCTAGATAATTTTCCTTAGGAGCTTAATTGATATGATGCTTTTTTTTAATTATGCTCGTTGACTTTTTTTGAGTTTTCATATATCGTTTAAATTTTTAATTTCTCTCTTTCTTATTTCCATAAAAGAATGTCTATGATTGTTTATGTTATTTACTAGTTCATAGATGAGATTTTTATGGTAGAAGGAGTAAATTATATTTTTTTTTATTTGTGGATCTTGAAATAACCATTTGCACACACAATTAGTTTCGTTTATAAAGATGTATATGATTTTTTGAAGGAGGGTCAATAGATTTATGTTTATTTATGTGTCGTTACAATTTAATTAGGTTTTTCCTCGTAAGGGAAATAGTTTTATCATAATATTAATTATTTAATCAACATACATATGTGTTTTATATTTCGTGTTTTTGTCGAAAAAGAAGGGAAACTATTCTTTGTTAATTGGCCTACATAGACATTGGGTTGGAGGGAAAAATTATTTAAATTACTCAAAAAAAAAGTTTAAGATGATGATCTCTAATTTTATAAAACAATCATTTTAGAAAAAATAAATTCACTAGGGTGGTGGAGGCACCATAGAGTAACGGGAGGAATAAAAAGAGTAAGAGAAGAACATGATAAGAGCTGATCTTCCTGCCAATATCATTTAACATAAGTTCTTTTTTATTTTATTAGTGTAGATAATTTATTTTTGTAATTTATTGGTGTACATTAAAAAGCAGGGAGACGTAGTTTTCAAGAAAAAAATATTTTCTTTAAAGAAGTTATAAATAAAATTGTAATATACACCTATTACTACTTTTCAAATATTATTTTTAATTTTCAATCGAGCTTAACAGTAATTTCAGTACTTCTCCAACTTTAATCTGTGAAGGAAACAAACAATTTTTAAAATTCTTGAAAAAACTAAATAAATATTATGATTATCTTACTGTATGCGAAAGCTAACTTAAACAGTATTTCTCTTGAAACATTTTGCAATGCAAAAAAGGTATATAAGAGGTAATTTGGGTGTGCGTGAACGGGCCTCGCCCTCACAGGGTCCACAAATTCGGGTTGGTTTGAGGTTGTGGGCTTGTATAAGGAGGTAAGCGGTATATTTATTCGATTATGGTAAGAAGTCTTATGGGCATTGGGGAAGGGTCGTCAAGAACACTTATTTGCATTTTGTTTAATTCTCAATGTAATTTATAATACTCATTGATTGTTTATGTCTAAGTTATGTAAATTGTTTTAATTGTAGGAGAGACATTTACTAAACATTCCATATTAATGATATGAGTGTGTATAATATTCTTTTCATGACCTTAATACACTAACTTTCAAAGTGCATGAATATATTCAGTTACAACGGTTGATATGGCTCTCGTGGGATGTAGATGCTCTTTAAAGGAAAGAAAATAATTGATGTGGTGATTATTAATGTCCATTCACCAGACTTTGTTAAGAACTCTTAAAACAAGTTGTGACGCTGAATATATTCTCTCTATGTAAGAATTTAATTGATGTTAACTTTCTTATGGTGTAAAGGCAATTATATTAATAATATATCGGAATCAATAATTAACTATTGTAAATAAGTTTTTAAATAGTACGTAGATAAATAAAGTTTGAGTTATTCATTCTAAGATAAGTTTAACGATGATTTTTTGTTCTTCATTTAGCGACATAAATTATTCGTTACTGAATCTTATTTTCTTAGTATATAATAAACTAATATCTTGTAAAACTTATTTCACTCAATATACTTGAAATGAATTAGTCGCATAAGGTTTTAGTAGATATGTCATGGATATCTTTCAAAATTTGTTGTTATAGTGGGTAATAATTTCTAACTTTTATTAATATACACTTCCAAGTATATATGAAATTCTTCGCTAGATAGTTCACATGCAACGAACATATTTTGTTTTTATGGTATGTCATTATTGTCTACACTTAATTATTTGGCAATATAAACTATCCATTGTTAATCCCCTTTTTATTACAGTGATATAATAGGCAATTGATTTGTAATGGTAATAATACATAAAATTTAGTGAATATGCACGAAAATAACTATTCACATGATGTTTAACATAATTCCATTCTAATAGCTAGTTTTGAAAATAATTATGCAGTTTTATGTGATGAATATAATGAACTTTTAGCAAAGAAGGCTTTCGATGATGGAGCTTTACTTTACTTGAAAAGGCCACTTGACAGGGAATTTGTGAAATGCGTGTGACAATTTTGTATTAAGTAAAAAAAGACCGAGAGAAAGTGTGTGAAGAATTTAGGGATTTGATGAATATTGTTGATGATATTGCCAACAATAATATTGTTGGAAATAAAATACAAACCGTAGAGAAGAATATACCTATTGATACTAACGAAAAAATAAAGAAAATAGTAATGAGGTTAAACAAAATGTCATATCAAATGGAGAATATAATCTCGGGAGGAAAAGAGGAACACAAAACAAAAAAGAAGTCAATGAATGAGAAAGAAAGAAAAATATCAGTAATGTGATAGCTACATGAAAGGATTGTATAGAATGGACAACAAATCTTGATGGTAAATGTGTGGATGCTACACAACAACTTGGTGAAAGTAAGTTTACTTCATTTTTAACTACTTTTCTAAACAATTCATTTCTATTAAGTGATGATATGAATAGTAAGAATTCATATTTATATATAACGTCAAGTATTTTGAATTAATGCATAATAATTATTAAGTTTATTTATAAGCTAGCTTGATCAAGGAGTATTATAGTAGTGATTAAATTAAAGTTAAATTTTAATGAAACATGCAGGTTGTTTATCGAAAAATATTGTTAAAGAGATGAATGTGTCTGGTCTTAACAAGAATCATGTTTCAATCAATCTTCGGGTGACATTCCTTAAAAAGTCTAAGTGGTAAATTCTTTGTGTTTGACATCGCAGAAGATATTTCCCATGAAAATATTTGCTTAAAATGATTATTGATTTAATGCTTGGGAGATCTCATATTTTTCGTAAACACTTGCTAGAAAATGATTTCCTTAACTTTAATTTTTCTTAATAATTAGAAAAAATTAACTTTGCATCTCTCAGATGATAAATGTTTGGTAACTATTAATAGTACTCAAAAGTTTGATCAAAAGAGGATTAGAGACAAACTTTTATTTTATGACTAGTGATAGAAATTACGCTTTGTTACTTTTTATTTCTGGTGGTGATTATAAATGACAATTTTTAACTCGAAAAGAGATTTTTATCGTTCGCCTTTACCAAAAACCAATTTTTATATCAAAATGAGTGTATTTCAAACATGCATGAAAAATAATGAGTTGTGATGATAAATATATTCGTCGAGAATTGCCAAGTGATTTTGAACAAGAAAATAACTTTATAGACCTTGTGAGAGCCTCATATTAAAAAAAAAATGTTACAAATCAAATCCCGATATTTAAAGAATTACAACTAATTAACACAAACAACATTTTTTCTATTTCAACTCAACAACAGCAACAACAACTCTATAACCCACAACTTAAGGCTCAACCCCACTATCTCAACACTTTTTTGTCTTCGAAAAATATAACGCTTGAGAGAATTCCTCATATTCAAACAAATGTTTCAAATCAAACCCCATTAGTTGGAGAATTTCAACCAATTACCGCAAACAACTTTTTTTCTAAATCAAATCAAGAGCAGCAACAACAATTATGTAGCCCAAAACATTAGGATCAACACCATGACCTCAACCCTTTTTTGTCTTTACTAAATAATATTGATGGTCGGGTAAAAAATAATGGAAGATTATTTTGTTCACAAGGATATATTATTGGGAGCACCAATTAGAGGCCTTGTTTGGGGTATAATAGTTGGAATCAACACAAGTACAACATCGATGTCAATGCGGGCCACGTACAAAAAATTCAAGTCGTCCAATGGAAGTTTATACAAATATTGAATATGCTACACTTAATAGATTGGGAAATATGAATACGAATTTTCGGCAAGAATGTTTTGTTAAATAAATATTTTTGGTCAGTACATTGTCACGACTAACACATTTGATTTCAAGAAATGATCAAATGAGAAAAATTGTTGATTTGTAATTCAATTACAATGATATCTCAATTTTTTAACAATGAAGATATAAGGGGACTAAAGTAGGAAACCCCTAAAGACAAGGGTATATGTCACATTTCGGTACTATTATTTTTGTGTTGTTTTGTAACTTGTCTTGTTATTTTTGTCTGAATAGGAAGACTTGGGTTTCTGCCCATGTGATCTTTTTGTTTGTGGTCATTTGCTTATAAAATACAATTGTTTTATTAAAAAGAACATCTTTAAACCTGTATCAAGTAGAACATCAAGGGCATCTCAAAGTTTGCAATTATCTTTCTATAGAAAAGTGATTTATGTGTCCTACTTCCAACCTAATGTCAATATACACAAAACAATTACCTTGTTATTGAGAAGTGATTTTTTTGCCTTCCATTCAACCTAATATTTAGTCAATTGAATTAGAGAGGTGCACTGAAATGATAGTTAAACTTCAATATTTTGCTTCAACTTGTTTATAGACTATAATTCACCTCAAAAGACTTGTACTCATTGTAATCCCTTTTGAATAAAATTATGCTCTTTTATGGGTCCACCTCTTAAAAGGTTTTATCTTCTGAGACATGTTTCAATTCTTGTTTGTACTCTCTTTTGGTCCTCAACCTTAAGTTCTTTGTTTTAGAAGTCAAAGTCATCAATTTATCTTGGTATTAATGATGTATATATGTAGCTCAATTTAGTAACCTCTGATTATTTTTAATCTAGATTAGAGGTGTTAATTTGAAGATTTTCCACTTCTGTTTAAAACGCCCCTTAAGCAATTTTTTCTTATCCTATCCTCCTTTTGCCCGATGAGCAGAAGTTGCTCATGTAGTACCAAAGACTCTAAGCAGCAGCTAGCGGGGATTTTTTTTCCAATAATAATCTGCACCTATGTCACGCCCCCGAGCTCCCGAAAAAAAAAACCCGCAATGCGGACACAAGACCTAGGAGCAGAAGTGATTCCAAGCTAACCTTGCTTGTATGATCACAAGCATACTAAAGATATTAAACTAATGCATAACATAAATCATAATTAAAATTAAAAGATGAGAAAATACCCATATATCATAACTGAGATATCTGAAACAGATGTGTTTAATACAAAGAACATATGAACTCAATACCAAGATGAAACTAACTGTATCTGAAAATAGCCTCTAGCTGAACTGAAATGCTGGGGCAAGCCCCAGCTAAGTCTAGCATTAACTAAAACTAAAGGACTAAAATACAAAAAATATACTCATAACTATTTTCCTCGAAGAATGAGGACTTAGAATTGATTCTGCTAAACTTGGGATCGAGAATCGATCTAAGCGTGATCAGGAAGCTGAGAACCTTAGCCTACATCACGAGAATACCATATACGTCAGTACTTCAAACTGAGCATGCCGGATAGAGTAAAGTTGAAATGATGCATAACTAAATAAGGAATAAAGCAATGATATAATCTGAACACGATATAGTGAATGTTGAGATATCTTAATGCAATGACCAATTTATAACATACGGAAATTAAATATTATAAATGTTGATAAATGGTCAATGCAATGGAATCTGAATGAACTATGGGATAAAACCACATGATTTAAATATGGAATCCTATGTATACGCCCCATCGTGAGGACCCAATTTATCCTGCCAAAGGTGTAAAGGTATGATGGCGTGATAAGTACACTGATGCCACGGAGGGGACTTACAACCTACTTGGTTAGTAGTTCTGGGACTATTTGGGTATGCTAAACCCTAGTCAAACTTGGTATTATGGTAATCCAAATAAATTAAGTGATTAACATATTATGGCAAAATTTCTGTAAATACTGGATACCTCAAAAGTGAACATGCAAACTGAGAATGCAATAATTATTATGGTAGTTGTGCATTAATAACTGAGGCATGCACATCTATCCGTAACGAAATCCACCTAACATGTTTTTTTTGAAATTATGACTAAATAAATATATACTAAGGTTCCTGAATTTCTGCATAACTGAGTATACATGCTAATTTGATTTGCAACATATAACTTACCAATTCATGGTAATCTAATGTAGTTCTAGAAATCCCAAGTCTAATCATGATATGGGAATAAAGAAACTAACTGAAAACTAGGGATCTGATGGGTGAAAGGAACCCACAAGTGAAATTTAACATACATGGTGATGAATGCCACTGAGAAATCTTCAAAATTATGGGGTTGGAACGGATGGAACCTTTCTTTGTTCTTGAACTAGGGATATTGACTTTTTTTTCTCATGTCTTTCTTCTAATTTTCGATGTTTTTATTAATGATTTGACTTGGGATAAGTTTTAGATATGTTTCTAGGCTAAAACATACTAAAATCTCATGATTTATGGATTAACCAATGTATCTTATGGGTTAAATGAACTAGGAAAAGAACAAAACACCTCTAGAATAATTGTTGTCGGAGCAATCGATGACCTGGACTGACCGGCCATTGTGCAATCGACGGTCCATCCTTTGAGTCTACTCGATAGAACTTTACTAAAATGGGTATAACTTTTTACTCAGAGGTCCGTCCTTGGTTCTCCTGGAAAGAGTATTGAGTTATCTATCATATCATAAGTCATAAGACACCTAATTCATTTTGTGTAAAGAGTAATGATCATTTTATTTAACACAATCAACAATTACGCCTAACTAACTTCTAACTTCACTTACGGACCATAGATCGATCTACGGTCTGTGCTGGTCATCCGTAGATCAGATCAGAGGCTGAGTAACAAGAGTCTTGATCCAGAGACTGTAGTCTGATGTACAGACTGTATGTCTGTCCATGGGTAAAGACTATGCCGATTTTTCTGAGATATGTTTTGGGAGGGGCTATAGTGGTGAACCATAGACCCACAGTACGGGCCATAGATTCGACTACGGTTCGTAGATCATGTCCATTGACTGCACCTACAATATCTTAAAAGTTGATTTGTGGTCTGTTTTGGATACAAAGTGTTACAATATTTTCCCATTTGGGAACATTCGGCCTCAAATTAAGACTAAACTAGCTGAAATAGAGGGAGAGAGCTCTAATTCCTTCCACTAACCGCTGAGAACTGAATTTCTAACTGAACTAAGTTCCAAGAACATGCAACTACACTTAAAATGCAAGTACAAAACTGAGGGAACATGATTCTAAGGCTAAATTCATGCATGAATGACGGAAAAACTGAAGAGGAACTATTACCTCAAGCTAGACTGGAATTGGAAGGAAAGAGGTGAGGATACTTTGCTTTCATGGCTGCTTCTACTTCCCAAGTATCTACGGACTAACTCCTCCACAAAACCTTGATTGAAGTAACTTCTATGTTCATCAACCTTCTAACCTGACGATCAAGAGTCTCAAGTGGCACATCCTTATACGAAATGCTATCTTTCACAACCACACTCTAGAATGGAACTACAAATGCTGGATCACCCACACACTTCTTCAACAATGAGATGTCAAAAACTGAATGCATTGCTGCTAATTATGCTCGAAACTCTAACTAATATGACACTTTGTCAATCCTTTTAAAAATATTGTAATGGACTACATATCTAGGACTGAGCTTTCCTTTCTTGCCAAATCTCATTACCCCCTTCATAAGGACACTTTCAAAAAACCCAATCATCAACTTGGAACTCTAGTTCCCTTCTCCTAACATCTGCATAAGATTTGTAATGACTCTTTGTTATCTTAAGTCTATCTCCAATGAGTTTCACTTCTTCATAGCATAAAGGACTGAATTTGTCCCTATAAAAGCAACTTCACCTACTTCAAACCAACCAAAGGAGACCTTATCTACACCCATACAATGCTTCATAAGGGGTCATCTAAATGCTCGAGTGGTTACTATTGTTGTTAGCCAACTCAATAAGAGGAAGGTAATCATCCCAACTACCTTTGAAGTAGATCAAACAAGCTCTCAACATATCCTCTATGTTCTGAATGGTATGCTCTGCATGTCCATCAGTCTGCGGATGAGATATTGTACTAAGGTTAACTTGAGTACCAAGACACTTCTGAAATGACTTCAAAAAATGTGAGGATACTGAGGATCTCTATCTGAGATGATAGAAAAAGGAACCCAATGCAACCTCACAATTTTATTAATGTAAAGTTTGTTATTGTCATATGCCGAATTCATAGTCTTAGTCGCTAAAAACCGAGAATACTTAGTCATCCTCTCAACTATCACCCAAATGGATTCATGTTGTCTGTGAGTAAATAAAATCCATATTGCTCACATCCCACTTCCAAGTAGGAATGTCAATATCTTGAGTCATACCCCATGGTTTCTGACTTACTACCAAAATCTACTATATCTCTCTTCATGACATTACACCAATAGAATTCCCGCATATTGCGGTATGTCTTAGTGGGACCTGGAAGAATATATGGAGTTATGGGCTTCAACAAGAATATGTTTTCTCAAGTCACCCACATCAGGAACACATAATTTACCCTTGTTGCGAAGTACATCTCCCCCGGAGAAAACCTCCACTCTCTAATTATTGATTACACCTTTATGTTTAAGCAAGATTGGATCACTGTCTTGCTCATCCTTAACCTACACTACCAAAGAAGATCCTGCCCCATTCTGGATTGATACACCACTGCCTTATATGCTCATAAGGCAAATATCCAAGCGAGCAAGTCTGTGAACAACCTTCACTACTTTGTTCCTTTCTTCCCCAACATGGCCTACACTACTACATATAATCTGCTAAGAGGATCTTCTACTACATTCTCCTTACCAGGATGGTAATGCACACTCATATCATAATCCTTAACGAACTCAAGTCATCTCCTACGGCGAAGAATCAACTTTTTTTGGGTGAACACATAGAAGGATCGTCCGGTCAGTGAACACATCAACATGAACACTATACAAGTCGTGTCTCCAGATCTTGAGTGCAAACACCACTACTGCATGCTTGAGGTCATGAGTTAGATAGTTCTTCTCATGCACCTTATGTTGTTTAGAAGCATAGGCTATAAACTTCTCTTGCTGCATCATCACAAAACGTAGGCCAACTCTAGAATTATCGCAATTGATCTCATAACCATCTGAACCCTCTGGTGGAGTCAAGACAGGAGTTGTAGTGAATCTAGTTTTCATGTCTGAAAATATTTTCTCACAATCATATGACCATTGATACTTGACCATCTTTTGAGTCAACCTGTCAATTATGAGTCTATGAATGAAAATCCTTCCACAAACCTTCTGTGATAACCCGCTAGACCTAACGAAGTTCTTATATCTTTATTAGAGATAGGTATGGGTCATTATTTCACTCTTCTATCTTTTGCACATCCGCTCGGGTCCGCTCGCTAGATACAATGTGACCTAGGAAAGTAACGGACTGCAACAAGAACACACATTTGCTAAACTTAGGGAATAATTGGTGATCTTCGAGAGTCTGCAAAAAAAACTCTCATCGCGTGTTCTTCCTCATTCCTAGAGTAAATTAGAATATGATCAATAAAGATGATAATGAACAAGTCTAACTACTGTTTAAAAACTATGTTCATCAAATCCATGAAAGCTACAAGAGCATTGATTTATCCAAATGACATAACTACAAATTTATAATGATCATACTCAGTTCTGAAGGATGTTTTTGGAATGTCACTATCTCTTACTATAAGTTGATAATAAGCGATCTGAGGTCTATCTTTGAGAAATGTCTAGCACCCTCAATTGGTCTAACAAGTCATCAATCCTGGGGATGAGATACTTATTCTTGATTGTGACCTTTTTAAAATGTCAATAGTTAATGAACATTATGAGAGAACCATATTTATTATTGACGAACAACACTAGTGCACCCCATGGAAAAATATTAGTTCTGATGAATACCTTACCTATAATGTATTTCAACTAATCTTTCAATTCCTTAAGCTCTTCTAGAGACATTTGTGAGTTTCCAGAATTATTTCTAGAAGATCTTCCTGGAGTCCCTCCTAGAAGGTAAATCGACTTTCGAATTGATCTATAACTGGTTCACTAACTGAAGTAGAGACTAAGAAAGTTTTTAAGAGAGTTTTTGGACTTTAATTTGACTGCTATCTATGGAGTTACAAATTAAAGAGTAGCCCCTGGATCTAACAATGCATAAAAATCAAGGTCAAAGACTCGTAATGTACTAGTGACGACATTAGGAAACCTTCCTGATCCTGGAAAGCCTGAAGAATATACAACCTGTTCAGGCACTAACTACCACCTATGTTAGATGACTTACCCGGTTGAGTCAGGAAACTTGATGGTGCTATTGAAGTTGTAGAATAAACTCTACCATTACAACCTTCTTGACCCTGTCTAAAAAGACAATTCGTCAATGTTTGACTAGACTGACCACATCTAAAACATCCTTCATTTTCTCCGAGGAACTCTCCTGTATTGTTCTTACCACACTTAGGGAAAGTTTGTTAAGTCTTGGTGCCTGAAACACTTCCCTGAGACTTAGAGACTAGTGCCCTAACCTTCTGATCATACTTGTTCATGTATCATGGAAAACTACTTGACAAAGGGACTAGGGTTGAAATTTTTGCTGACTCTGCAATACCCAATTTTTACTAATAATAATCATAGTTCCTATTCCTAGCCTTCTTATTCTCCTTTGTATGTTAACTAATCTTTCACCCTCAACCTGCTGAACATGAGTCATAAGCCTAGATATGTACATATCTCCCAACAACATAGTATTTATGCACTTTGTTTTCAACAAATCTGACATTCTATACAAAAACTTATTCATCTAAGCCTAGGGGTCATCAACCATGTCAGGACCATACGCTGACTTAAGTTCATGAATTCCTGGGTCTTTGCTTCTCTAAACCCTTCTAGGAAAAACATGTAAAAAAGGTCTCACTAAACCAATCTCAAGAAATAGAAGCTTCATATGTATCCCTATTTCCCTTTCATTGAGTGTACTAGATATGAGCAACATCCTTCAGCTGGTATGATAACAACTCAACTAGATCATTCCTAAATACCTGCATCACCTCAAAGATCTTTTTGATCTCATCTAATAAATTATCAGGATCCTCATTAGTTTGCGATTCTAAGAACTCAATCGGATTCATCCTAACAAAGTCAAGGACCCCTGTTTCTGCCACTATTAGCATTCACAAGAGAATAAACCCAATTGTTCTTGTTGGCCACACTCTAAGCCAAGATCTTAGTGGTGTTCCTAAACTCAGCATTGGAGACTTCTTAATCTAGGATTGGAGGAGCGGCGTTCCTATTCCTGGCATTCACAATCATGCCATTAGATCTACGAGGAGGTATGAACTAAAACGTAAAATCTCGAAATAGAATGTAACTAGATCATACCTTATGCACCATAAGAGTAACAAGAAAGTGATATTTTCTTAAACCACTTGGTAGCCTCCCTCTCATTAGATGTGGTGCACTTCACACCCATGAAAAGGACTCTACTCAGTGCAGCTTTTGAGACATCCTAGGACTCTTAAACCTAGTGCTCTGATGTAACATTTTTCATACCTCGAGTTACCCTTCAGATGCGCACATGGAATATAGGACAACGAGTGATCCCAAGTTAACCCTGCTGGCATGATCATGAGCATACTAAAGATAATAAACTGATACAGAAGATAATCATAATTAAAATGAAAATATGGGGAAATACCCATATACCATAATTGAGATATTTGAAATTGATTAGTTTAATACGAAGAACATATTAACTCAATATTATGTTCAAACTAACTATGTCTGAAAATAGCCTCTATCTGACTAGAAATACTAGGACAAGACCCAACAAAGTCTAGAAAAAATTAAAACTAAAGTACTAAAATACTAAAAATAAAATGATGCCTATTGTCCTCGGAGAATGAGGAATCACCACTGATTCTGCTGAAGTGGATATCAAGAATAGATCTAAGTGTGATCTTGATATTGAGTACCTGAACCAACATCACGAGAAGATGTAGCACACATATGCGCCAGTACTTTAAAGGTACCGAGCATGCATGATAGAGTAAGACTTAAATAATACATTAGTGAACAAGGAATAAAGTAATGATATAATCTGAACATGATATATACGGAATAATAAGATATTTTGATGCAATGACAAATTTTTAACATGCTGGAACAGAATACTAGATTTACTGATAAAAGTCCACTGTGATGGAATCTGACTAAACTTTGGGATAAAACTACATAAGATAAATGTGGAGTCCGATGTATATGCCTTATCGAGAGGAGCCAATATACCCAGCTAGAGGTATAAAGGCATGGTAGTATGATCATAAACTGATGTCCATAAAGGGGACTAACAACCTACTTGGCTAGTAGTTCCGGGACTATTTCGGTACGCTGAACCCTAGTTCAACTCGATATTATTATACTCCTAATGAATTAAGTGATTACGTATTATGGCTAAGTTTCTTTAAATATTGTATAGCTCAAAACTGAACATGCAAACTGAGAATGCAACAATTAATCTGATAATGGTGTATTAATAACTGAGGTGTGTACATCTGAAGTAATTGAAATATCTTACCTACCATGTGTTATTTAAGAACTAAATAAATATATAGCTAAGGTTTTAAAGTTCATACAATAAACTGAGTAATAACATTGTAATCTGATTTGGAACATATAACTAACTAATTTATGGTAATCGGTTTAAGTTCTAAAAATACTAAGTTTAATAATGATATGTGAATCAAGAAAATAACTGAAAACTAGGGATTGAATTTGTGAAAGGAAGCCACTAGTGAAATAACACATACATCGTGATGAATGACATGGAGAAATCTTTAGATTACGGGGATGAAATTAATGGATCCTTGTCGCATTCTTGAAATAGGGTTCTTGAGTTTTTTCTCCTCTCTTCTTTTTAATTTTCTATGTTTTCATTAATGATTTTACTTGGGTAAGTATTAGTTATGTTTCTAGGCTTAAACTAAGTAATATCTCATGGTTTAGGGTTTAAATGAAGTATCTTAGAGGTTAAACAACATGAGAAAAGGCCAAAAGACCCCTGGAATAATTTTTGTCGAAGCAATCAACGACCTGGACTGATGGTCCATAATTTAATCGACGGTCCGTCTTTTGGGTCCATCATTAGAGTATTCTCGACAGGCCTTAACTAAAATGGGTATAATTTTTTACTTGGAGGTCGAATTTTAGCAAACTCAACGGCCCAGCAAAGAGCATTATATTATCTATTATATCATAGGTCATATGACACCTAATACATTTTGTTCTATGAGTTATGACCATTTGAAGTTGAACCTATCAGCAATTTTTCCGAACTAATTACTAACTTCACCTACGATAGACCTACAAACAATGGATCAAATGACAATCCCTGTTGGCCATCCGTAGTTTATGTAAGAGGCTAGGTAACATGATTCTTGATCCATGGAAAAAGACCATTGACTGTGGTTTGACATACGAACCGTAGGTCTGTCTATGGGTCAAGACTTAGCTGATTTTTTCTGAGCTGTGTTTTGGGAAGGGATATAGTGGTGAACCACGGACCACTGTACATGTAGTAGATCAGACTACATTCTGTAGATGGTGCCTATAGATTGCACCTGTAATTTCTGAAAAGTTGATTTCTAGTCTGTTTTGGATACGGGTGTTACAACACAACTTGTCTTCAATGAAATAACATAAATAAACCCTGCAAAACTTATAGTCCTACACTCAACTATATGCATACTATAATGAAATCACAATTATGAAACAAAACATCGATTAAATCTTGCAAAACTTAAAAATGAAAAAATATGCTAAAACAAGAAATTTGATCATGAGGTATGGGAAGAGACAATTTAATAGCATCTCAGCAACCGGGTGCCATAATTTCAATGCAAAATTTAGACTCCTCATGTATAAAGTGGTCCTCATTTTTCAAAATTAAGAAACATTCATCTATCATTCAAAGGTCGTGTATGATTATAATTTGTAACTGTAGCAATGAAGAGTGGAAGTAATATTGACAAAATTATCCCATCACAACTCCCAATATTACTGTAATACACACTAAAAGAACATGCAAAGCAGCTGAAAAAAATTCCAAGTCTTAACGTTTAATATTCATGACCTCTCATTAATATAAAATGGACTGATATTTACACCAAAATAACAGCAAAACTTATAGTCCTACTACTAGCTACATTTTAGGGACAATAACAGGACCAAAGAGATAAAAAAGTTCAATAAAACAATCAGTGAAAACTACGGGGGTAAACCATATCAATAATATAAATACAATAATTAACAAAGTGTTTCTAACTGTATAACTAGGTTTTCCCCTTTTTTCTATGTAATTTCTAGATAATTTTAAGCTAATGAAGGATATTACTTGGTCTTTCACTCATACTTTCTTCATGTATCCTATAAGCAACATGTCGTCTGTGATTTTTCACTTGTCCCACATCTTAGGCTTGATCATCGTCAACCTTTACCATCCGATAAACCCCTACACCTCTAACAAAACCATACCCCATGAAATACCAACTACATTAGTAACTTACATTTACTCAACAGAATCAACCTTGCACAAAATTCTTTCATTGTCACATGCATTGCAATTCTTATAACCTGTTACTGTATAAATATTTTAATTGATCGTGCTTCCAAATCACGGTTCAGTATGAGGAGAAAAGGAAAGTTTGGCAAGTAACTTGACTTCATAATTTTTGTTTCGTAGTTTAAATATCAATATAGAAGTTCAAGTAATGTCTATTTTTGTTTGGTTTCTTAAAAGATAAGATTTTAAAATCTAATTACCAATCCCGGTAGTTATGAGTATGTCAATGGTGAAACAAATCGGGCCAGAAAGTTTTACATGTACAAACATAAAATTTGTTTGTTCGTACAGTCTCAAACGATATCTGAACAATGTGAGGTCTCGGTAAATAAATAAATGAGTGGGGTGATATATATAGGCTTGGTTTATATTTTCTAGCATTAAAGAAACTAAGGAACCCGTAGGACTTTACAGAATTGAAGTCGGGTGTGAAACTCACAGAATGAGATTTTGCATGAATGGGATACTTTGGTTAGGTGAAGAATCTAAGCTATTTTGTTAAAAAAAACAAAGGGGGATCTTATGGTTTCTTAGTTGCATTGATTTTCACAATCCACTATAGTGGATTGAGCGCTATAGTTGGCATGCACATATCCTATAGTGCGTTGACAACTTCTATAGGTGTCAGGAAAAACCAATAAGGAAAAGGTTCTCCAAATCATATATGGTCAATGTATTCCTTTCCCAAATCTATTAGGACAAAGATTCTCCTAAACCAATAGAGATTATGAGCTTTTTTGAAGATACACAGGAAAAATTCAAGACATAATGAACAGATAGACTGTGTTCTCTATCTTTATATTTATGTGTATATTTTGTTAAGTTGTATGTATCTAGAGTATTGCGTTGATAATCAAATGTAGGCACAAAAAACAACACTCAAATAAATATAGAAGTATTTTAATGTGACTGTTTTAAAGAAAAGAGATCGAAAAATTGGAAAAATACACTTAGCTATAAACTCATGTTAAAGGTATTCTTTCACTTAAGAATTCATGTCCATACATACACTTTAAGGGATGATCCTCTTCTCTTTTTTTCCAGTAGGTTCATTTAAAGAAAAAATTGTTGGAATCTTTCTCTTTTATAAAGTAAATAATTAACAAACAAACTAGTTTTGGAATGATTTATATCATGTATGGTTCTCTTTGACGTTAGAATTTTGCACGACTTTTCTCCCTTTCTTACTGTTTTCTGGCAACTCAATTACTTGTGCATTTCAAACAAATAAATAAAATTTTATAATATGTCATAATATATATATATATCTATGGAATAGATGATGACAAGACTCAACAAAAGCGTAGAGGGATTCACAAGTTTTAAGAGGACAACATGAAGATTGTTTCTTATTAGCAGGAGTAGAGTAATGAGTCTAAATTACCTACATTAGATGCAGACTATATTAGAAGGGAGGACATGAAGATCAAATCCCTAGACAAGAAACATGCGGTGCATTTCCTCCTCTCTATATCATATATTGTCACAATCTAGGGGCACCCCCTAGATGTGAAATGGAAGACAAGACCCTTGGGTCATGGAACTCTTGTTAATCAGAGCACAAAATTAATAAATGTTCTAGGACTTCTCAAAACCACATCAAGTAGAGTCTTGTTCATGAATGTTAAGCACGCCACATTTATTATTTAGAGGCCATAATATGTTTAGGAAACTTTACTTCTTCATTACTCTAAGTTGTGCAAAGAGTTAACACTGTGAGGTCTTTCTCCTAACCCTTATTCGATCGTCGACATGATATGACTAGTAGAAGAGCTTTTTCCAGAAGACTGAGAGAGAAGATGTTTTTCAAGAAGCTCCCCCTCAAGATCCAGTTGACCATTTAGCCGAGAAAGTGACTAATACAGAGTTTAGGAGTGCTTTCAAATTTTTTCTCAAGCCATGACGGTCCAAGCCAATCGGGAGGTTGTGGTCTCTGTTAACCCAAATGTAGGTAAGTCGACATCTATAGAGTGGGATTTCACTATGATGAATTCTACAGACTTCTATGGCTGTCAGGTTGAGTAAGATCCTCAAGAGTTCATTGATGATGTGTACAAGGTGTTGGCTTTTATGGGAATGACTTCGGTAGAAATGGCGAAATTGGACTCTTATCATATTAAAGGTGTTACTCAAATTTTATTTAACCAAAAGAAGGAATCAATATTGGAAGATGTGGGTCCCCTAAAGCAGGAAAAGTTCAAGTCTGCTTTCCTAGATAGGTTTTTTCCTCTTGAGATGAGGGAGAAAATTTCGTGAATTTATTGATATCCTACAAGGAAATATGAGCCAGATAGAACATTCCTTGGGTTCACTAAATTGTCAAAGTATGCTTCTTCTATAGTTGCCAAATATACGACAAGGATAAGAAAGTTCGTGTTAAGTGTGTAAGAATTAGTGGTGAAAGAATGTCATACAACTATGTGTTTCCATGACATGGATATTTCTCATCTCATGGTTCATGCCCAACAGACTGAAGATGAGAATCTTAAGGAGAGGTCTAGGGAGGCAAAGGGGCCTAGAACTAATGATGCTAATTTCTCTCATGCAAGGTCCAA
This sequence comes from Solanum habrochaites, assembly GCA_027704765.1. NCBI lineage: Eukaryota > Viridiplantae > Streptophyta > Magnoliopsida > Solanales > Solanaceae > Solanum > Solanum habrochaites. The sequence goes on from JAKWJA010002500.1 coordinate 42,202,726, forward strand.
TGGACATGTTAGTCTTAAATATCAACTAAGGTTTTCCAGTGAGGGTTCCTCCAATGCTCCTAAGTTCAACAAAGAGAGGGTGTCTAACTCTAAGCCTCAAGAATGAAATGGTAGTTTGTATTCATTGCAAACCTTTTCTAAGTGTGAAAGAAAGCATGAAGGAAAATTTCTAACGGGTACCAATGCTTGTTTTGGTTGTGGTAAGATGGATCACAAGATATGAGATTGTCCTTCAACTTCTAAGAATGAGGGAGATAATCTTCGTGTGGCTCAACCATATCCTTCATCCCCTACAAGGGGTTCGGATTCTAATGATCCCAAGCAAAATAGTTTTATGCACTTGAGACTCATGGTGAACAAGAGGGTTCTGTAACACCTTGGAAAATTTTTGAACTAAGACTCGAACCATCCTTCGTAGTGAATAAGTTTTGCCAAGGAATTTAAATTTTCTTTAGTAAAAAGTTTAGGTAACTAGATGTAGCACCTTAAGTTTTAAAAGTAACTAAATTTGAAAATACCAAGAATATGAAATTTGGTGAGTTAAGATAAGTATGAGTCTTGGGTAAACTTCAAACTACCATAACTCCTATTAAAGGATGAGTTATATGTGCTACAAGATATCATAGGAAATATCCTTGAATTATCTTTTCAATGATGACGATTTTTCTATTTTTTGATTTCAGATAACAGAGATATGACCTGTTGAAGTTACGTTGTCATGTTAAGGAATGTTAGCCAAAAATATGAGGGGTATTTTTTTCTTTTCCTTACCTGATCAGATTTAATTCAATTTTAGTAATATTTTAGGGGTATAATCCTTTTAGGTTCAGTTTTATAATCCTAAAATATTCTTAGGGTTTTAGTTGAGAGTTGAAGAAGAGACAAGAAGAGAAAAGAGAAGAAAAGAGGAAAGGATGAAGGCGTCCATCCATGTTCTTGAGTTTAGTCGCGGATTTTTGTCTTGGGTTTAATCCTTAAAAGGTATGTAAGCTTCCATAATGCAGGGTTAGTTCACCAAACACTAATCTTGATTTATTTGCTGTAATTCTGTTCTTGAAATTTAAGGATTTATGTTTTTGATCTGTTCTTGATAAGGGTACTTGAAGTTTCATTAAGTTTTGATGGAAGATTCTACTTGGGTAAACTTTAGACAACCATATATCTTAGAATAATAAGAGTTACATGATCCATAACCTATACATTTAAAGTTAATTGAATATGTTTTCCAAAGCCTTCAATTACTCGTCAATCCAATTTCTGAGTAAAAATTTATGATGATTTTAGTAACCTACACAGTGTTGTCATACATTAGCCGGCGGGAAAATATTAAAAAGAGTCATTTTTGTATTTTTACATAAAATAAAACCCTTAACGAATTTATTGACTAACAAAATGTTTAAAACAATCAGATTTTTATCTTTACTAATGAAAATCATAATTGTTGGCCATAGAGATTTCAAGAAACTAATTTAAGAATCTCAAGAAAGGTTTTCTTGTTCATTAACCTTCAAGTTAGGGTTTCAAGGTTTGTATTCAAGTTCTTATCCAAGATTCTTCAAGAAAGTTTTTCTTTCTATCTAAAATCATTCTAGCATTATCATAACCTTGAGTTCATAATTATAATTCAAGGTAGATTTGAGACTTAGGTTTTGAGAATTCTGTCGAATGTTCTAAGAAAGTCCCTTTGTGTCTTGCTGATGAGTTATCTAAAACTTCTAGTAACTCATTTCAAAAATCAAGTAAGTGAGGATGAGAGTTAGTGGAATTTAATCATAAGTCTAAAATATCCCCTAGATCCTTCATACCACTAACCATAACTATTGAAAATTCATTATTCACATTCAAGAGAGAGTTAAGAGTTATGTTCAAGAAAGACTTTGAGTTGAAGTGTGTATCCTTTGAGATAAACAATTGATTTGAACTATTTTTTGAGGAAGTGAGTAAGAGAATGAGAAAATTTTTATAGATGAGTTCCATCTAGTTACTTAGACCTTCGAGTCGAGTTGTTCATGTCCTTAATTTCCTTATGAATTCCATAAATTGAGTATTATTGAGAGGAGTAGTATCTCCAAGTTCTAAGTCTTGAGTAAGAAGTTTCTAACACCTTTGAAATTATATTTCTAATCACGGGGCTATTATTTGTTACCCTTGAAGTTCTTTAATTAAATTATTCATGCCCCATAATTCCGTATGAACCCTATAAGTCGAACAATCTTGAGTTGGAAAGTATGTTTGAGTTTTCGAGGTTAGTAGTTCATGCTCATAATTCCACATGAACCCTCCTACTTGAAAATCATTAAATCATCCTTAAACATGAGATTATGAACCTTGATAATTACTTGAATTCAATGAAACTTAAGAGTTAACTGTAGAATTTAAGATCAAGTCAAATTAAAGTTTATAAAGTTTTGTAAAGTCTTTAACAAACATTTTCACTTTTTTTAAAGACTTACAATTAAATTCAAGTAAAAAATAAATATTTGAAGATCTTCCTTCAAAGTAATATGAGTGAACTAAGTATTTCCTAAAAGTTTATAAATGTTTTCACATTTAACTTTAGAGAAACGTAAGATTTCCCCAAAAGAGTGTTGAAGAAGAAAAGGGAACACTAATTCCAGGATAGATTTTTAAAGCTAAAGTGTTGATCATATTATCTCAACCGAAAGAAAGGAAGTTATTTTTAATGCATGAGCTAAAGTATATTTTGGGAGAAGTATTGAACACCGATGTGGGGATGAGAGTTCATATTAACTCAAGTCCAAATTTAAACCATGTATGAATCATGGGTATTAACGGGTCATACTTTTTAAATGATCATGTAATTTAAGATAGTGGATCCCCTAATACAAGGAGTTCTATGTGAAGTCAAAATATAGGATAGTTCTGAAAGCGTGCACAAGATATTGTATCACCACTTAGGCTCATAGTGGTGGTTCTCGATTAAAGAATCTCCCACGTAAACTATATTAATTTCTTCTATATATTTAAATTTGAGTTTAGTATTTAATTGTCTTTAACTAACAAAATTGCCTTTTACTGTTTTATAAAGCTTTTTACATATAGCACGTGTAATATTGCTTTATATTGAGTTGAGTATCCATAGTCAAGTATCATATGTTTGAAGTTTAGTATAGAATCCTTGAGTTGAATATCTTATTCTTAAGTTGAGTTGAGTTGAATGAGTTTTATAAGAGGTAAGTATGTTTCCTTTTTATTCAAGTTTGAAGATAATGTTATACTTTATATTTCCACTTACACGCTCATACATTCCATTTAATGAGTCATTTGGATTGAATATCTCATGATGCAGACATAGGTATTCAAGATCATCAACAAGAGCTTCATTAAAACATCGTTGAGTTTGAGTTAGCTATGGTGAGCCTCCTTGCTTCCGGAGGATTTAATTTACTTTTCGGTTTAATCAGGATGTCGTGGGTCTTGCCTCGACTTCCATCCTTGTTTGTTAGAGGTTCCATAGATAGGTAGTTGAGTAAAGAATTCTGTATCTTTCATTTATTTTATTATATATATTGAATATTTAGGTTGCTTATTATATGCCGAGTTGAATACATTATTTTAGTCAAAGTTTTTCATTTAAATTAAAGATTAGTGTTCCAATTTCATGAATTTTATTCAATTTTTAAGCTTTTGCATGCTTAAGTTAGTCTTCTGCTTCTAGTCATCTAGGATGAGGGTTCGCTTGGGACCAGCAATGGTTATTGAGTGTCGATCACATCTAGGGTGTAGACTCGGGTCATACCAGGTTCTCCCAATATGGTTACCAGTATGTTGAAATTCTTTTATCTTGATGCTTATTTTTTACTTGATCTCATTTCAACCTTGTCTTTTGTAATTCCATATGTGTCTATGTGCTCTGTTATGTGTTATTCGATCTTTTATTGTATCTACTCTTGTTGGTGATTCTATTGTTGCTAAGAGGGTCTATAGAAAGTATCTTGTCTTCTTGTCTCATAGAGTTACTCTTATTGGTTTGGTAGACCATGTTATGCTATATTTTGATGCTATCCTTTGTATTGATTGGATGCACTCGTGATATGCTTCTATTTATTATAGAACCCGTGTTGTCAAATTTTAGTTTCCAAATGATCCTATCCTAGAGTGGAAAGGGGGATTTTATGCCGAAAGGTTGGTTTATTTCTTGTATGAAAACTACAAAAATGATTTCTAAGGGTTGCATGTACCATCTAGTTGGGGTGAGAGATCTCGATTGACAAACCTCTAATTTCGAGTCGCTCCTTATTGTTAATGAGTTTTTGGAAGTTTTTCTAGATGATCTACCTGATATTTCTCTAGAAAGGGAATATATTTTAGTATTGGCCTTTTCCTATATAGGAAACATATTTCTATTCCTCCTTACTGAATGGCTCTAGTATAACCTAAGGAATTAAAGGAGAAACTCAAAGATTTGTGGGATAAGGATTTCATCTCACCGTCGAGAGAGAGAACTCGAAGATTTGTGTGATAAGGATTTCATCTGACTATGTATCTCTCCATAGGGTGCTCAAAGTTTTTTGTTAAAAAGAAAGACGATTCACTTCATATGTGTATTACCTACCTGCAATTAAATAAGGTGATCCTTATGAATAATTATCATTTTACAAGAATAGATGATTTACTTGACCAACTCCAAGGATCGAGTTACTTTTCAAAGATTGACCTTAGGTAGGGTTATCACCAATTGAAGGTGAAGGATGATGATACTCGGAAAACAGTTTTTAGAACCTGGTATGGTCATCGTGAGTTTTGGTAAATATTGTTTGGTTTGACTAATAGGGTGGTTAGAAAATACGTTAATATGTTTGTAATTGTATTCATTGATGATGATCACATCAATCATTTAAGGATTGTGTTGCGAATTCTTAAGGACCAACAACTTTTGGCAAAGTTTAGCAAATGGTAGTTTTGGCTAAGGTTCATAGATTTTCTTTGGCCATATTGGGTATTTAGGTATATTGTAAGAAGACGGAAGAAGACGGATGCGGTCAGAAGTTGGCATAGACCCATATGCCCTTTAGACATTAAAAGGTTCTGGGATACACTTGGTGCCGACTTTTTATAGAGTTGCTTCAATTCACACTCATTGCATCACCGTTTCACGAAGATCCAACAAAAAATACAGAATATGGTACATTGATTCAACTATCGACAATATTAGATCATCACTAGACTTCACCAAAAGATTTCTAAACACCACCCACAGAACCGGCGCCATTTTGACAATGTTCAACTACACTTCATCCAATTCTATGTTTAGCCGATCACAATCTAGTCTAAAACCAAATAAGAGTTGGGGGTCGATCCCACATAGACTTGTTCACTAGAGAATTCAATTAGAAAATGAAAGATTTGTTCTAATCTTTTGTAGAAATAAAATTTATCGAAAGAACAAAAGTAAAGTGCAGGGATTGACAACAAGTCTTAAATAGGGGATAGGATTGTGAATTAATTACTACGAAAAATGCGGAATTACTCGAGTAGAGAGGGATCCTTGGGGAAGTGATCGATAAAATTCTAATTTCATTGTATGGGTGATTACAAACTAATTTTAACTACTAAATATTAGTGATTCTTAGTGGGTAGTATATGGTTAAGATGTAATAGACATCTCACAATCAATTATCACTATTAAAGCGAGTTCTCTAGAACCTCGACAAGCAACACAATTATGAATTAGCCAAAACCTTAATTAATCTACTCTCTCGATCTAGCTAGGTAGGATCAAATTTAGACTTAATCTATCAAGTTGAATCCCTAATTATCCAATCGCTACAAACATTAATTGAAATCCTTAATTCTAAAACATATTTCTCAAGCAAGCAAAGAATATTATAGTAGAATTACATTTGTATCTACAATTCCTGAATTACTCAATTATTAAATGAACCCACTTCACAACAACGGTAAATTAGTAATTACTAACACTCATAAGCTAATTGAGATAATTAATCACATAATCACACCCCCAAGAATGGGGATTTTATCAACGCATTGTAAAAAGTACAAACATATTACCAACTATATTCTCCAAAAGATGAGTAGCGAAATATCCGCCTTTACAATGCTTGAAATCAACTTACAATCAAAACCCAACTTGAAATTCTACTCAAAAACCTTAGAAAGCTAGTGTTTGGATCAAAATTCAAGAGTCTAAAAGTTTGAGGGCGATGATTTCTCTTTTGAAATATCAATTTATACATTCCCAGATTTTTGCCTTTGGGGTCATTTGATGGTAAAAGTTGAGATTTCCAAAACATATCGACGATAGGCCATGTCACGCCCCGAGCTACCCCGGAGATGCGGACACGGAACCTAGGACCACAAGTGATCCCAAGCTAACCCAGCTTGCATGATCATGAGCACACTAAAGATAATAAACTTTTGCGGAAGCTAAATCATACCTAAAATGAAAATATGGAGAATACCCATATTCTATAACTAAGATATTTGAAAACAATGAGTTTAATTCAAAAGAAATATTAACTCAATACTAAGTTGAATCTAACTATTTCTAAAAATAGCCTCTAAACTAGACTAGGAATATTGGGACAAGCCCTAGCTAAATCTAGCAAAAACATAAACTAAATGGCTAAAGACTGAAATAAAACTCATGACTGTCGTCCTCTGAGAATGAGGACTCACCACTAAATCTGCTGAACTGGAGATCAGGAAATCAATTTATGCGTGATCTGAATGCTGGAAATCTGAACCTACATCACGAGAAGATGTAGCGCACGTATGCATCAATACTTGAAAGGTATTGAGCATGTAGGATAGAGTAAAGTTGAAATAAAACATAATTGAACAAGCACAAAAACAAGTATAATAATCCGAACGTGATGTGCTGATTTCTGAGCTAACTGGATGCAATGACAAATTTATAACATGCTGAAACGGAATACTGAATATAGTGATAAATGGTCAATGCAGAGAGTCTGAATGAACTCTGGGAGCAACTAATAACCTATAATAAAACCACATGATCTAAATGTGGAGTCCGATGTATACGCCCCAACGAGAGGACCTAATATACCCTGCCAAAGGTATAAAGGCATGCTGACGTGATCACTAAACTGATTGCCCACAGAGGGGACTTACAACCTACATGGCTAGTGGTTCTGGGACTATTGGGTACGCTAAACCCTAGTCCAACTCGGTATTGTGCTACTCCCAATGAATTATATAAATTAACTGATTATATCTGAATTTTTGTAAATAGTGGATAGCTCAAAACTGAAAATGCAAACTGAGAATGCAACAATTAATCTAGTAATTATGCATTTATAACTGAGGCATGTATATATGAAGTGTCTGAAATATATTACCTAGCATGTGTAATTCAAGAACAAAAGAAATACAAAACTAGGGTTCTGAAATTCATGCGATAATCTGAGTAATAACATGATAATCTGATTTGAAACATATATTTAATAAATTCATGATGTTATATCAAAGTTCTAGAAACCCTAGGTTTAATCATGATAAGAGAATCAAGAACTAACTGAAACTAACGACCTAATGAATGAAAAAAAGCCACTAGTGAAATCCCACATACCTGGTGATGAAATCCATGGAAAAATCCTTATGTTTCGGGGCTGGAAAAACTGTAGCTTGTGGAGTCCTTGTACTAGGATTCTTGAGATTTTTTTCTCCTCTCTTGCTTCTAATTTTCTAAGTTTTGATTTAATGATTTGACTTGGATATGTTTTAATCATGTTTCTAGGCTTAAACTTACTAAAATATGATGATTTAGGGTCACAACGACATATCTTAGGGTTTAAACGGAGTAAGAAAGGTCAAAAAGACCCCTAGGAAGGTTGATGTCGAGCCTCACAACGACCAGGACTGACGGTCCGTCGTGCGCGCGACGCCCCGTCATTGGGTCCTTCATGAGGGCCTGTTCAACTTAACTTTACTAAAATAGGAATATCGTTTTACTCAGAGGTCTGATTTTAGCAAGGTTGGTGTCTATGGGAAGACAATTCGATTGTCTATCTGTGGGTAGGTCACGAAATACCTAATTCATTTTGTGCTAAGAGATATAATCATTTTAAGTTGACCCAACTACATTTCCTCTTAACAGGCTGCATATTTTCCACCTACGGACTGTAGGTCCACCTACGAACCATGCCGGTCATCCGTAACTCTTGTTAGAGAGTAGTTTATGGGAGTCTTGATCAACGGTCACGGACTACGGACCGTCGTTAGACCTACGGACCGTAAGTCTGTCTGTGGTCCAAGACTTAACCGATTTTTCTAGGCTGAAAGTTTTGGGAGTGTTTGATCTCATCGACAGTTGTGCAGGACGCACTGTGGTTCATGCTACGGTCCGTTAATGCCACCATTGGTAGCACATGCATATTTTTCTTAAAAAACTAATTATTGTTCTGTTTTCTCTACGGGGTGTTACATTATCTCTTTCTTGGGAACATTCATCCTCGAATGATGACTAAACTAGCTGAAATAGAGGGAGAGAGATGCAAACCCCAAACACTAATAATTGACTTCTTACTGATTTGAGTTCTAAGTACATGCAATTACGCTAAAAATGAAAGTACAAACTGAGGGAACATGATTCCAAAACTGAATTTAAGCATGAATGACTCTAAAACTAAAGAGAAACTATTACCTCAAGCTGGAGTGGAATCGGAAAGAAAAAAGGTAAGGATACTTGGCTTTCATGGCAGCTTCTGCTTTCCAAGTATCTTTCTCTACGGACTGACTCCTCCAAAAAACCTTGACTGAAGCGACTTCTTTGTTTATCAACCTTCTAACCTGAAGGTCAAGAATCTCAACTGGTACATCCTCATAAGAAATACTATCTTTCACCACCACACTCTCTAATGACACTATAGAGGCTGGGTTACCTACGCACTTCTTCAGAGTGAGATGTGGAAGACCGGATGCACTGCTGCTAATTTTGCTGGCAACTCTAACTCATATTCCACCTTGCCAATCCTTTTCAAGATCTTGTAAGGGCCTACATATCTAGGACTGAGCTTACCTTTCTTTATAGATCTCATTAACCCTTTCTTAGGTGACACTTTCAGGAAAACCCAATCATAAACTTGGAACTCTAGTTCCCCTCTCCTTACATCTACATAAGATTTCTGACGACTTTGGGTTGTCTTGAGACTATCTCTAATGAGTTGCACTTTCTCCATAACATAAAAGATTGAATCTGGCCTATCAATGTTGTTTCACCTACTTTAAACCAACCAAAAGGAGATCTACATCTACACCCATATAAAGCCTCATAAGGGGCCATCTCAATGCTGAAATGGTAGCTATTATTGTAGGAAAACTCAATAAGAGGAAGATGATCATCCCAACTACCTTTGAAATCGATCACACAAGCTCTCAACATATCCTCTAAGGTCTGAATGGTACGGTCTTCCTTTCCATCCGTCTGTGGTTGAAATTTTGTACTAAGGTTAACTTGACTACCAAGACCTTTTTGAAATGACTTCCAGAAATGAGAGTTAAACTGAAGACCTTTATCTGAGATGATATACAAAGTAACACCATGAAACCTCACAATTTAAGTAAGGTAAAGCTTGGCATAGTCCTCTGCCGAATATTTAGTCTTGACCGCCAAAAAGTGAGAAGACTTAGTCATCCTATCAACTATAACCCAAATTAAGTAATGCTGTTTGCGAGTACGGGGTAACCCTGTGATGAAATCCATATTGATCACATCCCACTTACAAGTAGGAATATTGATCTCTTGAGTCATACCTCCTGGTTTTTGATGTTCTACCTTGACTTGCTGGCAATTGGGGCACTTACTTACAAAGTGTGCTATATCCCTCTTCATGCCATTCCACCAATACACTTCCCGCAGATCGCGGTACATCATAGTGGAACCTGGATGAATAGAATACCTTGAGTTATGAGCTTCTGCAGGAATATGCTGCCTCAACTCTCCCACATCAGCAACACACAATTTCTTTGGTAGCGAAGTACACTATCTCCCCTTTGGAAGAAAACCTCCACACTCTGATTGTTGACTGCACCCTTTAGTTCAAGCAAGATCAGATCACTCTCTTGCTTTTCCTTAACCTCCACAATCAAAGACGATTCTTCCCCATTCTGAACTGTTACAGCGCTGTCTGATATGCTCATAAGGCTAACTCTCAAGCGATCAACCCAGTAAACATCCTTCGTTAGCTTCTTTCTTTTTTCCTTGACATGGTCTACACTACACATATATAATCTACTAAAAGCATCGGCCACTACATTCGCCTTTCCATGATGACAATGCACACTCATATCATAATCTTTAAGGAACTCAAGTGATCTACTCAGGCGAAGATTCAACTCTTTATGGGTGAACACATACAGAAGGATCTTATGATCGGTGAACACATCTACATAAACACCATACAAGCAGTGTCTCCACATCTTGAGTGCAAACACCACTGTTGCAAGCTTGAGGTCATGAGTAGGATAGTTCTTCTCATGTACCTCAAGCTTTATAGAGGCATAAGATATAAACTTATCTCTCTGCATCAACACACAACCAAGGCCAACTCTAGATGCATCGCAATAGATCACATAACCAATGAACCCTCAGGTAGAGTCAAGATAGAAAATGTAGTCAATCTAGTTTTCAATTCTGTGAAGCCTTTATCATAATAATCTGACCATTGGAACTTGACAATCTTCTGAGTCAACCTAGTCAATGGGGAGGCTATTGATGAAAATCATTCCACGAACCTTCTGTAATAACCTGTGAGACCTAAGAAATTTTTGATATCTGTAGCAGAGGTTGGTCTGGGCCATTGTTTCACTGCTTCTATCTTTTGTGACTCTACGCGGATCCCTTTGCTAGATACAATGTGACCAAAGAAAGCAACATATATCAACAAAAACTCACATTAACTAAACTTAGAGAATAACTGGCGATCTTTGAGAGTCTGCATAAAAACTCTGAAATGACTTGCATATTCTTCCTCACTCCTAGAGTAAATGAGGATATAATAAATGAACACGATAACGAACAAGTCTAAGTACTGTTTGAACACTCTATTCATCAAATCCATGAAAGCTGCCACCGAAGAATTGCTTAGTCGAACGACATAACTAAATTTCATAATGCAAGCATACGAGTTCTGAAGGTTGTTATTACGACTAGTCACATCTCTTATCATGAGCTCAATGATAACATAATTTGAGCGTCTAATCATTGGATAAGAAAGACTAGCAACCTGAAGTGCCGTTCAAACAAGTCATCATCTGGGGATGCGTGAACTTATTCTTGATTGCTGCCCTTGTGCTTAACTAGTCTATATGTCAATGCCACATTATGAGAGAACATCTTTCTTCTTTACGAACAATACTTGTGAACCCCATGGCCTGCAAATACTAGGTCTGCATGAAACCATCTAGAAGGGATTTTTCAACTGCTACTTTCAATACTTAAGCCCTTCTGGAGCTATTCTGTAAGGAGGAATAGAAATAGGCTCTGGGTATCATGAAGAAGGATATCATTCCCAAGTCAATTATCTCTTTCGGGAGGAACTTGGACGAAGATCTTCTATGAAAAACACTTGTAGAAAATTCACAGACTACTGAATGAATCAGAGTATGAGGGTTTTACAAGTCTCTAGTAACCTTAACCCGAACTAGATGAGTACAGATAAACCTCTGAGATACTGTTTTTCTGGACTAAGCGTGTGAAATATAAGTCGCACCCAACCATAGCGCCCTAAGCTGACGACCCTTCCACTTTAAGATGTTCCTGGAAACAGAAAATGAATGCAGTTTTGAATCAATAAGGCATAACAGATGTGACCAATACCATCGCCTGAATGGACATACGGCAGTCTAGCCATTACATACTCTACTAGATCTTGCTGAGGTGACTTTCTAAGAGCACGGTGACCGGCGCAATTTGTGTATTATATACGCGTCTAGCGATAACTGCGTCCACCTGTCTGAACGACAGAGTTAGTGCAACTTAGAAGGTTCTAAGCGCAGAGTTTTCGTGACTAATATTATATTTGGTGCTATACGGATTACAATGACAAATCTGTCAGTTGTCTTTCCACTAAGCTGAACCCTCCTCCCCATATGTGGCACATCCTGCAGTTTGTAAGATCCAATATCAACTATTACTACCAGTTACTACAGCCAACCAAGATATTTTCTGACCACAGCAATGAACTTGGAGGTCGAGCGTTCCTTATACAACTTGCAATCTAAAAATTTAGGCCAGATAATCCTAACAAAATTCACCAACTCGCTGCCACTATTGCGTCATTCATTGAAGAATGAGAATATTAGAACCTACTGAATTATTCTGTTGGTCAGACTTTGAGCAAAAGAATAATCTGGTATCTAGTACTAAGGAACTGCGTTAGACATTGCCGTGACATAGCATCCATGCCCTATAGACTACAAGAAGGAATGATCTTAGCGCACACATCAAGTTAGAATCTGATTTGATCAACCTTACGCACGATAAGACTAACAGGAGAAGGTGAAGTTTTTCCTCACACAACCCATAGCCTCCCTTAGCTCATTAGATGTGCGTGGCACTTCACACCAATTAAAAGAACTATACTTTAAGTGCAGCCTTCAGACATCCCTAGGAAACATAAACCTAGTGCTCGGAACACGAAGTTTGTCACGCCCGAAGGCTACACCCGAGACGTAGACACGGAACCTTAGCAGACCAAAATGATCCCAATGCTACCACTCGCTTGAAGCATGATCACGAAGCATACTAAAGATACAAATGTTGCGGAAGCTACATCATGACTTAAATTAAAAGCATGCGAGAATACCCATAGTTAGAACTGAGGATATTTGAAACAGATAAGTAATTGAATTCAAACGAAAATTAACTACAATACTAAGCTAATCAGTTATGTCTGAAATAGACTAACTAAAACTCAGACTAGAAATACTGGGATAAGCCCAGCTATATACTAGGCAAACACCTGAGACTAAAGGACTAAAGACTGAAATCAAACTCATGATGTTGTCCATGAAGAATGCCAGGATTCATCCACTGAATATGCTGAACTTGAGATCGAGAAAAAATTCATGACTGATGTCGATGATGGAACGTGACGAAACCCTCCCCTTTTTACGTTATGAGAAGCACGATGTAGCCGCATGTATGGCATCAATACTTGAAAGCGTTACTGCAGCAGTAGCGATAGCCGCAAGTAATCATGAAATAAAATAAATACTGAAAGATGTCAAAAAAAACAAATATAATAATCCTGACGTAGATGTACTAATTTTTAGAGCTAATTTGATGCAATGACTCGATTTATAACATGTTGGGAGCTATTAATAACAGATAAAAAGCCATGAAGAGTCGATATATTATGCCCCATCGAGGGTACTCAATATACCCTGCCGAGAGCGTATAAAGGCATGATGAGTGATCCACTAAACATGATGCCCCCTCACAAATGGAGGGAATTACAAACCTACATGGCTAGTAGTTTTGGGACTATTGCCGAGGTACTTAAATCCTAGTTAAAACTCCGTTATTATGCTACTCCAATGAATTCCTTTAATGAACTGAGAATCAGAATATCTGTAAATACTTGACAGCTCAAAAATTCGAACATGCAACTGGACGGATATGCGACAATTAATTTGGTAATTATGCCTTTATACTGCAGTGCATGTTATGCCTATCATCTGAAGTGTACTGAATATACGACCTAGAATTTGTAATTCAAGAACTAAAGAAATACAAAGCAAGGGCTTCTATATTCATGCGATTAATCTGAGTAACAACGATGATAATCTAATTTGGAACATAAGATTAATAAATCTATGAAGTTAATTATCAACAGTTCTAGAAACCTAGCGTTTTCATGCATAGAGAATCAATGAATGACGGAGGAAAACATACGCGACCAATAAGAGCGTGAATGAAAGGAACCCACTTAGTGAAATTCAACATACCTAGAGATGATCCACGAAAAATACAATAAGTTTGAGGCTCGAGAACTGCCTGGAAATGTGCGGGGTGTGTTTGAAGTATGGTCTTGAAGTTTTTTTCTCCTTTGTTGTGCCCTTCTAATTTGCTAAGTTTTGATATTTAATTATTTGACCTGGATATGTTTTGAATCATGTATAGTTTACTTTAAAGTAGACTGAAAATCTAATGATTTAGGGTCCAAAATGAATGTAATTAGGGTTTAAAGGAGTGGGAAAAGGCTAAAAAAAAAAAAAAAAAAAAAAACAAACCCCCCAAAAATTACCCATAGGAAAGGTGATGCTTCGGCCTCACGACAGTAGGGACTGACACTCCGTCG